>VZDJ01000158.1:6292260-6476664 GCA_008694505.1 Cyanoderma ruficeps | reverse complement strand
AATAGAATAGAATAGAATAGAATAGACCTACAGTTACAGCTCAACTGTCTGACCACTCCAGGGCAGAAGAAAAATTAAAGCATGTTGTTAAGTGCATTGTCCAAATGCTTCTTAAACATTGTCAGGGTTGGGGAATCCATCACCTCCTTAGGAAGCCTGTTCCAGTGTTTGACTCCCCCTCTTGGTAAAGAAATGCTTCCTAATGTTCAATCTGATCCTGTCCTGGTGCATCTTTGAGCTACTCCCACACATCCTGTCATTGGATACCAGGGAGAAGAGCTCAGAACTTTTCTCTCCCTACCCCTTCTTCCGAAAGCTGTAATTGAGAACAAACACCTGATTCCAGAACTATTTTCTGTGTGCTAAATGCTGATTTTTTAAATAAGTCGTTGTACAAACTTGTAGTGATTTGAAATAAGGTGTCTGTTTCAACTGAGGAATTTAAGACCTCTTTTCCTTTTTGCCTTCCAAATGTCAACATTCATAGGAATTATCAATAAACAAGAAAGAATTTGCAAACATTTAGATTTTTTCAAGGTCTGGTAGAGCCTTTGTAAGTAGTCTGGGGTGATTTTCATTGACAATATTGGATTTTGGACTGAGTCTGAGTGGAAATACTGGTGGAATTGATTGCTGACAGCACAATTATTGAAAAACACAGGTGTGAATGAGCAGCTGGTACCACGTGATAGAACAGTTCTATTCCTATCAAAACTGCAGGAAAGTTAAAGAATCTGAGCTAGGATGCAAAGCTGGCTTGAGGTGCTGGCAGAGGTACCAGCACCAGTTATAACATCAGTGCCTCTTCATCACTTCTGACTGGGGTTCAAAGAGGTTTCTGTCAGCTGGGGATTTCTATTCTGTGAATATGTGATCAATTGTGCCTTTGATAAAAATTTGCTGTGATAACACTGACACGTAATTGGATTTTTATGCAATACTGGAAGGAAAATACCTATGTAAAAAATGTAATCTGAAAGATGTCTTCATGCAGTAGGTAGTTCCATCAGTTTTAACAAAATCTAGGATTGCAGTTACTATGACTCAATAGTTTATTCTCTACTAATTTTACACATGGTACTGATATTTTCTTAACATTTCTCAATTAGTATTAAAGACACTCAGTAGGAAAATTCATTCCACAAAGGTAAAATTTTCATACAACAGAGTGATTATTTTTATTATGTTTCCACTTCTAAGGTGCAATTATGTTTTGTATTATTTTCCATGTACAGCTAATTTTAAAACCAAATCCTTACAATTATTCCATAAATCAGTGTTACAGTTACATCTATCAAAAATCAGACATAAACAAAGCTAAGGAAAATGAGATGGAGTATGGAAGGGAGCATGAGAGGGAAAAAAAGATGGAAGGAAATAAAATTAAAGCATGAGCCATTTCTGCCTTTTTAACTTGCAATGAAGAACTGCTAAGATAATTAAATGTCCTGCCTGAAATCACTTCTACCTTGAATTATACAAATAAAATCAATTCTTCAATTGAAAACTAAGGAAAAAAAAAGATAGGGAAAATCACCTGACTTTTCACTGATAACACCCCAAAAAAGCGCTTAAATTTTATTTCTTTTCAATATCTATTCTTTCTCACACAGACATAATTGTTTGCTGTCAGAAGACTGATTTTTTGATGACCAACATGGCCAGTTGCTGTTAGAAAGAAAAAGTAGCTATTTTTAATTTAAAATCAAAGCAACTTGCAAAATAGTTAAAATATAATAAAAATTAATGTCAGAAAGACCTCTCCACTAACCTTGCAGAGTCTCTTTAATTACACTGAAAATTTTCATATGCTCCATGCAAAGGACAGGGAATTTGGGTATAAGTTCTCCTGACCTATATTTGCACTTGGTTTGCTTATCAGAAAGGAGTCAAGGAGGTGGGACTCATAATAAGGAGCATTGTCAGGATATGAATTACTAAATAAAACACAAGCTGCTCAGCTTCTCAAAAGGGATTGAGAACTTTATGAGTTATTCAAGAAATTAGGAAATAATAATAGGAATCGTACCATCACTTGTAAGACACCCTAGAAAATTTAGACAGTCCAGTGGTTGAAAATAGGATTTAGCAACATGAAAAATATGAAGGGGAAGGTACATGTTTGTAATGGTTTCTCTTGTTTATCTATCACCCAAAGATTCTTTGCCTCTTAGAAGGAATAAAAATAGAGCTGATGAAACGCAACATATCTTGAATCATTATGCATCACAGTCGTGACCTATCAGGAAACGAATGCTCTACGGATTTCTGAGTCTCCTGGGAGTATTCATGGTGTCAAATCAACAAATCACTTTTAGTAATCCAGCACTATTTTATACCTGCATGGAAATTATACTTACGCAAATTAGATTTGAATGTGAAGGTTCCAGATTCCCTCATACCACCTTGGCAGTGTAAAAGGGTTTAAAACTGGTTTAACTGTGCTGTGCCTCCACATCAAAACCCCTAAGTAATGCCAGCTATAGGTGAAATATCTCCAGTGCAAATGTTAGAACTTTCGATGGGACACTGCAATCTCTGTCCCATTCCCTGAGGAGTTAAGCATTTCCTCAGAGCGGTAGGAATTGAACATACCCAATGTTTTATAGGATCAGACTTTACCTTTGGTGAATTCTAGAAGGTTTACATCAATTTTGCAGACAATTCAATAATGCAGAATTCAGTGATGCCCAAAGATAATCAGGTATGCGAAAATTAAAATACTCAGAGCTAACTTCCAATTCCATTCCTTGGGGATGGTGTCTAATAGATGTTAAATCCAATCAGTGCCTTTTAGCTTTCTTCCCTGTCACAGGGTTTCAGTTTACTAATTATAAATGTTCAGCTGCAATTCCTCTACATCACTTTCTCACAGGGTACAATTCAGCACCCTCTGAGAATCGAAAAAGATTGCACCACCATTTGTCAAGGTCACAGCAAGAAAGGTTTTTCATTAATTTTAGATTGGCAAAGAATAAGAAATACTGTAATTGCTGCATTTAAACCATTCACTGCACCAACTCTCTTTCTACTTCACAGCCAGCCAATTAGGAACTTTATTTAAAATGTATGAATTGCACAACTGTCATTAAAGCTGTGATTCTGAAGAGTCTATTTGCTTTCTTTGATGAAAGTATTACAGAAATGAAATAATTTTTCAAGACAGTGACCCAATCATTCAACATTCGGTAAATTAAAATGGTTCTCAATAGATTTGACCACAGGTGGAGCCTTTATTAAAATGAGTGCTTTGAAGGTCCATTTCTGCAAGGCTGTGACTGGCCACTGTGCCAACACTGACCATCTGCCTCCTCAGTTTGACCTGGAAAACTCCCCAGAATGTTATACTTCTGTGGAAGCAAAAAAAAAAAGGCAAACAAAAAAAATAACAAAACCACAATCAAATGTTTTTCGTTTGTGAAAACTGCATCTCCAAGGAATGTTGCTGGTTAGTGCAGCAAAACTGTGGCTCACTTTCAACTAAGGCAGAGCCAGAGCAGTGAGATCACTGGGCTTCCCCAAAGATGGTTTCAACTGCCTCTAGTATCCTGTATAATTTCTTGAATTAACGTCCTTGTCACAACAAACAGCTACATTTCACATATTCTATCTTTTGGACATTTATTGAAAATTAGAAACATTATTTTAGATGGATTTGTTTCATTCCTTTCCTTTTTGTGAGCCTTGTCTCAAAAATTGTGAAGTGTTAGAGTCTGGGTGGCTTGACACTGCATTCTGTAGCATCTTTTTCATGGTTGTTCTTCAGTAAATGCATCTCTCAGGTGGGAGGGCTGCTGTAGACTGTAAGAGTACAAGAAGTTTATCTTCCTGAGGGTTGTGGGACTTTGCACTGGAGACATAATTTTCTCTTCTGATTTTGCCAAGAAAGATTGGCTTTCTCATATGATAATATGGTGATCCTCAAGCTTTCCTTAGGATACACAAAATCATTAATCATTTTATTTCCTCATTGAAAATATTTTTGTTTATTGTTTTGTTTTCTTTTTGAGAATAACAACAACAACAAAAAACCTTCTTGTCCTACTTGTACTGTTAGCCACATATTAATCAAACCACATGGACATCTTCTGCTCTCATAACATAGTAAATTTCTTTTTCCTGATTCCCCAAATCAGGTGTGTAAATGAGAAGCTTTCTTGCCACCTCATCTCTCTCCTCTTCTCTGGTCATTAGGACTACAGGATGAGATATTCAAAACACAAAAGACAGCATGGGAAAGATTAGCTATTTCTTTCTCCCTCCACCTGTTTGAGATGAATTTTATTTTCCAATGTAAACATGTAGAAAATACAGATACTCAAAAACCTTGTGTGAACAAAAGAAGTTGTTGCAAGTGCATCAACTGAAAATTTTTACTTGCGATTCACTATTGTGACTTTTCAGTTACTGGATATAGAACAATATTCATTTCCAGGACATTGTGGCCTTTTTGGATTAACATCTGATACTGCATACAAAGGAGATATGTTAATCAGATTACTGATATTCCAGGTCCACTTTCATTAGTCCATATCCAAACTCCACATTGAGTAGACGTTCAAATGCAACAGAAAGGATCACTGGCTGCATTACCTCTGGCGTCACTTCTCAGGGATTTAAGCTGGAGGTTTAGTAAGAGAACAAAGGGACCTGTGAAAGCTTCAGATTAATCTCTGACCAGAATGAGCACATACAGGGATTGCAGCAGTGTGCTAGTGCCTCCCTCCAGTCAGCTTCAGCACAGCTGAGACCATCCAGTAACAGCCAGCAACAGACTGGCATGAACAGAGGGGACGTGGTGCCCAAACAACCTGGTAACCTTCTGTCATGAATTGGAAGGCTTGGAAAATGGGGGGAGAGCAGTGGACATAGTCTATCAGGACTTCAGAGTTTACTGAAAACAAGCCAGTAAAGACTATAGACCAGATAATGAACTCTGCCTATGTTAGATCCTCATAGAGAGGCTGATAAAGAGTTTGGAGACCTGAGGCACAAAGTTTGGTTGGAGGTCAGTAACTAGCAGTGCACCCCAGGGCTCGTTACTGGTCCTATTTAACATCTTCAAGATGACAGGGCAAGATGCCCTTCAAAAGTCCTTTCCAATTTTTGCCATTCTGTGAACAGCATAGGATCCCAGTGGGACCCAGGATCCAGCAGGAAAGGGGATCCTACTGTGCTTTAAAGGACATGGGACAAAATTACCAATATAGAACTTTAATGTAAGCAGAAATCCATGAAACTCTTCATTCACTACAGTGTAGTCTGTCAAGAACTGCATTTACTCCTCAGAAGACATGCTGAAGGAAAATTTAAACTCTCTTAGACTAAAAATCAAAATTTGGAATCATAAAATATTTTTTAAAATTATATGCTTGATTTTTTTTTTCCATTTCATGGCTTTAGGCTGTGATGGAAGGACATACTCAAGGTTTTGAACATTTGAGCTAACAGGACTGATACAGGAAGTCTTTTTCTGACAAGCTTCAGCGCACCTAACAAAATCACCCCTCATTGTCCCCTGTCTGCACTATTATACAATTAAACTGATGATCACTATTATAATTGTCAGATATTGTGAAACAAATGATCCCTAAGTCAGTTAATGGAATGCATAGGGTGAAAATTAGGACAATTTTAATAACTTTTGCCTTTCAGAGCCTTGGTGACTAAAACTTTGCTACAAGAAGGTGAAAGTAAAGGATAGTTGACCTAGGTGTGACCTTGGGGAAGACTGTCCTACTGTCTTCCCACCAAGATCCTGACAACCCTGTCATAAGCAAGAGAAATCATAGAGGCAGCAGTACTGAGGAAAGAGGCTGTGATACCTCCCAGGAGAGAGGCTGTGAGGAGGAAAGAGAAGCCAAAAGTGGTCATGGATAGAAAGCTCACACTGCTGTCCTGGGGCAGAGTGGTTTCTTGCCCCCAGTTCTGAAGACAACAGAAGGGAAAACGAGTGCTTGCAAGGAAGGGAGGATATTTTATCCATTGCCCAAGATTGGACGAATTGTGAATACTGCTGACCATAGCACTGGCTGCCAGGGACATCTATTTCTAAAGCAGGAGCAAAGAAATGTCTCTCAGAAACTATGCTCCTTCTCAGCACAGGAATTCCTATTTTTGATGACTGCTTTTGACCATGAAATCTCACTCACACTACTCAAATTACAACCCATTTTGAGTAGCTTTTAGAAACAGCACTTGTCTCATTTTGGTTTTCCTAAACATAGTTACTCAGTTGATTAGGCTATTCTTGCAAGAGCAGTAGTGGCAAAGTAAAACATACATACATGCAACTTTTCTTCCAGGATGTGACTGACATCAGCAAAGTCAGGGTCAGATTGAAGGGGATTGCCAATAACACACTGGGTGTAGTCTCTCTGTGGAACAGTGTGGAAATTAAACTAGCTAAAATAATTTTCCCCTTTCTCAAACAGGCATCAACTGGATTTACAACTAGTATTTTAGGCATGAAAAATAAGGTAGAAAAATCAGGTAATTTCAAAGATAGAGCAGAGTAGAATAGGATAGACTAGACTAGACTAGACTAGNTTCTTGCAGAAATATTTCTGTTGCTGTGATTGCTGATGAATAGAAGAATAGAATAGAATAGAATAGAATAGAATAGAATAGAATAGAATAGAATAGAATAGAATAGAATAATTTCACTTGGAAGGGACCTACAGGGATTTTTTAGACCACTTCAAGGCTGACCAAAACTTAAAGCATGTTGTTAAGTGCATTGTCCAAATGCCTTTTAAATATTGGCCGTCTTGGAGCATCCACCACCTTTCTGGTACTCTCCCAGCATTTCAGCATATTCCCAGTAAAGAAATACTTCCTGATGTCCAGGTTGTACCTACTGTGGGGCATGTTTAAACCACTCCCACGTGTTCTGCCTTGAAGTCCCAGGAAGAGAGCTCAGCACTTCCCTCTCCATTTCCCCTCTTCAGGAAGCTGAACAAGGGAAGGTCGCCCTTCAGGCTCCTTTACTCCAAATAAGACAAGCTCAAAGTCACAGTGCATTCCTTCCAGCTAATCCCACCAGTTTTGTTGCCCTCCTCTGGATGCATTCAAAGACCTCCTTCAACTGCAGGGACCAGAAATGCACACAGTTTCTCGAGGTGACACCACACTAACACTGAATAGAGTGGAACAATCTCCTCTTTTGCCCAGCTGGTGATACACTCCAGGGTAGGGTTCAGGCTTCCTTCTGACTCATGCTGAGTCACTCTCCACCAGTGCCCCCAGATTCCTCTGTGCAGGGCTGCTCTCCAATCATTCCTCTCAAAGTATATGCCTGTGCCTGTTGTTACTCTGCCCTAGGAGCAGAATCCAACACTTGGACTTGTTAAATTTGATTCCAGTAATCATTGCCCAAGGCAGAACTGTAAGAATTTCATGGTAGTGCTCTGTGCTCACAGATAAATGTCACTACCAGCCAGGTGGGAAGGCTCATTTCTCCTTGCTTTGGTCCTGTGAACCTTCTTTTGGTCTATCCTGCTCTACTAGCTCCTGGGCTGGCTCTTCCTATGATTTCGGTGCTTGGCAAGCATGCTTATGTCACTGAGGGCTTGTGTGGGGCTTGCACAAAGAAGATTCTGAAACAGCTTCATCTTTTTTGAAGATGACAGATGACCCTTGGTTTAGTTTCAGGCTATAGTTTTTGGACCTAGGTGCTGGTGGCTGTGATCACCTATGGCAGATTCATTTAAGCAAAGGTAGCTGATGTGAATTTCCTTGCTATTGCAATAAGAAACCTTTCTACACTTGTTTTATATTTTCTTTAACAGAAGTGTCTCTCAGGTAACAAAGCTGAACATGCTTTATGTCTAGAAGGATTCCCTTTCATTTGTTCCCCATTCTCTTACAAAATTTTTGTGGGCTGCCCAGCCATCCATGAGCAGTGGAAATGTTTCACTCTTGCTTTAAGCCTAGGCAATTATACTTTACATAAAGATCTGAAAAGCAGTAATAAAATTTAGCAGCTGGGTAAGGAATCAAGACTTAAGCTATTTCTGAGTAATACCATTTTCTTAAGACTCCTGAATGACACAGGTTCCTTCTATTTTTCAGCTAACAGAGACACTGTGGGTCAATGCTGTGAGCCAAATAATAATAATGCTTTAGCCAGCCAAAGGTGAAAGAAACCTTTGGCACCTGCAACAGTGCAAAAGAAATGAGCAGAAAAAAGCAACTGTTTTGCACTTTGGTCAATTTAAAGTACCCAATAGAAGCTTTTGGTTTCTACCTCCTACATTTTAAAAGTAAAGTTGACAAAGAGGCTAAAATGTGGGATCTCAGTGAGGTGTGTTTCTGCTCCAAGCTACTTTGTTGTGAACGATGAGTAACCATTTACACTACTTGAGTAAATGGCATCGTTTACATCAAGATCAGGTCCCAGTTATTTCAATACACTCCCACTAATACGTCTTCCAAGTTCAAATAAGTCCAGTGAACTGAATAATATTCTGTTCAACTTCTATAAGAATGCATACCCTGCTGCTGCTTGCTATCAAGACCTGAAGGATACAACTATTTGACTTTAGAGGTTGTTGTTATGAAAAATTGCATAATGAATTTCTGAGTCTTCCACGTGGAACGCTTTATGTCCTCTACTCCTTATTTTAAAGGTTTGCTAAATATGGAAGATGGCTCTGGGTGTGGCTAACAAATTCTTATGCTACAAACAAGTATTGGGGATTATTGCCTTGTGTTATAAAATATTTCTATGGAAGTTTTCTAACCATTTCTACAAGGAAATATTAAGAAATAAAATAATTAGTAAAGAGGGTTTTGGTTTTGAGAGGTGCCTCCACTGACTTACTCTTTGAGACTGGTTACATTTTTTTAAAATTAAAAATATGTATTTAAACATTATATCTATTGCACATTATATATATACACCAAAAAAACCCTTTAATTTTGCAAGATATATTCACTTCTCACGCGCAATACACCAAAAATATACCTCTCAGTCTGCTTTCACACACTGCTTGTCGCTCAGGTAGAAAAGAGAGAGACAACAACATGGATGCCAGTATCCTTGAAATCTATATTCATTACTCTTATCTACAGGTAGGTTATTAGTATCACTACAGATTTTGAAATAACTTACTTTTCTGTAACAGCATATGGCATTTCATCCATTCTACTAAAGCACTGAGATACTCAGCTGAGTATTCTTAAATACTCCTAAGACAGCTTCTTTTACATGATGTTGCAAATTTTTAGGACGTGAACATTTGGCTACCACTTCCCCACACGCTCATTTTGAAAGATTTCTCATGTGGGAGGCTTAAAAGATGTTTTATGTTTGCTGGGATTCTGTGCAACCTTAAAACCCAAGATTTATAAATGTATGTGATACAGAAAGCTGTTTATGATGTCAACACACTGAAACACTCATAAAAATGCCTTCTGCTTTTATTTTTTCTGTGAGGAAAAAAAAGAAAAAAAAAAGTACTTAAAGTACCTCTTTCCTTTCTTCATAAGGGAAAATTTTTAAAAAAAGGCTCAAATACTTCAGTCTGAGCAGGAAGAGCATATACTCCTAAAAATATGGATCATACTTATCTCACCAATGACAGTACTATTTCTTCTAACCTCTATGTAATTTATGATCATTGCTGCTTGTGCCCAGGAGCAATATGATATTTAAAACGATAGTGTGTGATTCCATGACAACTGGCAGGTGCCTTATAAAACCTTTCATTGTTCAAAATGTGCAGGTGAGTTATTATACTTTAAAATAGGAGAAACAGACCTCTGGTGGATTTTACTCAGTGCATGAGCAACCTGCAAATAAAGTCAAAAATTATTTTTATACCTACATATAGATTTCAAAAAGACCAATTGCAACAGCTGCAATGGAAAGTCAAATAAAATACGCTGCCCCACATGCTGCTGTATAAATATAACAAGCTCAAATTTTTAGCCAAACTGCTTTCTTCTTTTAGATGTTGCTGACTACAGCAGAATCATGAGCATGTGTACTGTCCTTTTCCCTATGCTAGCAAGTCAGGGAAAGTTTTTTTTGAAAAACAAAACGAAACTAACTTGCAGGCACTTTTCTTTCCTTTTCCATTTAGCTAGTTAATTTGTTTTAAACTTATCTGTCTTATTTGATAAATAGTGAAAAATCACTTGGCGTTATTAGAGATTTGTATGCATATGGTATCTAATTTTCCAGTTAGCAGGAAGGACTCAGGGACTGTCTTGTGTTTGTCTGACTCCTGGGATCACTGGTCCAAACTGATGTCCCTGTTGCCTTTACCCTCTTGGGAGCACAAAAAAACAATGGTAGTATCTTAAATTAGCATGTATTTTAGCTTCTGAAGCACAGCATCTGTTTCCACTTAAACAGCTGAAAATGTAGCCCACACCAAGACTGGATTCTACATATGCAGAAAGCCTAATTTCTATAGATCTCAAAAAGAAGTTGTGATCTTTTGGTACCCGAAGTATCAGATCTGAATATAGCACCATCATCCTTGGCTGTAAGAATTTAAATTTAATTTAGTGTTCCCTGAAGCCAGTGGAAAGACTCTTACTGTCTTTGGCATACTTTGGATCACACACACATGGTCTGATTCTGCAAGCCACAAGAAGTTAAGCACTCCAGTAGCACCTTTTGCTCCCTGTGAAGGTTGGACAAGCTTGGAAAGTAAGAGAGAAATGACAAATTGGCCAGATGATAAAAATGAAACAAACAAACAAAAAGAAAAGGAAACAGCTTCTTTTAATCTCTCAGCTTAAATTTTGCACCACAGAAGAAAGTTTATTTTTATCACTGAAATTTTGATGCATTTTTACAAAGACTTCACCTGACTGAAGTTGAAAAGACACCATGATTTTAAGTGAGAAGTTCAAAAGTTTCTCAGCAAAAATCAGAAGGATGGAAGAGCTTGATCTCTTCAGTGTATTGATAAGGGCTGTCATAAATGGGAGCAGTTTCTTAGCTCCTGTTTGTGCCTGATAAGGATAGTCTCATCACCTGCTAGCAATAACCTAAGTTTTCATAAGCTGTTTTAGCACTGATTCTGTGTTTGTTCACTGTGTGACTCCACAAAGATGCCACTACTTTGAAATTGGGACATTGGGAACATTTCTGTAATTGTGTTTTCAGATCTTTCTGTTAGTGTCTTACCTACATCCTGCTGAGAAGGGTTCAGTCATCTGGTACGAGATAGTTTAAGATCATTACTGGATACCAGTGTCTCTGTGCAGGAAACCACACAGGTTAATCATGGGCAGAGACCCCTCTGCTTTGTATGAGAAATCTGTAGCAGCTCCTCTTACATGAGTAAAGAAAGCCATCAGAGGTCAGGGCTTCAGCTTGTCTATCATGAGACATGCAGGGATGTTTTGCCTCCTTGTAACAGCAAGAAGCCTTGGATTTAACCCACCTTGAGAAGGGAGGGTCTCAGCTTCAGCACCACCTTGCAAGCACTGTGGTTCTTTCCTTGTTTTTTAGGGAAAACTTGTTTGATCCTATTCTAGCTCTGCTTGTTTGCCTTGCCTCCCAAATAACTTATCTCCCCCAAAACCAGCGGCCAGTGGCATCCAAACTAGTGGAAGTTTTCTGGTTTCTAATGCAATCTGCTTCTTACTAGTGCCAAGCAAAAAAAAAAAGGCACCTGAGGCAGCCTATTAAGGACCTGCACTGATGAAATTGGAGGTTTAACCTTGATTAGACATCAGAGGATCCACGTGGTGTGAGCCATTATTAACATTGTCAAGCAGTGAAAAGCTTCATTCATAGATCTTCCCTGCTTAGACATCAAAGTCAACTAACCTCAAAAGAAATCTGCGGGGAACCAGGCATCCTTAGTTCTCATATTGATCATACTACTTGTTCTGAAAGTTTCATCCAAGCTCTGGCAGTGCTTGACCTTGCAGAGGGAACATGACGTACAAACAATGCAAAAGCCCCTGCTTGCTTTCTTGTTCTTAAAGTAAACACCAGGTGAATAATTGGTATCAAATCATATATTCTGTAAATCATCTTGTTTTCTGCAAATAACATCCCTAAAAAATTACATTGGAGGAAATGATATTAAGTTTTCTAATATAAGTCACAAAAACTCAGTTTAATCATTTCAGTGTCTTGCAAAACATTCAGTGTCTGATGTTCATATATCAGAATGAAGCTTTCTAGCTGGGCACAAGGTATAAATTTGTTCATTATAGAAAACAAATACAATATGAGCATGGATCTAACCAAAATAAATTTTAAATTCAAATGGATCTTCCAAGTAGTTTTTAGGCAATATATTCCCAAACCCTATCACAGTCTAAAAAATGAGAATGCCTAGATGATGCCACCTTTCTCCTCAAGGTACAGTCTGTCTCAGAAGTTGTCTGCCAGGGGAAGCATTTATTTTGTTTGTGAAATTCCTATATCTATCACTGGGAATTCTTGCAAAGGGAGGGAAAACAAATCATACAATGAAATTATCCATTGCAGTCCTTTAACAATACCAGGTAAATTAAAAATAGTATTATATCATCATAAATAGGGTTGAGATAAGGTTTTCCATCAACTGTTTTTAGGGAGAGGAAGTATTTTCAAAGAACGAGTTCTAAATGGGTGAAGGACAAAAAGCATCTCAGGGAAATACCATGTGAAATGTGAACTTCTTAAAATTCTACCCAAAGTTTTGATCCTAAATGCAAAGCTGAGAACTACTGCTAGTATGGGAAAAATAAATAGAAAATATATTGAAAGTAATTTTTTTTTGCATTCAGAGCTCTTTTATACATGTTAAAATTTAAAAATAATGGAGGGAATCTTTTTATTGTTTTAAAATACTGACTTAAGTAAATAAATAGATAAATAAAATTATCTGCAATACCCATTATTTCCTTTTAAACTAGTCAAAAGAAGGTAAGCAGGGGAAATGACAAAGAAGCCTGCAGATAAGGAGAAATGCTACGTAAAGAAGCAATCCAACATGTGGGAGGAGACACAGATGGGACCAGCTGACCAAGAGGATATTCCTTACCATACAGTCATGCTCAGCATGTAAAGCTGGGGGAAGAAGAGGAAGGGGGAACCTTTGGAATTGTGGGTGTTTGTCTCCCCAAGTCACCATTACGCATGGTGGAGCCTTGCTGTCCTGCAGGGCCACGGGAGGGGGTGAACAAATTCCTTGTTTTGCTTTGTTTGTGTGTGTGGCTTTTGTTTTTCCTATTACACTGTCTTTGTCTCAGCCTGTGAGTTTTCTCCCTTTTACCCTTCCTATTCTCCCCTCCTCCCACCAGGCCTGGGTAAGCAAATGGCTGTGTGGGCCATGACTGCCAGTGGGGTTAAACCCCAACACCATTTTGTTCAGGCTCATCTGGAATGCTTGAAGAAGAGATCAGGACTTATATGATAAAAGACAAACTAGTCATGGGACTTTATTCTGCAAATGCACGTAAATTTCTAAAGCTTACAAAAGCGGGAAGTGAAGAACCAGGGTGAGCCCTCTCAGCTCCCTCAGGCAGGGTGGAAAGGGCCACTGCAGTTTTCCCCAGCCCGGGGCACTCGCACCCACTGGAGACCCCAGCCCCAGGAAGCTGGAAGCACAGTAAAGAGTGGTGGGACACACAACTACAGGAAGCTTCTCCACCTGAAGAGACAAGACAGCTGCTCTAGCCAGGAGCGTTTTGACCAGCAGATCTGTGTTTAGATGCTGGTCAGGCAGTGACTCATTACTTTCAGAGGACACTGACCTCTCTCACGCAGAGCGCTGGGCAAGTGCCTCCTACTGCAGAACAGGAACAGCATATTGTGCATTTGGCTTTAAGTCACAAAAGATAGAGGTGGAAAATTTATAGAAGCGCAGGGCTGTGACCTTATCCATTTGTGCTTTTATGAGGCACCTAACTTGCTATTTACTAGATGGCAATTACATTATTTTCATGTCGATGGCGAATGTTTACAAGACTGTAGCTATTTGATTAAATACAAAGTGAGAGATTAAATAGCCCGTTTACTGTAACATAAACGCCTAATTAAATACCAAGAGAATATTCACTGGATATTATGGTTTAACAAATATGTGAGCATTATATATTAATACTTTAAAATACACTATTGATGTTGTACCTCATTAGTTAAACAGTCCCTCTGTAAATATGGTTTAACAAATATGTGAGCATTATATATTAATACTTTAAAATACATTATTGATGTTGTACCTCATTAGTTGAACCGGCCCTCTGTTAATAGCAGATTGGAAGTACTTACACTGTCAACAGTCCTGGTTCCTAATTTTTATTACCTCGGCGCTGGTTTATATTACCTTGTTTGCAGATCCCCAGACATTTACTCAAAAACCCAACAAAATATAACATTCAGTTCCCAGCTGTCTAACTTTGGGGGGAAAAAATGCAAAATCATTCATTTTATGGGCTTTTGAAGTTACAGTCTGAGATACAAAAGCTCATCTTGAAGTTATCTGAAAAATTCCAATGAGAATATATATGGAATTTCAGAATCTAGTCGAAGTGTAATACAAAAACTTCTTTGGGATACATGATTTTCTAAAACAAGTTCCGCCTGACTTGCAGAGGTGCTATAGTTAATGATATTTCTTCATTAAAAATCCTTTTAAAAGATTTTTTATTCTTTGTTCTATAATATGACTGGAAAGAAAAGGGGGAAACCCTTGATGATTTTATTTTTACATAGCATTTCTTGGCATGAGTTAGTCAATTATTACATTTATATACTCAATACATTGTGCTTATATCTTTGGAATAAATGAGAGCCACAGATATGATATGTCCTTATCTCCCTACATCATCATACTTTTAAGTAATACTTGAGGTCTCAAAAAAAATCTCTTTCTTAATTCCTTGACTAATATATCTTAATAAACCTTTAGCATTTTTTGTTAAAGATGATGTGAAAAGAGAAGGTAGTAGTTACAAATGTGAAATATGAGGCATTTAAGTATTTCAATAGCATCTTTTTTCTTTCCCATTAACAATAAGATGTTTTAATGAGTTACGATTTCCTTTTCTGCCCTGTGACAGATTTCCAAGATGATGATCCTTGCACAGATTATTTTCATATTTTATATTCGTTTTCAGAATATCTTTTTCAGTAGAAGAAGAAAAGCAGTGAAGCTTTGCTGGTGGTTTCAAACAAGTCTGCTTGTATGAGGATTCTTGACCTTCTCTGATTGATGTTTTTTCGAAGAACTGTGGCACTAAGCCTTTACATCTCACATCCACCATACTTTTACTCCTGACATTCAGTTTACAACCAGAACATTTACTCCTGAGAATCAGTGACTGATAATATAAGAATGCTAAGTATTTATATCTGGCAAAGTGTTCAGCCCACATGCTGAAAAAGGTACCGTAGTTCTTTTGCTTTGATAAATATTCAGTATTAAAATCCCTAAAGGTGTTGTTGAAAAAATTTTCACTCCAAGGCATTTCTATCTTGTTTGCATTTGAACAAATCCCACCTCTCCAGATCTTTTCCGATTTAGTAAGTTTTAATACCACCTGGGAAAATTTCACTTCTGACTTCTTTTTCACATTTCCCTTTTCTCTTAATTCTACACTGAAGAAATTCCCTCTTGTCACTTGTGGTCTTAATTTCTTACTATCAAGATTTCCTTCTGTTTCATCTTGTCTGCCTCAACAACCAAGCTACCTAAACATTGCTGACATTCCTGCTTATTTCAGTGCTGTTTAATTGTCAGTTTAACATTGCCTACAAGCCAGAGGTTGCAGAACTTTACACCTGCCACTTATGCTGTGCTTACCAAACACTGTATTTCATACGATATAATGTTGTTACCTCAACACCAGGTAATTGGCCTGATATTCCTCTTCTATCTCCATTCTTTGTGAGAACCAATCATCCAGTTAATTGCAATTTCAGTCTTGTCATGAATTTTCACTCTTCTTTCCCTGGAGGGAGTACCTGTTGTACAGAGAAGTGCGAGTTCTGTCATATCTTCCACCAGAAAAAAAACCCCAAAACAACAAACCCACAAAAACCCAACCCTGAAAATTTAATCTATTAATGAACAAATATATCCTCCCTGGTGAGTGACTAAGTTAATGATATAGTAATATTTGCATTGTTAAAAGTTTCCCAGTGTCTTAGGTCACAACAATTTACGACATGAACAACTCATCAACTCCCCCTCAAAAGTCAGGAGAAAAGAGTGGGATTGTTAGAGCCTGAGATTTTTTGTCACAATCATAAACCATGCAATGAACCAGAAATCCTTGGGTGGGGTGGGAGATTCCCACACTAATTTCATAAGCTAATTTTCTTGACAGATGACAGCACCTGGATCAGCAATCAGAAGAAACTACGGGGTGGCATGTGTCACTTCCACTTTGCAGAGGCAAAGTTTTTTTCTTTCTATACCCTCTCCTATACTTTTGAGTTCATATTTGAGATTTGGCCTTAATATCCATGCTTACCCAACACTATACTAAAAATAAAGCTTAATTGGGATAATTCATTTACTCAGTGCCTGCTCATTTTTCTTGTCTAAGAAATAAACCAGCCACTTACCAAGTCCAAGTCTACCCAGCTGCTCAAAATTACTTCTTATCAGAGAAGGACCTTCACATTAAGTAGTACAGCCATATGTTCAGCGAGCATTAGACCTTGTTTGCCTGGTCAATTCCAACAGGGTAAGCTCCAGAGGAGTCTGCTGCCCTAGGCATACTGCCCAGCTCAAGCAGTCTGTTGCTGAATGCCCAGTCAACCTTGCCAGCTCATGGAAACTGTACCTGTGCAATTGTGCTGCTCCTGGAAACTGGTTGCCCCAAGCAGTCCCCTCTTCCCTCCCTGAGGAGAGTTCTTGCTCCCAGATCAAATGTAATTTGGCAGCATTGTGAAAGTCTTTGGGTAAAAAAACCTGCTTCTTCTCAGGGCTCATTAACTATTTTGCAAATGGGAAATACAACAAAAAAAGACCAGCAAGAAATCACTGCATAACTTGTTTGTCCCAGTAAATGTTTCCAGATAAAATTATATCCTAGCAGGTTCTCAAAATGTCAGTGCAGATGCACACCAACACTAATTGTATGACAGGCTGTGGAAAGGATTAGTCCTACAAAACATATCGTGCTGGGAAACCAAAGGACCACAAAGAACAGTAATTTTTATCTAACCACAGAAATTTATGTGAGCTAATGAGTGTTGTATCAAAAAACCAAAACAAATCAACAGTCACAACTGTGAGGATTCACTTTTATGTGAAGTTATAGAGGGACTTTCTGCACAGTCCACAATATTTTTAATTAGTTTTTGTTTTCCTTCTGGTACATAAACTGCTTTCATCATCGTGATGTTACCATCTAAATTACATTTCTTATTCATTTAAAGTACTTTCAGTGCTACAATTGTCAGTAGTTAGTGCTGCTTACCAGACTTCTGTGTCTGGCATAATTAGATGCTGTTGTCCTACAAATTATTTCTAGATATGTTTCAAGTGCTCCAATTATGGTCAGTGCACTGCATTACAAGGAAAACCATAGTTGCTTTAGTGCCTAGGATACTGTCCGTGGATAAAATCACCTGTACTGCAGGTGTTTTACTGCAGATTCAAGAAAGTGACTGCACAATAAACTCTCCTAAGCTGAAACAGAGAAAATTAACTTTTTTTTTTAAAAAAAATTGCTGTTATTTTTAGCAAGATAAAGAATTCAAACAATTGTGTAGTAACTAACTGACTGGCTAAATAACTGGGGCCATTTTCTTCTGTGTGTCTTGTTCTCTGTAACTAGTCTCTTTTCATCTTTCTTGTGAGCTCCCTTCAGGTACCAGAGGGATCCAACCCCAAACCCATCCTATGTTTGTATCAAATTGGAGCCTCACCACTTTTTCTCCATTTATTAAAATGTTGCCCATAAATCAGTCAGTGTCTCTGGCCCCATCTCCCCATATATCTCCCAAACTTCTCTGACTATTCTAATAGTGAACTGTTACATTTTTATCCCATCTTTCATGCTGGTTGTCATAAATGGACAATAACAATATTTCAGATACTTCAGACATTCTCACTTAGTGACAAAATAGTTGATATCAGCTACTTTAATTCTTTTTACACTCTCTGGGTGGGATTCTCATTTCTGTGTCCAAAGAGTAGCTATCTGGATTCAAACTAATCATCTTTTATACAGCCAGCCAAAAGAGAGAGGTACTTTCAGGGTAGCCTCTATCTGACCTATTTTAAAGGTCTTTTTAAAGGAAGAAGTATTCCATGCCTTAGAACTGTCTATTTCTTGCTCAGATAAATCATACCTTCTGCATCTAATCAAGTCCTTACTGCCACCAGTGACCTTGTTTTTCTAATGCTTCAACATTTATCTCCAAAGTAACAAGACTAGAAGTCCTGGAACAGGTTGCTCAAATTTGTTCAAAGTAAATCTATGCAAAAGATCTTCAAAACTAGACCTGGGTCTATCAGGTTGAACTTTCTATCCTGTGAGGTATTGAAAATTTTATCTCTAATGAAACAGAACAAAAAGTTGAAATGTTGACATTTTACCTGACTCAACTATATTAAAAGAACAATAAAGCTCAGCTACAAAATAGTAGGTCTTAATATATCTGAAAAATTCTTTCTCATTTTCCCTCTAAAAAAACCCTTCAAATCTTCTGGAAAGCAGCATATAAAATTTGGAAATGTATTGAAATTTTTATTTTAAAAGTTGAAAGGGCATCTTTCAACCATGTCAGTGTGATATCAGAAGGCTTCGAAGCCCACTCTGCTCTCCTGAGTTTTGCTTTTGACAGATAATTATTTTCTGACTTCAGAGTCTTACCTGAAAATTCCTGATGGATTGCAGGTAAAGGAAATTTAAATTTAAAAAAGTCTTAACACAGATCAAGGAAGGGAAGGCCCACATTTCCTATTAGTCCTAGCATATCTGTATTTATTTCATACTCATTTTCATTTACTGTAGTAAAACTGAGCAACTTAGCTTGGTTAGCAGTTATCACAGATGTTTCCAGATTGAGGTGTTATGAGCTTGGTTCAAAGCCAAAACTCACTTCAAAGGCATGCTGGGGCAAAGCCATCTGTCTTTCTAAGGCCAGCACCTGTTCCAGGCAGCTTTCTAAACTTCACAAGATTGCCTAAATAAAGGTGCCCCTCAGAGGTCCCTAATGGCACAGGAACACTGTACAGGACAAACTCTGCCTTTGTGGTGTCCTGGTGGCTGAATGCCCACAGACATCACACACCTTGGAAGTGTTGTGGTGTGTCTAGGAAAAACCTACACTGTAGATAACGTGATCTTGTTGCTGCAGTATTCAGCAGTGTTAGGACCTAATCTGATTTTATTCTGCACTGTCTAAAATGAGTTTAGAAATATAAAAGTAATTACTTCCCATTTCAGTTTGGCAAGAGTTGAATTTTTAATAATTTCTAAAGGACTCACCTGGCCATCTGTATCTTCCTCAGGTTTCATTCTGGAGAAATGGCTGGCCCTGAGCACAGACCCTGCTAAATCTAATTCATACTAGACTACAGAAGATTGAACTGAGGGACTAGTGGGCCAACCTCTTCTGTTATTCAAGAAATTACAGCTCTTAAATTACTATGGAAAGACTTCAACACCAGAAAATTAGGTCATCTGCTTCCCACCATATCAACATTTTTTTCACTGCTTTTAAACTCAAGAGTATATCTTCAGTGGTTAAAAAAAACCCCATATGGCCAATTTGGGTAAAGGTCTTTGTTCAATCTGTGCTATAATTTTGCGTTGTTGAATTAATTTCCTGATCCCATCAACTACAGGGTGGCCTTGAGCTCCTGGAAATGTCTTTCTTGCAGTGCCACTATTTCAAACTAAAAATTCCTTTCTGAATCGAAGTACCTTTAGGCTGAAGTTTCTCATGTTTTAACTTGGCTCAGATAATGGGGTTGGAAATATTAGACAATTCCATTTGACAGCTTGAGATAGAGAAGGAGAAAGAAAATATATCTTTCATGTTTTAAGAACTTTCAGATGCTACTCTTATATGTTGATAATAGAAAGCTAGCATCTGCTGAAGCGCACACACAATGCTCCTTAACTGTGGACTTAATCTTGTTAAATTTGATTACAGTTCTTTATTGATAGGAGGAATAAAAATATAAGTGCCAAAATTCTAAAGGCTTGGGTGTACATATGCAAATGCAGTCTTAAAAATAATATTTGTTAATTGGATCCAGGTGTTCTGTGTTCTTTACACTGCAGTAGCAGCAGCTATTGCCTTCTTGTATCAGTATCGTCATTCAAGAGTAAACAGCTCTATCATTTCTACAATCAGATGATGTTCACCTGAGAACTCCTGGCTGACATTTAGATCAAGGCAAAGCCATAACTGCAGGTAAAAGCTGGGATTTGCCTGCAGAATGTTCTGTCACAATAAACTGGAGGAGTTCCTCCCCCAGCCCAGGGATGTGGCAGCCCAGCACGGGGCTGAAAGCTGTGGGTGTGCTCAGGGTAATTGCTTTGTGCACTTCAAACTGCTCCATGTCTTCTGGTCAGGGTCACTACAACCTGGGGGCAGGACAAAGCCTTGTTTTGTCACTTACCTGCAGTTTCCACAGATGTTTCGATATTTCAAAGGGCAAAGAAGTGACAGAGGAAATTCACACTCTTTTAAGATAATACGTAACACAGTTGGGATGAATCACACTAAGGAGATATCTCCAGCAAACAGGACTGAGACGACCAGCTTATATTAAACACCCCGTGTCTAGACAGAGAGAGATAGGCATGATGAATGTCATGTCACATGTCAAACACTTGAACCAAAATTAGAGTAAAGCTGTGGAGAAACCTGTAGAAATTTTGATTTAACGATGGCATGGCAGTGCTGCAATAATAGTATTTGCTCTTCCCAAAACCTTACAGGTTTTGAGAGACTGTCAAACACTACCAATTGCATACTAACTGTGACTTCATACATCCTTACAATTGTTTAAATAGGTGTCTGTGTGTTAAAACAGAGAAAAGATAGGCTAAAAAGAAAGAACCAAAATGACCTCCAGTATGAGAGTAGAGGAAAAAAGAGGACAGTGTCCAGCACAACTTGGAGGTACTTTGTCCCTAACACAGGTGACACCAGAGATAGGAAATTTAGCTCTTCTATAATGCAAAAGAAATAGTTCACACATCCTGGCATAACGACTAGAAAGTTATAGCCCATCAATCTTCATCCATTTAGAACTCTTTTAGATGTTTTCTTATTTTTTTTTTCTTTTCTNTTTTTTTTTTTCCCCTCACTTGAAGAGGCTGCAGAAGAGGCAGGGATTGGAACAAAGTGAGAAATCAGTATTCTAATGTTATGGCCAAGCCATATTCATGCATACTCCATATGTGCATACACAAAAAAATCCCCAAACCCTTTGCCAATAAAGGTTACTCATATTAAACATCCAAAGGCTTTCCAGGCTTCTTGATAAATTGAATGTAACTAACTCCTTCTTTTAAAGGAATGGCTTCTAATCAGCAATACTAAAGGGAAGAAAACACTGGAAGCACTAAAATATCCTTACTTAAATTATTTCACCATTTTTCAAGGGATGAGAAATAGACTTCTCAGTGGACATTTATTGCTTTAGAAAAAAAAACACTAGTCAAATGTATATTTTTAAAAGCAATATGTTTAAGAGAAAGATATAATTGGTCTTATTAATAGGGATATTTGTCAGTTATTAGCAAGAATAAAATACAATCTAAATTAAAAAGGAAGTCTTATATTAGGTGTTTCTTTGAGTTATTGTCATATCCTGGAAAAATCATGTTTATAGAAGGACTTCAGTTGTAAATAACTTTATTATAAAAAGACAGAAAATAAAATATGTAGATAATGAAGCATTTAACATTTTTATTTTCATAGTTTGATCAATCAATCCTACTAGAAAAATAAGAATGTTTAATTTATTCACACTATGCATTTATTCCATACTAACTTCTGAATTTGTTAATTCAGAGGTGGTAAAGATCGTGCTATTTTAGCCTTCTTGGATCACATTGCAGTGGAAGTGAGATCACACGTTTAAGAAGCTCAATCTTCTCCAGGATTGAGATTCACTTGCAAAAAACTAGAGGACATTGCTTTCAAATAAATCATAAGAAGAAGAGAAAGAAGAGAAGATCTTCTAAAAGATGTCATAAAACAGGCTTTGACAGTCAGCTGATAAACAGAGCTGAAGAAAAGTGAAAACTAGGACAAAAGATAAAATGTGTAAGGGGTTCACAGGAATACTGATGCAAAACAGTATATTGAGAAGTCACTAATACTGGAAGGAAACAGCATATGATGACAGAAACCATTAGAAAACCCCTTAGGCATACAAAACGTTTTCTGAAAAAAGAAATTAAATTTGCAAGTTATTGATGTTAAAGCCTAAAACGACTCAGGAGCTATCTCTGATTTTATATACAAAACCAACTGCTAAGGGTTATTTACAGTCTCTAACAGAGTATATGCTAGTTTTATAACTTTTTATGAAGAAAATTCTATATATCATCCCTCTAAGAAATGAGAAGAAAATTCTAGAAATAGCAAACTTGGTGAAACAATGGAAACTTGGAAAGGAGTAACACAAAAGAAGCTCTACTGAGTAAGACTAAGTATTCCTCTAGCCCAGTTTCTTGTCCCTGGAAATGACTAATGGTGAATGCCTAGGAAAGAGCAAAAAAGAGGACAAGCAAATACTGATACCTCCTGTATGTATTTTTCTCACATCCAAAAATAATGGATTAGAGGTTTCCTGAGCCAAAGGTTTGACATATTTTATTGTTGTTTTTATTTAATAGTCCTGTGTAACATTTTCTTCTGTGCATTTGTCCCATCCTTTTTCATTATTCAGTGTAAGCCTCTGCAAGTTGTGTTCCACACTTTTTTGCACCAGAGGAGTTTCACAGCTTTACCACTGCTGCATGAACAAACACTTCTCTCTTGCAATAATCACCTTCTGATTTCACTTCATTTTTCTTCAAAAATGCAGAAAATATTTTTTCTCTGTTTTTCTCATCTTTACCACTCATGATCCTAACTGTATTTTAACTTGGCCAAGCTTTTTCCAAGGGGTATAGTCTTTGTTGGCATTGTTCCCTCTGTAGAAGCTTCTCTATAACTTTGATCATGCCTGTTTCGTCCTCTATGCTTACACTAGCAGTAATTACTAACTTGAATCAAAGATATCTTCCCTGTTGCTGAGCAATGGGCTAACCATGGAAACCTTGATGGAGGATTCGATACAAAGCCTGGCAAGACTCCAGAAACCTGTTTGTTTTCCAAGTACATCTTAAGGTATTCTACGTAAAACTTAGTGCATGAATGGGTTTATAATGGTATTATACTAGCAAAAAACAATTATTATGAGAACCTACTGTTCTGGATCCCTCAAGCTACTGGGAAAAGCCTGAGACACTACTTGAAAAGGTCTTTAATTAATTTCTCTGTTCAAAGACAAGGTGACATAATTTGATATAGGAGACTTAAGTATGATCAATCATACCAAGTGTACCAAGCCATCTCATCTGGTCCTACTGTTGTTTGATTGCAAAAGAAAAGGTTCATGTAAACCAATAGGTTAGTCTGGAATTTCTCTAACTTGATTTAAATCATATTCTCAGAGTGCAGAAACCATGACTGAATCAAAATCATGAGGATGAGAAAAAGTGAGATCACATTGAATGATTATCAGAAACTTGCAGAATGACAGACCAAACAGAAATAATATTTAGTTTAATAAATGAATAAACAATTTTTAAAAGAGGGCTTTGTCAAGGACATTTTTTGCATTTACAGTCTCTTCACAATTATTCCAGATAAAGTAAAAGATGCCATTGGGCTGCTTAAAGGAAGATTGACGCTGACTGAATAGAGAAGAGGATTTAAATACTATCTGACATTATCAAATCAACCACTTTAAAGCAATAGTGAATTGAAAGTACTTTAATCCATCTCTTACATTTACAAGCAGAGAAAGGTTATGAAAAACTTGTATTATGAATTTTGTTTTTTTAAAAATGGATACTTCAAATGTATCAACACATTATTAGACAAAAGTTATCTTTTCAATGTCAGCAAGAAATAGAGAAAAAAGATATTATTCCAAGTGGTTTACCTCAAGCTATAATCCTAGTATTTAAAAATGAGAGCAGGCCATTGAATAGCATGGGTTTGTGAGCAGTTCCAGGAGGAATACTGGGAGCAAAACAATTAATTGTGTTGTGGTAGAGAGGAGCAATTTTGCTATTTTTTGACATTTTTTGCTATTCCCTATCCTTGTCTGAGTTTCTGAGGTCAATTTCAGTAGTCAAATTTCTCTTGGCATGGCCAAAATGGGGAAAAGAGAGTCATCTTGTTGCCCATGACTGATGCAGGACAACCAAGCATTTCCCTTCAGTCTCATCCCATATGATCAGGGAATTTTGCAATTAATGTAGCTGTACCTGGTAGAAGTGAATCTGTGCTTGGCCACAACATGTTTTCCTGGGTGACAGAGGCCCAGCAGTGTTTGCCAGGGCCATGGGGAAACTCTGGCCTTTCAGTTTACATCTGCTTCTTTTCAGTGTGCCACTGTCACCCACCTTGGGGCCTGGGGTTTGACTGTGCCAAGTTTGTACCTGGCTGCCCGTGGTGGCCTGTCCCACACCAAGGTCATCATTTTACCCTGCCTACTTGGTCCTTTAGGAGAGTCTTTTGTGTAACACCAAAGCAGCTAGTTCAGCAGGAAGAGAAACAAGTCATAGAAATAATGCAGGTGGTTCTCAGCTCACTATTTACCTGTTATGGGGCAAAATAACAGAGCCTATTCATATAATTGAATCATTACAGTTCTTGAGGTTGAGGTCAATAATTTGCTGGGGCAGATAAGAACAACATCAATGAAAGGAGATATACCCATCTGTGTCAGCAATGAATTTGGCTCACAACGAAGGGAGACAAAAGTGGATCCAGCAAATAACTGATAAGAAATGACGACAGAAAGCTATCTATTACCAGAATAGTCAAGAAATTAGTATAGTGGAGTTACATTATACTGCACCCTCTATTCAGTCTGATCCTTTATTATGCAGAGGTTCTCAATTACTATTCACTTCAATAAGAATCTTGTAGCACATTCACAGCTCACAAAATCTGGATTGTGGTACTGTGACTGGTATGCAAATTGGTAATGTGCGAGTATATTAAATATAAATTAAACTGTAAGGGGTTTAATCTTTGATTTGGAAGTGCAGTGGGTGGGACCACTTGTTAACACAGGCATGATTCTTATCAGATACATACATGTATGCAAATATCTTTTTTTTTCCTTGTCTTGAGCCAATATAAGATTAAAAAAATTCTATTAACCATTTCGTTTTCCCAGAAGAGACCTGGAGGAACACATCTGAAACACAATCTTCCCATCATCAAGTTTCCAAAGTGTTTCAGTAGGATTACATGCAGGACAATGGGTGAGGATTGTCTTCTAATGGAGCACTGCTTCTACTCCCCGCATGCACTGTGAGGCCATAATGCCCAGCTTTTTCAGTCAACATTATTGCAACATTTCCAGACAAGAAGAAAATCTATGAATAATACTTTGAAATTAGGACAGATTTCAGAAAGATTTTTATGGTTCATGTGATTCAGAACATAAAGTGTTCTCAAAATTAAAGCCTATTGCTCTAGTGAGCTTCAGTGGATCTGACATTTCAAACTCTGAGATGAAGAACTTTCTTGGCAGTGTTCAGTTTATTGAGCATAATGTGCTTTATTCCCTGGTATAGCCATGTTGGTAGACACCCAAGGGGGCTTGTTAGAACAAATTCTGATAGGATGGAGATAACATTCATTCAGATTCCAGTGAGATCAGACTGAAAGTGTTACAGCTAGTTCAGTCCTGATCCAGCTGAATATCTAAGGGTGTTCTTGTCCTTAAGGCTTAGGAGCGTGGACATAGGTGTCTTTTTCTGATCATGTGAGAGCCCTGGAGTTGGAATTCTCTAAGAAAATCTTGGAGAAGGAGTTGTCTCAAGGCCAGACCATCTTTTTATTCCTTCTTAGACACCTGGTCTACTGATGTAAGTATCAGTCCTGTACTAAGACCACATCACTTAATGGGTCTTTTGTATTTAACTGCAGTCACCTCTAGTTTTACATCTTTCTGCAGCACAAAACCTGACAACTTTGGCTGTTCACTTATCTTGGTGTAAGTGTGAATTGCAGCTGTGAATATGGAAATAAATACACACATCACCCAGAGCCTTAAATTTTCTAGACCTTCAGCCACCAACCAGCAAGGCTGTTCCTTAGGTTTACAGTAATACTATAGAGTAATACCAGCCTGTTCAACTGGGAAAAGGAAATACTGCAACAGCAATTTCTTTGAGGAATCTTAGCTGTGTTACTGGTTTGCCATAAATATATTCAGTATTTAATTTCTACTGCACATTGCATCAGAGTTTATACTATAAAGCAAATCTTTGAGGAATGGTGTTTCTGTTACCTCTGCATCCATATATACATGAAGAATAATCTTGACTTAAAGTTTCTCCAGCATTCTGACAGGCAAAAAGCAGAGTTACAACACTACAAGATTATTTACAAGGTAGTAGCCATTTTTTTCTGTTGTCTTTTGAAAGTCACTAACAACCAAATACCCTCATTTAGTATTGAGAGAAAAATAGTAGGGTCTTAGATCAAGGAAGTAGCAGCAGCAGCAGGTGTACTTCTCTCTCTCCTTACTCCCTGTCCTTTGGCTTTTATAGCCAACATGCCTGAATCACCTCCACTGCCTTTCCAGCACTGCAGAGATGACTCCAAGCCAGGTCTGCCTACAGCCCCTGGCATCAGAGCCCAGGGTGGCATTTGACCTCATTTTGTACCCAAGCCACCATACTGCCCTCACAGACTGTCACAGTGCCCCCCACCAGTGAAAACACACAACTGCACAGACACAGATGCGGCACACGTGTGGCACTGGAAAAAATTGACCAAACCACTCTTCCTATAAAGAAAAAACATATAGCTACTATCCTGGTAATATGGCTGTGCTGAAATAAGAGATAAAAGGCAAATGCAAGGCAAAACCAGTTTAAATGTCATGCCCCAAAAATAGCACCTGTGTCTTCTGAAGTGACACAAAAAACCCCAGGGATGTTCTCAGAGGAAGCAGTTCCACCCACCTGGGAATGATTTTTTCAGTATTTAGAAGAGATGGAGACATAGAAATCAAGAGAGAAAATACAGAAATATGCAGGGGTGTTGCAATTACGACACGAAAGAACAACACTCACCTGTCAGGTTGTGAAATGAAAAGGAAAAAGGGCAGTTTATTTTGGAATCTCAACTTATATAGTTTTTGGGATTTGGTCAAGGATTGGGGGACGAGAGGAATACCCCTCTGACCCCAGTGACCAACTCAGAAGTCCATTAATTGTCCTTCCACCTAGAAAGAATGTTGTTTACAAAACATCAGTCTTTGTTCATCTCACAATTTGTGAGAAAATCCAGTAGAAATATGAAAACAAATCGGAAGGCTGAAAATTAGGGCAACACAGGGGGACTTTGCTGTAAATCATTTAAAGAGAAAAAAGAAAAACTTTAAGAATTGGCATAGCTTTATCTCAAGGAAACGTGGAGGCTGTAAATACATTGACTGGAAAAATACCCTGAATAAATCTACTTTTCCTGCTGTTCTGGCTTGCTGAGAGTGACAAATCACTTGATATAACCCTTGTTCAATTTCATACACCTTGAAGAACCTAATAAAGTCTTTTAAGCAGAGGAGATGTTTTGAAACCTTTTCTTCAATCATAGGGGAAGATGCCCCTATTATGCTAAGAGATGAACTGAACAAGTTTAATTTCCATTTATGATTAAGGAAAATACGTGCATACCTTGCTGCATTGAGAGACTTAAAGTCTGCTGTATATCACCATGGCATATTTATGAGCAACACAATGTGATGCTCTCATTCACTCACAAAGAGAATGACATATACAAGCCAACAGCAATACCACACCTCAGAGGAATCACACACTACTTCAGCTTGCAGTTTAGTGAAAATAAATTATTTTAATCTATAACAAGTGCTGCAAAAATTTAAATAAGTGAAAAATAAATACATAACAATAGAGCTAATTATTCTTTTTCTCTGCCGATATTCTCAGTTATGATAGAACTTAATGAGGCTTTTAAAATAAAACTATACTTAATACTTACTATCATAAATTTCCTTGAAAAAAACTAAAAAATAAAAAGGAGTAAAGTCCATAGTGAAAATAAATGGGCCAGATACTATCTTCTATTCCAACCCTTTATACAATCCTGTCAGTGTGTAAGGCTTGCCACCTGTGGAGGTAGGAGTCCTTGTTCCCACATGATTCAGTTAATCTGCTTTATAGGATTTCCTCAAACATCCCTTTCCTTAAACACCTCCACCCCCCAAGCTGTACATCCTGCACTGTCGCTCTCATGAGAAGCAGCAGAGAATTTAATTCAATGTTTCTTTGCTCCCTAACTGCTGATGAGAACAGGATTGATGACCCAATCAGGATTTTCCCCACTTTCCCCTCCTATCAACAATTCAATAAGTTACACTCTGAATGGTTCAGCAAAGTTCCCATCCCACAGCCCATCCCAGGCAAGACTTGGTTGTCTGGCCTGGTGGGTCTGGCTGATGTGCAGGTGCTGATGTGCAGCTCTTTAGGGCTCTGTCACCCTTGTGCTCCTGTCCTGGGACAAGTACCCAGTCCCTCTGTTGGGTGCTTTTATTGTGAGCTGGTTTTAGCTCACATACCACAATTTAAATTCCCTTATATAACATACATCCTCAAATTAATTGATTTTACAATGGAAATGGCACTTGCGGACATCCTAACAGAATGCTCTAATTTTGCTGCGATTGCTTTGGAGGACACCAGTGGATATGGGTAATGGAATAAAATACAACTCTCAAAAAAGTGGTGAACTTCTGAAATCTTTAACTTTCTCTTTGGAAATAAATTTCTTTGGAAAACTTGTCAAGGCCACTGCTTTTTAAAACTCATTTTCCACTTCTGTATCCTTGAAACACTTTAAAAATGTTTACTTGATTAAAAACTGACCACTCAACCTTGTCAAATGCTTTTCCTGCATGTAAAGACAAAGGAATGCATTGAGGTAGTAAATTATAATAATCCCATAATCCTAAAAGCATGTTTACAGAGTTTTCATATTGCTAATTGCCAAGGGAGTTGGCATTTAATTACTTTCTACAATCTTCACACAATATTTCTCTTTTGTCCTAGCTTTTTAAAATATGCAGTTACTTTTTCTCACAAATTACCTGAAAGACCCTAAATAATAAAAAAAAAAATTATTTGTCCAATGTGATGAAAGGATTTATTTGTCTGTCATATCTGAAATTTAAATACAGTTTTAATTTATTTTACTTGTTGAGATTTTATGCATTTGCTCTTGACAATCTTATTTATTTTGTATTTATTTGGGTTTTTTTTTCAAATTTATGCAAGATTAATAAATATATCTCTCACAGTATTGGCTCCGTTCCACATAATTTTATTAATTTTCATTCTTACACTCCATAATAGCAGAAAGTTCAGCTTTTCTTTCTTTCCTCCTCCTTGGACCCTGGCCCAAATTCATATTCAAACAAAACTCAAATTAAAGCTAAGAAAGAATTGCTGGAATAAGATTTTAAAGATTAGGTCAAAATTCTTCAAGGCATAAATAAGCTGCCTGCACCAACATTGCTTCTCTGTTTACATATTTATTTTAAAATTAATGCTATGAAATATCTTTTCACATAAAACATGAGAAATATGAGAAACTGTTTAAATGGCTGAAAGAGAAAATGAAGCCACAACACTACATGAAAAGGTGTTCCCTGCACCATTTTGGAACATTTTATTCTGAAAAGCTGGAATTTAAAAGTAAGCAAAATAACTTTGCTGATGAAAAAGGATAACATTTTATTTTCCAAAATAATGCTTGTGATATTTAATGAAAAAAAAAAAAAACCAAAACCAAAAAAACCCCTCAAAATCACCAAGCCACCTTTCAGTGTAGAGTCATACCAAGAAAACAAATCTGCTGTAAGAAACCAATTCTTTAAAATCCTGTGCTCTGTGTAAAGATTTTTATGATTTTACAAAATGTTCAACAGATCTTAGCAAAACATTTGTTTGAAGTACACAACTAATACTTGTATACAACTATACAAAGAGTAACAAAAACTACTCATGCTACAAGCCGTATTTGTTTAATATTTTCAGATTAAAAAAAACATAGACACATTAAAAATCTTAGCTATTTTGTTTTGTATAATGTTTCTAATTTTGAAATCAACCTAAGAAATTCTTTAAAGACAAGAATTTCAGGCTAAAGAATTTTGCTTCAACTCCTAACACAAAATATTTTTTATCTTTTTTTTTTTGTTGTTGTCTGTTTGTTCATATGTTTGTTTCCTTGGAGGGGGTTGTTCTTTTTGTTGGTTTTTTTTTGGTTTAGTTTGGTCACATACCTGCAAAATTTATTGTCTGCACAGCTTAACCTGCAACACGTTGCCTAAAGCAGAAGGAAAGCCTCAAGAAAAGCCAGCAGTGTCTCTGATTCAGAATACTTTTGGTATGATCTGTAATGGATAGGGTACATCTTTGATTAAAAACCTTCATGGCGGCAGTTAGTAAGATTCAGTCAGGGAATACGCATTATTCTCTTCAGAGAGTCTTCAAAAACTTTAGAAGTTGAATTAAAATGAAATATCATTTTTTTATTCCATAACATAACCCTCAATAATTTCAATAATCCTTAATGTATTCAGAGTTTGGGGGTGAATGTTCACAGTTAGCTATTAATCTAATTGTAGGGTGTACATGTATAAACAGTTCACCCAAAATTTTTAATAGATCTTCTTTAAAGTATTTTTTCCAAATGACACTGGGCAAAATTGGCAAGGAAAATAGTATCCCTCCTTGCTATGCTGTCATTTGGAAAAAAACATTATGCAACTTCCTCATGACTGAACACTGCAATGAACAATTCTCAGACAAATTTGAATTAAAATTCCTTTCAAACTTTAGTAACAGCCTTCTTAGCATGTTAAGCTTCACCTGGCCAGTTCCTCAGTCCCGTTCCTATCATTTTTACCTTGGAGCGAAGCAGAGTCATCGTGTATGATGGTAATACCTGTGGCACTGATGTGACTCTTTGTCTCCAGATATCGAGGATGAGGGCCCCCTTTACGAGCTAATAATATTTGAGTGAGATATACCGCTTTCATAAAGAGGAGGTGAGGGCTTGAGGGCTCCTTCTCCTGTGCATCTCTGCAGGGATGAGATGGTGCTGGGGCAGCCCCTGTGTTCACTGCATCTCACTTCACTGCAAGGATGGAAGAGAGATGAAGCCATCATCTTCCAATATTTCCTTGGAAGTCTGATTTATTGATCTGTAATGATTTTCTGCTTCACAGGAGCACAGAGCTGACAGCAATAACAGCTGTTGTTGTACCAGATCACCAGAGATTTACAGAGTTCCTTACTTCCAAGGAGTATTGCTGCAGTGTGGAGGTCACGGTGCTGACAGAGCTGGCGCACAATGTTATACGACTCTCATTGCTGTAAAACTTCGAATCTAAACAAATAAATGTCTCCAATGCAATGTAGTTCTCTTTTATGTCCTGGGCAAGTCTGCAGTTTCCATGGTTACCAAGGGGCAGCTTAGTAGAGAAACAATCCACTTTTTCTTTCAGCAGATTTTCTTGGGACTATCCTTTGGAAAAGTTGTACATAATAAATCAGTTGTAACATATCCATGTCTCTTGAATTTGCTGTTTATCTAGAAATTTATGCAAAAATCAATTGCACAATTTAAAACAGCTTAGACAGGGCAACTTTGATATTCCTCATTCAAAACCAGCTTGTCTTATAGTGTGCAAAGTCTTTATTTACATGGTTTACTGTGTCATTTCTTCTAAAATTTAAAAAAAAATACTGTTAGCTATTAAATATTATTTTAAAATTATTTAAAAGAATCAAAACTATACTTTTAGAAATATTTCTGTCCACCAGGATCTATCTTTCTCTTGAAGACAAACATAATTACAAGTTTTTTTCGACTTTTCCCACTCCTTTTTTTCTTAACTTTTATTGCTGAGCAAATGCCATAAGTTGTGTAACACACCTAAGTACTTTGAGTCCTAAGAATGGACTTTGGGCTCATTCCCATGTCGTTTTAACAATCATGTTGAATCAAAACCTTCCTATACCAATACCAACAATAATAGTAATAGTGATGATGCAAGATGTTAACTTTACAAACACCAGGTATTGACATTAAATGTTGGCATCAAAGATTATCAGCAGCATTCAAAAATATAATTTCAAAATGGCAACATTGTTTCACTGTTGCATGTGGTCTGTCCTAGATTGTTTGGAAATCTCAAACCGTGTTTCAGTCACATGTAGGTCCCAGTTTTGACTTCCCAACATATATTTTCTTTTTCATATTTATTACTTTTCCTTTTTCTCGGATGCTCACTTGAAAAATCTTTCTCCTCCCTTAGAGAGCTCAGAGTGCTTCCCAGTGCTCTGAGAGTTGTTAAGGGGTTACCAGGAGAGAAAACCTCAGATTCTACCTCAACCTCGTCCTAGTTCTTGCAATTCAGAGCAGGAGTAGTGCCCCCCATCAGATGAGAGCTGCTCTCACTAGGTTAAGCAGTTTGTAGCAAAGCATCCCAGATCTCTGGGCCAACCAGTTAAATCTCACACAGTTCCTGACACCTTCCTCAACTCTCCCTAGTGGGAGAGGTGCTAGGCCCTGCCCTCTGCAACACCATGTGCCACATTCAGATGTCCAGCTTGAGGAAACTACTACCTGTGTCAGGTGCATGGAACTGGAAAAGGAATTAATATTGTGCAAGAACTCAAAGGTATATTTTCCATGTGCAGCTGTCTGTAGCCCTTAAAAAGCACGTGCACAGATTCACATGGCTTAAGGTGACCACACGTGGCTTTACTGTGCTGGGCCATGAGCTAACACAGCACTGCAGATCCTGCCTCAGTAACCACCTGGCCACAAAGAGCAGAGTGAGCATCTTTCAGCAGCTCCTGTTGTAACAATCTCTCCTCACAGTTGTTTCTGAATTTATTTTAATTTTGTAAATTTATTTGTTTAAACAAAGCTTCTAAAATAAAAGCAGAATTTCAGAAACTGTTCTGATAGAGCTGAGCAGCATGAGACCATCACCAGCTTCCTGCAGGCTTAATGCAGCTGCACAGTCTTCATCTATTTTCTTGCTGTATTGTGTTACAAATTAACATATCATTTGATGCCCTCTATTTCCTCTGCTTTTCATGTTTCTCTCATATTGACTATCACAGACAATTTTCAGGCAGATCTGTTAGGTCACTTTTCTCTAATAAGAATTCTAAATTTTCATTTACTGAATATATTAATACTTTGGTATTCTCATGTCATTTTTACTTTCTTCTCTAAAAGTAAGAAGAGCTCTGAGATTGGTATCATCTTCACATTTAATTAATGAGATTTCTATTCCCTGAATAAACTTCCCTGGCATATCTGCAGTTGATGCAAACTATATTCACACTGACAGACATCGTTAATGTACTAAGTGACCGTATAATATTTTAAAAATAGTACCAATAATCATCACAGTGTTCTCTGCCTACAAACACAGGTATACAGAAGAATGTGTTTAGTGTTCCTAAGTCTTTAATACTGCCCAAAATATATCTTCTTCTTTGTTTCTGAGAATTATTAGCTTTGGCTTGTTTATCTTCATTATAATTGTCACTTTTAGCTCAACCAAGAACACCTTTAGTCAAATGCTCTGATAGCTACTTTTGAACTGTGAATCCAGTTAGGTGGAGAATATGAAGTTTGATGTTAAAAAAATCAAACTACTATTAAGTATTTAGTTGGAAGGATCTTATTGCCACTATTTGCTTCATGGAAGTAAAACATTAATTTTAAAATGACAGTGAACACCTAATAACGCAGTAAAAATCAAACCAAGCAATATGCTCACAGATTTAAATGCCAAAACTTCTATTATCTCATTTTGAGTGCTCAGGTATGTGAAACTGCTCTGGATCTTTTTCAGCCACTTTGACATATCACTGTTCCCTTCTTCCTGCCAGGAAAGTAGGTGAATAAACTGCCCGTAAACTCTCCAACCAAAGGGTATTTCCAGTATGTCTGGCAGCATAACACATATTGCTTCATATTTTCATCAGGATGTTCACTTATTTTACTGTCTTGAGAAAACACGGAATGTACACAGCACTGAGATCTGCAGAATATCAATTGCTTTCTGATCACTGAAGAAGGCTACTGTACTTCCTTTTTTCCTGGAGTTTGTCAATTTTCAAATCAAGACTAATTTCAACAGATAATGGACTGCTGCTTATTAAAAGGGCCCCAAATGAGTGTCTTTTGTTGATGTACAAAGCACCTCCAAAATTATATGAGGGTTCATGGGTTTTGTGTCACCTTTTTGGACATAATCCCCACACAACATTTTGAAGTGCAGGACACTTGACTATGCTTTGTCTTTGAGTGGGATCAGCTGTAAGGGGGATCCTCTGGAGAGTGGCTATGTGCCTGTGGACAGCCTCACCTCCTTCAGTTCTCCCATGAACTAGGAGCTGGCTTAGCTCAGGGCTCCACTAGTGAAATGGCCACAGGGATCCAAGACACCTACAAGGCTTGAAATTAGTTGCATGTGTCACTTTCCAAACAGTTGAGGACATAGAGGTGGTACAACTGCCAGCCTGTGATCCACAGAACAGAAGGAAAATTGCACCTTCAAATTATTGAGGACAACACCTATTTTTTCCTTCTAACAATTAATATTTAATATTATTGGTGGGAATATAATTAAAGGCCAAGCTATGGCCCCTCTGGTATTTAGCTTATAATTTCATTTATGTATAGCCTTATGTATTCAGATCTGTGTAAGGATTTCAGGGTAAAATGTTTCTCTGCTGACAGACACAGCACTAAAAAGAGATTATTTGGCATCCTCCTTTCAGGAAATGAAACCAACCCTTTTGAAGTTAACTATGCTCACAGCTTTTCATTAGCAATTTATTACAATTAAAGAGCCAATAGCACAGAGTGTCTCAAAGATTTCTCAAAATGCCCTGTAAAATCTGAGATGAGACAAACTTTGGCAATTCTACTTGGATTAAAATATCTAGAGCAGTGGGAGCACAATTTCTAAGTATTTTAACTCTGGAAAATTTTGTGAGATTTACCCAATAGGCTCCTGAAATAAAAAATAATATTATATTCTGCTGAGTTTAAGAGGAAACCTGGAGAAAAGTCTAGGGGTGATCTTACCAATGTGTACTGATACCTGTTGGGAAGGAATTAAGATAAGGGAGCTGGAATCTGCTCAGCAGTGCCCAGTGCCATCTCCCTCTGTAGAGATATTCAAAACCCAATGAGACACAGTCCTGGGCAACCTAATTTAGATGACTCTGCTCAAGCAGGTGGGGATGGACTAGACAATCTCAAGAGGTTCCTTCCAACCTCCACCACTCTGTGATTTTTTGAAACCAATCTCTGGAATAAGATCTCCTAAGCAACTTCTCCTTATTCTGTTGTAAATATTTTGCAGGTTTTGAAGTAAACCCTAAAACCATAAAACAAAAGTGTGACAGATTTAAGTAATTTAGGGAATTTCTTTATCAGTTTTTAAAAACTTCATTTCTGGCAGCCTATGATAACATCTTTAAAATATCCTGTATTAAAGAGAACAGTTTATTAGCCCAATACCAAATTCAATATCTAAATCTGATTATCAAATATATCTTTGCTTTAATGTTTCTTTGATTTATGTCTTTCAATGATGATTTTGTTTGATCTGCAAGCTCACATTTCATTATAGTTAAAATTAAACCGTGAATTATAATTTTTTAAGATGATTCCACTGTTTTACAGGAAGATGCATTCCACAACTCTTTCTCATTTTATGACTAAGAGCTACTTATTCAATGAGTCGGGTTTTTTTTTAGATCCTAGTCATTAACATAAAGTGTATTTACCTCTCCTCTGAACTAAGGAGGTTTCATTTTTAAACCTCTAACCCTACAAAAGAGAAAATTTCTTTAACCTTAAGCCTTAAAATGTTTGTGTAACTGTCCATCTCCCAATTTTCCTGTTTACTTGTCCATCTGATGCTGATGGATGTGCCATCCCAGGTCAGGCTGTTGTTTCTGTTGCAAAGATCTCTCTCTGTCTTTTCTGCTGACAGTTGTAAAGTGCTTCCATATTATAACTTACTATGCTGCTGATACAATTACTAATGTAACTTTAATGTTCCTAGATTTTGATTTATGGCTCCACATTGCATTATCCTTGCCTCTCATCATAACTGATATTTTTTGCTCCCAAGATAACAGATGTTCATAAAGAAATATATTTCTTTATTTGATTGTTTTTGTAAGCATCATTTTTTGCCAGCATATTGGATGCTAATAGGATAAGCATGTACCAGAGCTGGCCTTAGCCTGGCTGAAGTGTTATTAATCAGGTCCACATAAAATAACTGTTTTTAAAGACCAGTGGTCTGAAGCTGCTTATAGCCTTGAATCAGTCCCTCAAGGATAAGCTCTTGAATTGTTGCTCCTTGGGGTCATATATTAGTGATGCTGATTTGATCTTTTTTTACTCAGGTCCCAGGTGTCATCTATCTGTACAAGAAACTGTTATTTATGAGTTCATGAATACCTTCAAATGACTTTGATCTTTTCCTCTCAGTATTGTTTTCAGAACTTTCGAGACTAGCTTAAAATTAATCCGGTAGTTATAATGTCACAGAAATACAGAGAGACTCAGTTTATCTCTGAAGAGCAATGTTTGGGTGCAGTGGCAGACAGCACTTGTTTTGAAGGGCCTTGCCCTGAGGCTGCTCTGTATTCTGAGTGCTGAGAGGATGTGTCTCAATGAAATCAATCTTTGACACTTGAACTTCGGTCTTGTGCTCCGTTACGGCAGGAGTACTCTGCAGCACTCAGATCTCCTTCTGTTTCTCTCTGACTCTGCAGTACATTGCTCATTGCACAGCCTTGCAACCCAGTGGGAGAACTTCATTTATCCACAGGAGGAGCCTGGGCAGCACATCCCACTGTGGAGCACGCAGGAGGCTGAGTGGCCCAGTAGTCATCACACTTTGCCTGCAAAGTGCACTCTGTCCTCATTAGCACAAAGGCTTTCAAGTGTTTCCAAATGCTTCTGTGATTTAAGATAGAGCTATCCTGACACTTGATGATATTTTCCAGATTTGAATGCTACTTGCTGGTACCACATAAGAAAAAGATTGGTCGGTCCTTCTTTTAATAATGAGGTAGATCAAATTCTCAACGTACTCATCTAATGGGAGATGTCCGGAATTTGTTTAAAGCTGGTTACTGCAGTAGATAAAAATACATGAACTGCAGTGGATAAAAATAAAGAAGTAAACCCTGCTGGTGAACTTGATACAATTTGTATTAAGTTTTGAATTAATTATTTTCCAGGAATGCCTACAAGCAAACTGGCAAATTGTCTGTAGTTGATTGATTGATGTATCAGTTGATAACAACAGCGTGAATGATAGTAGTCCAATGGCAGTTGCAAAATATATTTTTTTATTATTTAGAAACATTTTTGTACATATTCATATTTTGTATTTTTGAAAGAGAAACAGGTATAGCAGAAATTCATCGTGGTAAAGAGGAGTTGAACTCTCAACACTGGGTTAACAAATGCACACAGAAATATACACCCTTCCCCTTTGAATAGGTTTTGTCTGGGATTAGAAGATGCAGTTCTGTGATACTTGCTCCATGCATGCACAGAGCCTGAAATAACTGCCTAGGATATGTCCAGGTAGACAGAGACTGAGACTCAGCTGAACTCAACTCAATTTTCAAGGTAGAGTGAGCACTTGGAGGTAAATGAGTTGTGTTGACTTCAAAGGACAGGCACACAGCTAAAGCACCGTGCTGTACTTTGTAACCATGAAGTTTCAAATTGCTTTATCTTTCACTGCACAATCGTATCATTTTTCATTATATTTCTGTGCATTCCTTTCATGAGAATTATTACATTATCAACCAGAGCAGAAAAATGAGATGTAGGACTTACAGTTTCCTGCAAAAGAAGTGCCAGATATAATAGTTTTCTCTTTATCATATGCCCTTTCTTAGGCAGCCTTCCAGCTATTGTCTTTGAACAAACAAAGCTCTGGAAAGGTTTCAGAACCTGAATATGTCTTTTTCAAGGATCTTTTTTCATTTAAACCCTTCCCGAACATTATCTATTGCCTTAACAAAATCACACTTTCAGATGTTCTTCTGAGCATCCCATTAGGCTCTATCTAATAACTAGGTGCTTGGCAAATGATCTAATTTTCCCCATATTCATAAGGCTATTAGTCCTTTAAGCATGATGCAAGACCTATATCACAGCTCCCCAGTGAAAAAAGTAATTTAAAACAGACTTCTTCTCCTTGGCAGTTTTAATCTGGTTGGTTGGGGGGGACCCACACACAACAGGATACTTTTGCCCCACTGAAATATTTTTAGTAGGTGAGCTTCTCATTGGCAGCTCTCTGCATGGACTTGTCCTTATTTATTAGATGTAGTAATGAATAAATTATCTGTACTTCCTTAACAGGATGAGTTTTTCATTAAGCTATTTAATGGAAGGAAACAAAGGCTCTAGCAACACAGTAAAACATCCTGTTAGACACCCGGATACCTGGTGGCAGCAAAACAGGCAATGCACTAGGCAGGACGTTTTTTGGGTCAGTTAGAATGCAGATGACTAGCAAAATATTCCCAAACAATGTCTAAAATCCTTGCCTCCCCACTTTCTTGCTTTTCTTGAAGGCATCTGAGTATGTTCTTTGTCCACACCAAGCAGTTCTGAATACAGCAACACATTTGCTATGAGTTGAAAGCACCCCAGACCTTCAGCAACTGAAGCACTGATGTGAATGACAAGGGGAATGCATGGCTCTTCACACCAGAGCAAAGATTCCCTGGTAAAGCAGCTGTATCGATCCTTCCCTTGACTGTGGAGCTAGAGAGATCTCTGCAGTTCCTGTACTGATAGGCAGCCCAAGAGGGAGAAGACTGTGAGGGGGAAAAAGGGTCTCTTTTTGTAGGTTGTTTTTTTTTTTTTCCAGAGGATTAATTAGCTTTAGCTGAATCTGATAAAGCTGCATACATTCACAGCTGTTTAGGAACAAGTCACTGTGGAGTCTGAAAGTTCCCTTAGATGAGGCTGGTCTGAAAGTTGTGTAGGTTTTCCAGCCTGCATTATCAGATTCTTCTAAATTTCTGTTGGTCTGTAGAGAAAAATGTCACTTCCAAGGTGTGTCTTGGATTGTGAAAATTGCTCCATGCAGAATAATTCTCCTTAAGAATATGTAAAGCAAAGTTCAGGAATGATTTAAAAGGAGTCTTTACATAATAGCTTACATTGAATCATCTATTTCAAAGATGTGATGTATTTTAATTTACAGCAATTGCTAGAAATCATTTAGAGTAACATAAAAATACTTATTTCTTGTTTTGGAACATGAGAGATGTTACATAAATTGCTTGTTGTAAGAAAATATTCCTTGGTGAGTTGGACTTAATGCAAGAACACTGAGAAAAGCAATGCTCAGTATTAGTAAGGAATTGCTTATCAGGCAGATGTTCAGAACAAGTCAGGCACAACCTGTTCCTTTATGAATGCTTTTTATGTGTCTGTTGGGTTTTCATGACAAGGTTTTGGTAGTGGGCGGTTACAGGGGTGGCTTCTGTGAGAAGCTGCCAGAAGCTTCCCTCATATCCTACAGAGCCAATGCCAGCTGGCTCTGAGACAGAACCATCAAAGACCAAGGCCAAAGCCAACAGTGATGGTGGTAGCACCTCTGGGAATAACAGGCTTAAGAAACAGGGGAGAAGTAGCAGCAGAACATGGAGAGAGGAGTGAGAATATGTGAGAGAAACAGCCCTGCAGACATCAAGATCATGAATAAAGAGGCGCAGGATGTGCTCCAGGCACTGGAGCTCAGATTCCCCTGCAGCCCCTGGTGCAGCACATGGTGAGGCAGCTGTGCCCCTGCAGCCCATGGAAGATCATGGTGGAGTGAGATCAACCTGCAGCCCATGGAGGATCCCATGCTGGAGCAAGTGGATGTCTGAAGGAAGCTGTGTCCCCATGGAAAGCCCACAATGGAGCAAGTTCCTAGCAGGATTTGTTAGCCTATGGAAGGACCCACATTGGAGCAGCCTGTTCCTGAAGAATCCAGACTGGTCCAGTTATTGAGGACCTGCAGCCTATGGGAAGGACTAAATGGGAGAAGTCTGTGGAGCTCACAGTCTCCTATGGGAAGGACCCCAGGCTGAAGCAGAGGGGGAGTGTGAGGAGTTCTTCCCTGAGGAGGATGGAGCAGCAGAGACAACATGTGATGAACTGACTGCATCCCTCATTCCCTGCTCCCCCATTTCCCCTGCACCACTGCTGGGAGGTGGCAGAGAAGTCAGGAGTGAAGTAAAGTCTGTGAAGGTGAGTGATCTCTTCCTGCCCTTATCTCAACCCATGAGATTTTTCTTTTATTTTCTCTCTCTTGTCCATCTGAGGAGGGCAGTGACAGAGTGGCTTTGGTCAGCACCAGGTGTCCAGTCAGAGTCAATCCATCACAGTGTGACTTCACAGTGCAGTGATTTGAATATCAGGCAACCTGATGTCTTATAGCCAGCATTGTGAAAGCTCTTTAACTGAATTTGGGGCCCTAACACCCTATTTTGATAATTTCACAGATACATGAGTTACTTGCATATTCGCATTTGAAAGCATTGTTTTTAATTAGTCAGGGAAATAAAAATTAGATCATGTAGCTAAAAGTAATATTAATATTTAAACCCTTTAAGTGGACACTTTATTCTATACTTGAAAAAAGTTTTTTAAATATGGAGAAAGATTTTTTCATGAACATTTATTTTAATCTAAGCTATTTCATTATTATAAACCATGTTAAGTTCTTTTTATTTTTGGGTTCTTCTACTTTTGAGAGATCATTTTATTTTCTCTACATCACCCCTGATTTTGGAACCTTAGGCTGACACTTATCTTCAAAGTAATCTTGCCCTGCCACTGAGTGACATAATCAAGCATTTCATAGGTATTTTCTCTTAACATATTTACAGGCTTCACTACCCCTTATTTTTATCCTTTTCATTGATGATTCTTAGCACAAAGAAGACTCAAGTGGCATGAAATATTTCCAGAAATTCAGGCTAAAAAGAATAACACTTCAGTTATTCTGGTCTGAATAGCAAAGAGTGTAATTTTCTTCACATATCGATTCCATATGGAGCAAAACAACATACCTGGGCAGCGGGAGATGAGGCATCATTAGGAAATAATTTCACGACAAGAAGCACAGATAAAAGACAGTTGCTCTTCTAAACATTATAATGTACACAGGGCAACATTAACATTCATCTTTGCCAAGGTAGGTCAGGACTACGAAGAGCACAGGACTATGTTTTTAATCCTAAATACCTATTAGTGTTTCTAAAGAGTATTTTAGAATGCATCCTAAAAAGTGGGTTGGACACGTTCAATTGGCCAGCAGAATAATGTGCCTGTGATCACTACAGAAGAAACACTATCGAGTAACCTACCTGAAAGTATTATTTTTGTCTTTGTGTAGTATTCATCTGAAAACTAGAGCCATTAATGCAGAGGTTATTCAATTTTGTTACATTTTTCTTCAGTGGTTGGTAGTTATACAGCCATTTGTAGTAATTTCTAACAGGTAGAGGCTGCCTCTATTAAGCAGGACTGCTAGTCAGCAAGATGCTGGGCTGCAGTCTCAGGGAAAGCAATGTCTCAATGTGTGACCTTGGCAGGTTACTCAATTGCCACCCACTCAGCATCAATCAGTCCCCCTGGAAAACTGATTGAATAACAGTCTCACAGAAAATCGCATTTTGTAAGCACTGAATTTTCATGGATAAAATGACAGTATTTTTAGGAAGTAGAAAAAGATTTAATTTCAGCTTTGCTCATAGTTCCTGTGCTTACAATCAGTATTTTATTTTTGTATATATATAAATACATATAAGTGATGGCTCCTCTAAGAAGAGAGGAATTTAACTCTAAGACCCAGGGTATGTCTATGCAAGTACCTAATTTTGCACTAAGGGCATGGATCAGTAGACCAAAGGAGGTACTGCTGAGCCCCCTAATCCCACATAGCCCATGGCTTATGGATATTATCTGGTTAGATATAGTCTGGTTTCCTGGAATGAACATGGTTATGAAACGTGCACCTTGAAGCTGTTCGAAGAGCTGTTGGAAGAGTTTGAAACATCTTGGTTTCATATGCCTGTGATCATTAGTCATTGCAGGGCATGTGATGCACCTTGGATGGGAGATTACCATTGAGCTTCCACCAAAACACATCCAATTCCCACCCCCAGAACTTTCTTTGTAAGTTCTGAGATGTGGGAAATAAGAATATTCAGGACTTCCCTACAAGGTCACACTGTTGTCTGTAGTGGTGTGTTTTTGGTTTTTTCAGTTCTATGTATGTATTTGTTCCTTGATTTTATGCTGTTTTATACAAGTTGTAGTGGTTTGTTCCTTGTACCCCCATGTTTACCTGTGGTGGTGTGTTCTGTACAATAAGTTTGCTGTAAGTCTAGGATTGCACAAAATGGCTTTTCTTTGTATCCTTGTTCAGTTTGCTGTACCCCAGTTTCTCTTTGTAACCCAAAGTTGCTACTTTTCCCCACAGCCTTCCCCAGATACAGCTCCTGATTGGTTTGCTTTTCCCGCCTTGGCTGCCTGTCCATCAGGTGTCAAGAGACTTTCCCGCCCTGTCAGTCACCCCAAGACCTGTCCCCCAAGTCCAGAAGCTTCTGAGAGGGACCTTTGGTGACTGGCTGGGTTGGAACCTTTCCCCTCCTATCTCCATGTATGTCAGTGTATGTTATGTTAACAACCACTCCATGTTGTACCCCATTGGCTCTGTTCCTACCCTCCCTGAGATCCCACCTTCTGTAACAAAACCCTCTCTCTCCTCGTGCTCGGGGTCACTCTTGAGGCACCGGACACGAGGCGAGGGGTCTGTGTTGATCCAAATAAACCCGGTTTCGCTCTAAGCCTCTGGAGTGATCCTCCTTTTTCCTCTTGCCATCGTCTTGCTGACGCTTCCCGGTTGCCGAACCCCAAGAACTGCTGCGGTGTCGGGGCTGGCCGTGCCGAGGGTAATACCACACACTGCAACATTTACCCCTTTGTGGTTTACCCCGGTTACTGTTATCCATCAATCATCAGTTATGGAACTCCTGAGTCCTGTCCATCACTTCGAGGTTTCACCCTGTGTCTAGAAAGTTCCAGTGAGGGCACCGAGTGATTGGGCAGGATCCCTGTTATTCCCTCCCTTGCCTCCTTGATTTGTTCTACTGTCTGTCCTTTATGCACAGAGCCACTCCTTCCATCCCCCTGATTTGTCCCACACTGTACCCTTCCCCTTGCCCCTCCCCTGCATTTAAGATGCTGCCCAGAGATGATCTGTGCTCTCTTGGGCAGACTCTCTGGTGGTGAGGTGGTCCCCATGGACATCAATAAACCCCAGTAGCACCCATCAGAGTCCTCCCTTCTCTTCCTTGTCTCTGCTCTGCTTCTGTGGGACAAAGACCCCACAGGATCGGGGAGGGATCCCCAGATATTGGACTGTACCTCGCACTGTGGCTGGTGCCAGGGCTGGCCAGGCAAAGTGGGACAAGGGTCTTGAGACACCGCGACCACTGCAGTTGTTCCAACCTGAAGCCCTAATGGAGATGAAGCCACATCATCTGAGTGGGATGAAGGCCACTGGAAGTATCTGCCTGAGGTTTGAAAGTAACAGATACACACTTTATTGGGTTATTAGTCAGTGTGCCAATACTATGTTTTGCATAACTGTAAATCTTGAAAGTGTGAAAGATGCCATAGTCAAGAGATATGCTAGCACTACCTGTGAGTCAAAGGTGAAAGGGAAAAATTAATCCCACCACTGAGAAACATTTCACAGACTGCAACATTTTTGCTGAAATGCTTTCCATTTTCTTGCATACAGACAGCTGCAAAGGAGGAATACTGAGCTCCATGGGCAGAGAAAGGAGTCTGGTAAGAAAACTTTTCACATTTAACTCCTACAGCCAGGTTTCTTTCTTGTGATAGCAGACAAGCACATATATAAACCCTACCACCCCTCCTCTGCTCCTCCATCCTTCCTTCCACCACTTCTCAGCAAACACATGAAAGAGCCTAAAGCTGACTTTCTACTGGGACAGATATTGAGACCTTCAATTACCAACATAGCTATTCTTCACCCATGGCTTAAAATATGAGACAATAGAAGACTATTTCTTTTGAACTGAGACTGAAAGGTTTGTTAAAAGGAATCAATTATTTTCTGGTTTTTAACATCTATTTTAAGAGTTATATTAATGTTTACCACTGTGATGGTTCCCACATAAGACTGCCAGGACAGTCATTATAAGAGACAATGTGTTATAATCTTATTAAAAATAGTTGTGAAAGGAAAAGGAGATTGGAGTTGAAGCTTCAGGGGCAGTTTTCTTCATGCGTTTACAGAGCAGGGCTGACTACATACCTTATTTTTTTCCCCCAAGTCTACTGTGCTTAAGGAAAATTACATGTATTTGCATTGTAAATTACTATTCAGTGAGGTGAGACACTACAGCATTTTCCAGTGCTTCATATTGTTTTTTCAGAGCAAAATACCAGAAGGAATGGAATACTTATTCCATTGCTAGTTTTCTTTCTTTTCATGGTTATTTCATTAAAAAAAGAAGTGATAGCCACATTCTTAAAGAGTAAAAAATTAGTAAAATTGGAAGTGTTTTTATCCCTAAAAAGTTTTGAATTATTAACATGAGAATATTGGAAGATACTTCCATGGTACTGGACAACCAAGACAATAATATTTATTTCAGTTGTATGTAAGTCTAGAATTTTAGATCACAAAATAAAGAAAAAGACCAAGTTTTACTGGCGCCAAATTTCTTGTTCCTGTGCAGACATAGGAAAGAGAGGGACACTACTTGTATTTAATGCTGTTCATGAGGCTACTTGTAAGTATCAGAATTTAAAGTTTTAACCAGGATAAACCATCAGATCTTACTGATGATCATCATCATCATCATAGGCATTAGAGATAAACTCAGTTTTGTCACTCTGAGTGTTTGAGTATCACATTCTTTACAGAGCTTTCTCTTGCTCTTAAAAATAGATGTATTAATTACCATTAAGTACTGCCTTGTTGGCAAAAGAAGATCAGTTTCCTCTGAGGAGATTTTGTCTTTGATCCTGAAGTTCCCCACTGGACTTGGACTATCCTTCTGTACTTTCAGTAGCCAAATATGATTCAGTGACTGGATAGTAATGCTTTCTCAGGTTTGTTGAGCATCCCAGCTACAAAGCCACTGATACACAGGACATGACACCCCACATGCCTAAGGCAAAGGATCAGGCCACCAGAAATAACTTTCTGCTTAAAGCTGCTTTGCTATCAAGTTTCCTGTCAAGGTATGTTGTGTCATTTGAAACTGCTGAGGCAAGAATTGTTCTTATTTGTGCAGATGACAAGTTACCAAACTTACCCTGTCTGTCAGCTATTGGTGGCTTGGCAGGACTGGGCATTTGAAGGTCAGATGAGCCACGCAGAGCTGACCTCTCTAAGACAGAAGATACATAGGCCAGTGCTGTATTTTTCTTGCCTGTCTCTCTTCTCTGTAAGAGTTGCTACAGACCAGTGTTATGCACTCAGCATAACACTACAATTAGTTTTAAGAGAGAATTTTGGGTTTGTACTTTGGTTATATTGAAGACAATGAGAGTTTTCCTCACTTAATCTGAGTAAGTGAATCAATGAGAGTGGCTGTGCAGTGCAAGACCATAGTGACCTTCTTGACTAAGGAAGTTGGGCCTCAGAAGTGGGGCCTCAGAAGTTGTTCTGGTGCTGCTGGGAAATTGCTGAATATTTGCATGGATCTGGGAATGTGGTCTCCTTATAATGAAGAGGGTAGATTTTACTAAGAGGATATGTCTGGTTGCCCTATACCTATGGAACAGTCCCTTGCATCCCTTGGCCAAAGCTTCATTTTTGTGTGGGTAAAATGGGGTAGGACCACAGACATGGCCTTGACTGACATGTGGGACTTTGGGGAGGGTGAAGAGGAGCACACAGGAGGGACCCTCACACCTTACCTCTGAGAACCCTCACTCCAGGCTTGGGGCAGAAGCACAGTGCCTTACTGTTCCCAGTTGCTGTGAGATGCAAAAGCTCCAAACAGCCCTGCTCCAAGCAAAGTCAGGCTTCAGCCTTCAGGTGCAGCTGGAGGAGATGCCTTGAGAGCATCCCCTGGCTGACCTGGAACAGAGACTAGACAGAGCTAAGAGAATAAAGTAGGTATTTCTTATAAAGCCTTAGAGGATACACCTTGGGCAGTACAAGAGCCTGGCCAGGGCTACACTCAAGATAGACCCAAAACGGTCACAAGAAAATGGACCACTGGTCATGAGGTTTCACACCTTTATAAGTTTTGGTCCATCTGCATATTGGGGTTAATTGTTCAGTTACAGCTTTACGTTATGAAATTCCATCCTCCTTGTTCTCTCCCCTCAGCCCTCCATTGTTTGTGATTTTTTGGGCTCAAGACTTGAAAAGGTTGTCCTTCGTCTCAAGCTGGAAAAAGATTTGTTTTGTCTACCTATTCTGTGAAGAGAGCTGACTAACACTTAATATAAGGCTCAGAGCTACACACCTAGGGAGCACACACTCTGAAAAACATGAAAGCTAGAACTTAAGACATCAGAGGAAGAAGGACATCAGTGAGAGATAAGGAAATGATTGTGCCAGGCTCTCTCAGCCATGCATGGAGCACGCCAGTGTCACCACAGTGTGATGCAGACCTCTCACGGGAGGGTCTGTTTAAAGGAATCAGAGTTGTTGTGGTACAAGCACTACAGGACAGATAAAGCAGAGACACCTATTCCTGTCACGTGTCACAAGCGGGCTGTACCTTCACCAAGCAGACTGAAGGTGTCAGGAGTGTAGACACACAGAGAACACATCCAAAAGTTTGTGAATGACAGGAAACCCCCCAAAGGCAGCACAGGGCAGTTTTCCCATATGTCATATTCACATAATGCCAAAAAATCCCAGAACTGTGCATGAAACTTCTATCTCTTCTTATGCATAAATTATTAGTTTTTAATAAGATAACCATTTCAGTCCTGGGTTTGAGTCCCAGACAAGATAGAACTTGTTGAACAAATGTCTTCTCTTCTGCATCACTCTTATTCTGTGCCAATGGATGTAGGATCAGTAACCCAAACTGTAGAGATTTGTTCCTGCCATAAGGGCAATACTTTAGCATTTCCTGCATGTGCGTTGGTATTGGCAGAATAGTCGTCTGTGCCCACTATATGCAGAGACAGTAAGTCTTCCTTTCATGTATCCAGTCTTGGTAGTTAAGCACTTCATCTCTATATAACCTTGAGAGTATTCAGATTCTCACTTTCTAATTTCTATACGGTTATTGCATTTTAGGGAAAGTCTATTTAATGTTTATCCAGCTGTCAGAACCATCAAGGTATATATATACTCTGAGAGAAACACCGAAAAAGTTCTTCTTAAAAAGCATTTTAAATATTCAGTTTACTGACAGTGTTTACATATGAAACAGAAGAAAAAAAAATATTTCCAGTATTGAAAGAGACAGGACATTTGCAGCTGCTTCCCCAGGAATAATCCAGAATGCAGAATCATGAAGCAGTATCTCATTTTACAAGATGCCTCAAACTAATTTGATGGAATAGTCTTATAATTGTTAGTGCAAACCCCCAAAAGATTTAGAAGACAGCTTTGATCTTTTCATTTCTTGATCTTAAAATATGATAATTTTTACTAATTTGTAATAAAAAATTAACAAATTTTAGATAAACCAGCAAGTGAAAAGGTTACAAGCTGATACATTGTAATTTTTGTATTAAGACAAAACAAAAGTGTGAAATAGTAAATAAGGAACATGTGCAGGGAATTTATACTGATCATAAGTACATATGGAAAGCAGCTTCTGAAAAAATTGACTTTTTACACTTGAAAATGCAGAAGGTATAAATTAGTAGTTCTTCATTGTATACAAAATGAGCCAACTACAAAAGATTCATATTATGTGACTGACACTTTTTATACCCTTGAAAAGAATTTCAAAAAATATCTAAATGGCTTACATGAAGTCGCTGGTAATTAACCTTCATCATTTCTTGCATGCTTTTGAAAATACTTAAGGATTCAGGCTAGAATTTTTATGAGCTTAGAACTCATTCCTGGAGCTAGATTTTCTGAAGAGGTTAACAATCAACTCCCTCTGAAATGCTAGAATAAACAACCATACATCAGGAGTTCAAGAGGACAGCAAGTCAAGCTCCGCTAGATCTTTCAAAGGTTATTTGAAACAGTGCCAAATATTTCTCAAACATTTTAATTAAAATAAAGAAGGGAAAAAGAAATTTGTTGAGAAGGTCAAGACTAAAGATAATTTTGAAAGGTCCTCAAAACTAAATGAACACTTGCTTCACTTGTCAGTACAATTAATGATGTTGAATTTGGGGGCAAAGCAGGACCCTAATGACAATGGAAATTATCTCGACCTAAGTGGAAACAAAACTCCAAGATACTAGCGAATTTTGACCAAAGCTTTGTTAGAGCTGCTTTATCAGCCTGCAGATTCTGCAGTCAGGTTTTTCTAACATTGTATTGCTCACCTTGTTTAACAAATATTTACTATGTTTAAAAAAAAAAGAAAATCCAAGACATTGATAGTTTCCTCTGGTTTGTTTTGTTGCAATTGAAAACCACTAACTTTTTGCCTTTACTGCAGATCTTAACTTTGTTATAGATAATCATTCTAAGGAGGGGTGGTACAGATGGCATGGTCACATGGGGAGCAACTGCTCTTCATGTTCTTTTGAAATGAACATCTCCCATGCTACTAACCAAAATTAAGAGTACTGATAGTGTTAACCTTGTAGCCCAGTGTTTCATGTCCATTGTCTGGAGAGTGATGTCCCAGATGTCTGGAGGGTAGTAAAGGTGCTGCCCAGACTTAAGAAGACAGACATATGTGACCTGGGTCACTGCAGGATAAACAGGTGGAGGATATTAAGGGGGCAGGTTAAGAAGAGGTGGCAATAGGTAACTATTGAAAGTAAATATACAAACAGAATGCAGAGATTGCTGTGGATTAGCTCTCAGCCTTATCATTTTTATTTCTATGAATCAAACTGAGTTCAACAAGACCAAGTGCCAGGTCCTACACTTTGGCCACAATAACACCATGCAGCACTACTGGCTGAGGGCAGCGTTGCTGGAAAGTGACCCAGCAGAAAAGGACCTGGGGATGCAGCAGCAGTTGAACATGGCCCAGAATGTGCCCAGGTGGCCAAGGAAGCCAAGGGCATCCTGGCGTGGATCAGCCATGGTGTAGCCAGCAGCACTACAGAAATGTTCAGCACTGGTGAGGGCCCACCTCAGGCACCTCGTTCAGTTCTGGGCCCCTCTATGTAGGAAGGACATTGAGGGGCTGGAGCAGATCCAGAGAAGAGAAATGAAATCTGGAGCACAAGCCTGATGAGGCATGGATGAGAAAGCTGCTCCAAATTGTTTATCCTGAAAAAACAGAGGCCCATGGGGGACCTCACTGCCCTCTCCAGCTGCCTGAAAGGAGGGTGTAGGCAGGTGGGGGTCAGCCTCTTCTGCCAGATAACAAGTGACAGGATGAGAAGACACAGTCTCATACTGCACCAGAGGAGGTTTAGGGTGGACATCCGGAAGAATTTCTTCACAGAAAAGGTAATTAGGCATTGGAATGGATTGCCCAGGGAGATGGTGGAGTCATCATTTCTGGAGATGTTTAAGGAAAGACTGAACATGGCACTTAGTGCTGTGGTCTGGTTGAGACAGCGGTGTTCAGCCACAGGTTGGACTCAATGACCTCAGAGATCTTTTCCATCCTAAATGATTCTGTGATGCTGTGGTAAGGATCACAGGGAATTAACTAAGTGCCATGTACACAGATCTGTATTTATCACCTTTAGCTCAGCCACCTCACTTCGGTTACTTAGGCAGTCTGTTGCCCAGAAGCCAAATAAAAGGAGACAGAAAGGGGCATGTTTAGAGAGCTACTCTGTCTTGAACCATTGCTGGAACCACTTGCATCTGTTGATTACTACACAAGGAGCACACTGCCCTAAGAAAACTCTTTGAAGAGAGGTAAGAGAACTTATGCTGTGAGTTAAAAGGTAAAGAATTAAAATGATCATGAGGGGAGGTAACAATAGTTCTTTTTTATTTGTTAAACAAGAAAATACAACACTAGGAAGCATTAGCTGTACAGGCAGTGAAGCACCATTTCTGTTGTAGAAAGTGTTCATGAGACTTCATCTTTAATACGACACAAAACTTGTCATCACTGTTCAAGAAGAGTGACTTTGACTTGAAAAAGGAAAACAATAGCATCATCCAGAGCATGACAGGCTTTGCTTGCTTGGTTTGACAAAATACAGGCTAATAAAATATATGGCTGCTAATAAATACATGTTGGGTTAAATGCTAAGAGGAAATAAAACTGTTTATGCTAAAGAATAATGCTTGAACAAGAAAAACTGGGGGTAATAAACTGAACACAAGTGTCTTTTAACTCTGACCCTACTGAAATAAACCTACCCACTGACCTGTCTGGAACAACTTTCCAGAAAGAATAAAATGAACTAAATATTTTTTCATGTTTAGAATTGAATTAAAGAATTTTATGAAGGGAATTTGTGTATCTTGTTTGCCTGCAAGGGCAGAAAATTGTCTACAATGACTAAGGAGAACATACCTTCAGTGCTAAGCTCTTCTGAATGTCAGTGAACATGGGAATGAGGGTTGCTGGTTCCTGAAATATCTAGAAAATCTATTCCAGCTGAGTTGCTGAACTGATTTTAAAAAGCAGCCTGCAATTTTAAAATGAAAGCCTGTATGTACTTTGATACCGAACTAAGATCAGACAAAAATGACAGTAAAAAGCATAAAACCTTCTGTGTATGAAGCTCAGGATTCCTGTCTGGATTTGCCATTCTAAGGACTGCCTCTCATTCAGGCTTGGGAACAGAAACAGTTTATCATGCCATTGCTGTAATGTCACTATCAGATGGCTAGCCTGTGATCTTTTGCAGAAGCACATATCAGGAGAAAACTTCAGATTCTTAGGTCTCTGGGAAATGAATCACATAATCCAGGGATAACAAAAAATCTCAGTCATTGTGGGCAGCCCCTCTCTGCTTCCCATACCTATTGCCCCCCAAAAAATCCATGTGTCCCTCATGGCATATGGCTACCATGTGAAGAAATTAGATTAATTTGAATTATTAGATAATAAAATATTTTCCATGTTCAGAATCAAAACTGGTGTTGTGGTCTCTCTATGATGGTATTTTTTCGTTTTGCATTTTTTTATTTGAAAGCCAGGACAACGTAGGGAAGATGGGAGTTAAGGGAGTTGGAAAGCTGGGAATACATCTTGGAGAATAAGTCTGTGCTAGAAGTAGATGAGAGATGCAGTCAAAATATTTAGGATACATAAAAACCCAGGAAAAACTGGGAATCTAGAGAAGATGCCATCATTAAAGACGTGAATCATAGTGTTAATCACACAGAAACCTGCATGCTTTAATCCTCTTTGTAAAAATTTTCTGCCCTTTAGACTATAAACTCTTCAGGGCAGGACTTTGTCTTTCTAGTCCTGCAGTCAGATTTTTTCAATCAAAGTAACTGAGTGTAAACAAAATGGGGAAAATAGCAGGAAACTTCATACTTGCCAAATAAATAGCACAGACAACAGTTCTTTCATTATGACTTCATGATGTATGAGATCTCTGAATACTATTAAAGGCCATACACTAATAACATGTTTCTTCTAACATAACATTGTATGCTATGAGTTTGACAACAAATTTTATTTCACTATTGATTTCATCTAGTAACCAGATAGCATCAGGCAATGGAGAGCCTTTGTTGCATGAGTGAACAATTTTAAAAGAGTAAACAGACTATTCTCCTGAGGTTTATTTGAAATAAAAGAAAATAAGTATCCGTAATTTGTAAATGCAATAACTTTATAGCTTAAGTTTTGGTACTGAAGACTGTATCTATATTATGTTGATATTTCATATTAGCAGTCAAAACAAAAGTTCCTGTACTTATTTGGCCTTCTGAGAAAACTTTGTGCTCTGCATGTTGATGTTTTTTTGTATGAAATCCTGCCTAAGTCTGGTAGCTGAAGTGCTAAGCTAATCTCCCTTTTTCTGCAGAGATAATAACACGCTAATAGAAACTCCTGACAAGTGACTTGTATTATTTAGCAATTAGCAACTGCCACTGTAATAGAATTGAAACATCAGCAAGGACAAAATGTGAAAAACAGTACTTTTTTTCTCCCTGGAACCATTGTTCTGTTGGAGTGTTGTGCTCCTGTGAAGTAAAACCTTTGCAGAGTTGATTTAATGAAGACATTTTGAAACACTGAAATGCATTATCTTTCCTCATCAGTAGCTTCAGATAATCCTGGAACATGACTGAATTTCTCCAAATTCTGTGCTGTTAAAGAAATACAGCAAAGACCATAAATATAACTTTGTGGCATGGAAAGCACTATTTAGTTGCAAAATGTCTTTGTTTTGCTCAGCATGAAAATTCAGCAGCTTTCTCTCTTTTGCAGGTATGTTATTTTAAATTAACCAGTTCAAATGAAAGAAAGCATAAGCACAGCACGAGAACACAATTCAAATAATTCATTTCCCTCACAACTTCATCTCGATTCCCAGAGTATTTTGTTTGTGCTGAAAGAAACATGACACACCAGCAGAGGCTTGACAAGAAGAAAGAGACATCATGGAAAAAGCTTCTACTTCAGCCAGTCACACCAAGAGGAGAAGCTGCTGCCTCCCAGCAGCTCTGTGCTGCTTTGGGACTGGGTGTGGAGCACCAGATGCAAATGGCACACAGCTTCACCACTGCACCAGAGTGTACTAAGCCCAGCAGGAACACTAGGTCAGCTCAACGTAATATGATAAAAGTCTTTCATCTCTTCTTTTTAAATTGTCCAGTTAAATGCATATGCCTTTTCTCAAATAACAATACAGAATTTGGTCTCTATTGCTTATGTCAGCAGAACAAATGGGATCTTTCTCCCTATGACTACTTAAATAATGACAGGTCAGTTCAACACCTCCCTTCAAAAAGATTTAGCCTTCTGATCAAGAACATAAAAAATCCTGTTAAACTCTCAATGTGCTTTTATCCTGATCTATCTGATTTACACATTTTTGCAAACTCTGCCACTATTTATGTATCTTAGACCTGACTTTAAATATTTCATAGTAAAAGCAGACTAGCCTTTTGCTGATCAATGTGTTTTAAACTGGCTGCAGACTTTTGCAAGTCAAACATCTTGGCTTGCTCCTACTTGGAAGGTGCTCCATGTAAAAAGCCACAAAATCACCTTCTTGTCCTCCAACAGATCCTCCCTTTAGTCCAATGTTTACACATTGAAAGTGCCAGACATGAGTTAGACTGCCAATGCACTTTGACAATTGCTAAGGTCTAGGATGAAGCAAGAGAGCCTCAATGTTTCCGTACTATCCTTTTAATTGCACTCATCTGCTGCTGCCTTTCCTTCTATTCTTGTAGAAATCTGAGGGTGGAGAAAAGATTATTTTTTAAATTTGTTTTTGTGAAGGGCCTAATATATGGAGATGTTTGCTTATGGATACAGATAATAAGTGGTATAGAAATAAAAGTAATTTATGGGATTAAAAAGAATATTTGATATCAAACAATTTTTTATCATTAATAAACAATTTATATCTGTAAATGCCAGTTTCACAAGCTAAAAAGGGAGTTCTGCTGTGAGGAAGGTAGATCCTCTGTTCTCTCACTGCATAATCTAGAAGTATTATCTTCAGAGGCACAGGTTTTCTGATGCTCTGTGTTGCCCTGGTTGGGAGAAAACACAGAGGTAATTGCTAAAATGAAGCAGGGCTTGAGTCACAGTCTCTTGAAGGATGGAGTTCATATATATATACACACACATATAAATAACTCCAAGAGAAGGCATTCCATCAGGTTTCACTAACAGCAGTTGGAAAAAGCCTCTCCAAATAAAGATTGTAAAAAGAAAAGATGATGAGACCTATGTGCACTGAGACATCACTGCTGCTTATGATAGTACTTACAAAGAAAACTTCCAAACAAATGGACACCAGGGAAAACAAATTAAGACTCTTCTCCTTTTCTTATCCAAGCAGAGACATTATAAAAGGAACCCCCATGTTCTAGTTTATGGGACACTGTTCTAGTTACCAATAATTTAATGCTGCTAGAGTAATGGCCAAAATGGAGACAAATGATGTGATATAAATTGACATGATATTAAAAAAAAAGTGGATTACAAGCAGGCCAAATAATATCGAACTAAAGGGATCTTAAAACAATTGAATGCAATAGTTTGCAAACAGATAAAAAAGAGAAACAAATTTAACAACTTTATTAGGTTGGCTCTTTCATTTTAAAAACAGCAAAAATGTTGCAATAATTATAACACATTTTGCTGTCACTCCCTAATAATTTTAGTATCAGTAATTGTTCCCAGTGGGTGAAATTGTATGATGGTAGGGACACTAAAATTTTCTTTACTAATAAGATATAAAAAGATAATTGGGAAGGCATCAGGAAAGGAAAATATGTTATGTACAATGGTATATTTGGAATTTAAATTGCTCAGAATTAGTTATGCCATAGACTACTCACTCATAAATAGAAAATATATTTGCTGAGAAGTTCTTCTGGCTTGTGGCCAACCAAGGGGGAAATCTCAATATTTTTTTGAAATATTACATATCTATAGGATTTTTATATTAGAAAACTATCAAATTTACAATGGAGCTGTATCTAGAGGATTTGTAGAAGTGACCAAGAAGGAGACAAAACTTTATCACATGTAGAAATTCTTGGAGAAAAAAAATAGACAATCTGTTAATTAGAAAATGCCTCATCTATCCTGATGAACATAGATCATTTTGATGACTAAGTTGTTTCAAAGAAGTTAATTCCCATATGATATTATAAAAAGGGAAGGATTTTCAGGGACTGCACTGTCGCAGCAATGGCCCTCAGCTCAGAAAGTCTCAGATGCCCAAGTTTGTGGTGAGCAGACTGGAATTTAATGTAGGTGGGACAGAATGAGTGACATTCACACTGCCCAACTTTAAATTACTAAAACCTACACACTTACTTCTGAACTACTTGCTTTCAGATTATTTAAAGTCTTGAGGAAGAACTAAGGGCATTTAAATCACCCCAGATCAGCCAGATCCATGTTTCTTCTTTGACAGTGAAGAAAGACCTCTGTGGCCAGCTCAGCTAGAGCCATCTGCATTTTATCACAAGAATCTGTCCTGCTCCGTGTCACTTCTGCTTTGTTTTAAATCCATTTAAAACTCTGAATCGCGTCTAAAAGTTCAAGTCATGTCCTTCGGCAAGTAAACTTTTTCAGTTTTGAGGATTCAGTGTAGTGTTCCATGGTTCCTGGTAGGAAACCCATGCAGATGCTGATGTCAAGATTGCCAGGTCTACAACCAAGAAGACAAGCCCAAAGCCCAGGTGAGATGGATTTCTGGATTTCTGTACCACTGAGGGCTAGAAAGGATCTGGAGAAAGCAACTTCCCATCAGGAGAAAAGCTCTCTTCATCTATGCAGCAGGGAAAGATGGCACTGATATCTCCTGGTGTATGAATTTCCTTACTAGGAAAATTTCTGCCTTCCTCCTGGATCTCCAGTGAGTAGAGCAGACCCACTGGGATGAATTAGCAGTTTAGCTGGTGGCACAGACAGCAACTGCAAAACTTTCAAGCAGAAATATGAAAACAACTGCCAAACCATGACATGATGTCAGAATTCCTTACTTAGGACTCCGAGGCTGCCCCCCATACAATGAGGTTAAAACCAGCCATTTGTCTCTATATGTCATTTTAATATTTCATTATTATATTTGTATTTTTTATTGTATACATTAGTGTCCTATGAATAGCATGACACATCGTTATCTTTTGAAAAGTTGTTTATAGATTTGACTCGCTTTTTTTTTTTGTTTTTGGACCGAAATACTGAAGCAGCACAAGAGACATAACAGTCCAGTGAAATAAAGGAGTTGATTTGTAACAGATCCAGTTTCCAGGAGCTGCTCACAGCTCTTGAGCAACCAAACTAATCATCGAAGCAAATGAATGCAGAGATAACTCCACAGATTATTTCCCCACCGTCCACTGTCCACAGCAGCTTAATATCAGGAAAAAAGGCCCACAAAGAAGCATCCTTTAGAAGAAGCATCTTCTCTAGCAAATAGATCACAATACATCAAACTATCCTCTGCCACAGAGGAAACAGCAAGCCCGGCAGAGTTCCTTTGCTTCTGACTGTAATGTTACCTGCCATTTACAGCTGCAGAGGCATTGTCACAGAATAGTTGGGGAAATTAACATACTGCCTAGGGCTATTCACGTTTAACACCTCACTATCTTATTTCTCTAGTATAAATAAAGGATGGCAAGCACACACTGCAGCAGGTTATCATGTGAAAACACTCTCATTTGTTTATAAAATTTTAAGCTGTAGAAAGATCCTAATTATCTGTTTCAAATTCCAGTCAGTGTCACAGAAAGAGCAGAGTCACAGGGCAGAGGACTCTGACACTCAGGTCACTTTCCTCCACTCAAGAAAATTTACACTGGCACAGGTTCTTCATCTCAGTAAGTCCAGAAAGAAATCAAGCAATACAGGAGCAGTAGGGAAAAATCTCCCCTTGTAGAGGTAGAAATAATGCTGTGTTTGCTTGACTTTTTTAAAAAATCTTCTAACATCAGTGTGACAATATCATTTAGCAGAGATGAGAAATCCATGTTGAATTTAATCAGTCCAACTTTCCCAGGTGGTTCTTCTTTTTTGGTCAAGTTCTCTGATTCATTTTAGCCCCTCTTTACTTATCTTTGACAATTGCATTGATACTCTTTTTCTTTCATTTTCCATTAATAAATCTGCTTCACTTTTAGATCCCATTGTGAGAATACAGATGTGAGACAGTTTGTGACATGGTAATAAAATAAAATGGTTTTCATTCACTTCAACATCAGAGTCTTTGAAAATAGCCATGATATCAAAGCATTGTAGTGTGGAATTATAATTGGGAACAATTGATGACAGTTCCAAAACTTCTTTCTTCTTCCTAGAGGACGGAGATCTATATAGAGGCATTGATACCTTAAAATAGTTCATTATAAGAAATTTCATTCATAGAAGAATGATTGTGACAGTAAGATAGATAAAGTATCTATTTTTTTGCCATTAAAACATATGTAGTTTTTAATTTTATTTCTTTCTAAAGTTTTCTTTACTTGCCAATTTGTCTACTTGTAATGCAAAATAATTTTCAGGTCTTCAGGTTCTCTTAATCTCTACATGAAAGAAGGGGTTTTGTGATTGAGGTTTTGTGGTGGTTGCTGTTGGCAGTTAAACTGCCTGATAGACTAATTTAGAGACCCTTCCTGCAATTAATAATGTGTGAACAAACTGGTGCATCCTTACAGAGCTCCACAGATGTCTGCAGGACTTCTTGATGCTTTATCATTCTGCAGCATGCTGTTAGATCAAGACCTTGAAAGGTTAAACTGGAGCCCAACCCACGTTACTTTGATAATGTGGACTACTTTAAAAACTGTGTTCAAAATCTGAAAAATGCTGAGTTTGGGTCAGTTGCTGTATTTAATTGTCATTTGAAAGGGATAGCATATCAGTTTTGATTTCTTGGGGTTTTTGGTTTTATGTTTCGGTTTTGTTTGGAGGGGGTTTTTGTTCTTGTTTGTTTTCATTTTTTACTTTAAACATCAGAAGGAAAAAAAAGGCACAGTATGAATAACATAACACCTTGAATATGAAAATTATTCAACTAGGAATATAGAATGCTAAACGTTTATATATTCACAGAAATCTTCCAAAAACGGAAAAAGCTGCTACCAGAGCATTATAGTATTGCAAGAGGTAAGGCTAACTGACCCTTAAAGGTTACCAAGACTCCCTGGATTTTGAAGTGGTGGGAAAAACTAAAGTGTATGAAAAAAGGAACAGATTTTGTTGTTTCACTGAAGTTATTAGTCATTATGCATTTGAAATCAGCAGCAAACTATTTTTTTGCTAGCAAAATCAACATATCTTTGATTTGTGTCTATGCTACAGATCTGGAAACTTTCTTGATTCTTGTAAAGAACTGTTAAAACTTTCAGTTTTCTTCTGTTTAATTAAGGCAGTAAGTTTGGACTCATCTGTTGCAAAAGTTAGAACAGAAGATGACAGATTTTCTTTAGCAAAGGAAGAAAATTCAAAATCTATGGTTAAAGAAATGTGAAGAAAAGTGAGATGAGGCTAGCACTTTCTATTTGTGTATCTTTTATAGTTAATTAGTCCTATTTTGTTTACAAATATTTGATATTTCTGGCAGTATTTTCCTTGTCCAACTGGCATTCTTCTCTTTATTGTTGTGCAACCCACCAGCTCTTTAAAAAAACACTCTCTCACTTCATGAAACTTCCATCTGTTAACTGTAAATATAAATTCACATTATATGTAGCTATGATATTACGAGCTGGCAATATTCTCTGGAGACAGTTTTCCCATATCTTGAACTTTAGAACACATTTCCAATATCTGTAATCCTACAGAAGGTAGAAATTACCTGGAGAAAAAAAATTGTATTGAGTTGCTTTGGGTTTTGTTCAACACACATGACCAAAGCCTCAAATACTGACCTCAGATTTGTTTCCTGTGTTATCAAACCTGAAGATAGTCTGAAAAAGTCTTTTCAGGGCTGGTCCTCTGTTACTTGAATTTTGGAGGTCAAGGCTGGTGATCTCTCTGGAAGGGATCTGTTTCCAATGAGAATTTAGCAGTTTGAAGCAGGCTTGAGGTACAGCTTCAGAACTGCATGATGTGTGCTGGGCAGTCAGATCAGTTGAAAACATTGTCTCATTTCCATTGGAATCTGTGGGGGAAAACCCAAACTTTATTAATAAATATTCAGAGTTCTATACTATCTGCTTATATTACTAAATCAGACAATTTAAAATATTTGAAAATTCTCCCTAAAAGTATTATAGTATTTTTACTATTTATACATTTCTTAATAATATATAGGTTGCTCTGCTTTCAGTACGTGATATTATCAATATCAAAATATTTTGTCTGAATGGCAAGCTTACCCACAGTGCTTTGTTTTGCAATTGTACTGAATTAGCATAATTTTCACAACTGGCTCTATGGAAGCCAGTTCTGACTCAGGTTATTTCATACAACATCAAGCAATTTAAGTCATAACTTCTTGCAAAAAGAATTATTACTTTCTCCTTGAGAACAAGGATATGCAGTGTTTGATTTCTCCTGTCTTTATTCACACTCTATTTCTTAAGGAGGAATAAAACCTATTCATTCTATGTAACCCCTATGTAAGCAGCATGATGACTCAAGTGTGGCTTCAACTCAAGAAATGCAGGGGGAAAGGGGGAAAGAGGTGACAGGCCAGGTTCAGGGAAATATGCTCTTCTCTTGTATTTGTATTCTACCGATCCAACAGCTGACAACAATACCACATCTCTTTGTGTGGACTTGAGAGAGTACGGCTGGCATCGATAAATGCTGTACTTCTAACAGCAAACAGGGTAGGGGATAAGTATAGGTGAGGAAATATGTTTCATCTGCAGAAGCAGAACCAGAGACCCTTGGGAGATGCTAAGTGGAACACTATTTAAATTGTGAGGGATTCAAATAATTTCATGTAACTTTCTCTTGCTAAATCTGCAGTTTCTGTTCTATTCTGGGCAATATTCCTAGGTTCGCTCTTGGTCGATAGGAAGATAGAGGGAGTACAAGGGCCTAAAATATGTGGATGGGATTCCCATTGCAGCCTTTCTATTCTACAGAAAGAGTCAGGACAACAATTTTAGGGTAGAATTGAAGGGTTAAAGAATTGGTTTAGAACTCCCTGCTCTTAAGCATAGCTACATCTCGGAACATAAGTCTCCATCCATGATTAATATAAGCCTCAGATGAAATGGTAGAGAATCAGTAAAAACTGCAGTGAGAATAATTTAGCGATTTGAAAGCTTTGAAACAGTTTCGTTTCATCTTTGAAGTCTAAGGAAGCAAGACTGTGTGAAGTCCTACTTTTTAATTTAAATTTCCTTTTGTTCAATGAGTCATCTTTTCGTAAGCCTTTACCATCATTCTGTGGCAAAAATAATGCATCAGATATCAACGTATGAGGTCAAAGATGAGCTTTGATGACATTTGAAATTTGAAAGCAGTCTTCTGTAATTACAGTTTCCATTTGGATTAGCAGTTTATTATATAATGCTTCATATTTCAGAAAAAATATACTTGATAATTATTTAATTTATTATACTTAATCACGGCATATTTCAGAGAACTTTTTAGCAAATTTTTCAAGCACATTTGTAACTTTCAAGTTTAAATCCCACAGAACATTAATAGCTCTTCTGTTACTAAATTTAAATTAGAGATACTTAGTTTGAATTCCTCATGTTTATTCCAATAGAAATTGAAAAACCGAAATGGTTTTAGGTTTAGGAATCTGACCACAGACTCATTCATGTATAGGGTTTTTTGGTAATTTATCTTTGTGTAAGATGTCCTACCTAAGTGCGAAGTGTCCCACCTTCTTTTCTGTTGAAGGCCAGCTAGGATGTATGCACCATATTAAAAAACTCAAAGTAGGATTGCTTTAGTAAAAGTATGACTTTCACCCAGAAATATTTTAACATCTATTAGTTAGGATTTAGAATTAATGCAAGCAGCACAAAAATGCAGTAGGTCTAATCAAAAAGGAAAAAAAAATCCAATTAAAATCTATTATTTTTCTACAGTCATGTACATTAGGTGGTCTACAGATACACAGCATGATAGCAAAAGGCCAGTTCTGTCAAAAATGTCTTGGTGATTTGATAAATCAGACCACAAATGGAAATAAAAGCAACTTCACTGGGATTATACTGGAGGTAGCTTTGTTGTGGTTGAACCTCTCATTAGCTAAAACAAAAATCAACACTTAAGCTTCTAAATAGATTCCTCTAAGTAAGTTTTCAAAGTAGAACTGTCAAGGACAACTGTCCGGAATAAGACTGGACAGGCCTCAACTCAATGGGTCTCTCCCACCTCCTAAGTCAGCAATGTACTAACAATGACTCTTCCAGTTTCTTCAGTCAGGCCCTCAGAGTATCCCAGCTGGCAACACAGTCTGCCACTGTAGTTTTTTATGATACTGTGAAATACTTCTTTGCTGCTTCAGACTACAGCTCAGGCACTCACACCACCTTTTCTGACATGCTCAGAGGAACACCCACTATTTTTACAACTTAGTTACACAATAATATCACAATTACCTTTTCTGCATTTTCAGTCCCCTAAACCATTGTACCTAAAGCCTCCAAGAAACAGACTTATTAGAAAAAATCAGTTTCTTTTTGATGTGTAGATGGCACACATATGTAGACATAATGTAGAATTTGCTCTTGAAGTTGGACTCAAAATGGAACCAAAGCTACATCATTAAGTTAATTTTCTCTTCAGGGAGTATTTTCAGACAAAGGCCTTTTCTTTCATTTTAAATTATACAGACTACAGTGAAGTCATTATGTACAATTTTGGTACACTGCACTAAGAAAAATAATCATTTTCAGGAAAAAAGAAAAGCCACAACATTGTTCTGATGATTTTGGATTATCCAGACAAAGCCTTTGTAATTCTACAGTCAGATAGTCAGAAAATGATTGAATAAAATATTAGTAAAGCATAAAAACTAATTGGAATATTTTAAGAAAACTACTGATTGACAGGTTTACAAGGATTATGTTGTTATCTGGAAATATTTGGAGCCTGAAGAACCTGACCAGCACGTGTAGACAAGGTCAACAAGAAAGAAGCAGTATTCTTTGTGGTTCTGTTCTTTGTGCAGACTTGGGAACTGTTCCACTGAGGGAAAGAGAATTGCTTGCCAATAATGCTGAAGAGACCTGGATGACAGCCCTTATCTGACCTCCTGGCAGTAGAACCATGACTCTGGTAGGTATCATCAACAAAGTCAGAAATCTTCCCCTGATTTCCCAACACACTTCTGCTCATGACACTCGGAAACTACAGCAGCCTCTATTTATATGTGTTTCTTTTCCATTGCAAAATTAGCACTTTGTACTCAAATATTTACATAATATTAAGATTACACAGAATCATTTCTAAAGGAAAAAGCATTTATTTTTAGTTACCAATTCTTCTGTTTCAGACTCTATCCACATAAAATCTTATTATAAATTAAATTCTTTGTGAAATGTTGGCCATTTAATGGCAGTGAAACAATTTTTAAACAAGGTCTACCTTACCCCTTTTTATCTGTTAGACAAAAGGGTCATATTTAAAGTCAGAGGGTCAATACTTTCTTAGAAATGATGATAAACTATGCAGTTGTATGGGGTTTGCATAGCCAATAATAGCAGGAATGGACTACACAGGGTGGCTTCTGCGAGAAGCTGCCAGACGCTTCCCCCATGTCCAGTGGAGCCAATCCCTGTCAGTTCCAAGACAGATGTGCTGCTGATTAAGGCTGGACCGATTAGAAATGGTTGTAAAGCCTCTGAGATAACATATTTAAGAATAATTATTTAAAAAGTTACTGCACAGATGTCATTGCAACCGGAGAAGAGGAGGGTGAGAACATGTGAGAGGGGCAGCCCTGCAGATCCAGGGTCAGTGCAGAATGAGGGGCAGGAGGTGCTCCAGGCACAGGAGCTGAGATTCCTCTGCATCCCCTGGTGCAGACTGTGGTGAAGCAGCTGTGCCCCTGCATGGGGATCCACAGGGGGGCAGAGATCCACCTGGAGCCCATGGAGGAGCCCATACTGGAGCAGGTGGATGTCTGAGAGGAGGCTGTGACCCCGTGGAAGGCCACTGGGGAGAGGAGCCCATGCGGCAGCAGCCTGTCCTTGAAGGGACAAGAGGAAGAGTTACCCAGGCTGCAGCAGTTTGAGGCGGACTGGTGCTCATGAGATGGACTCACATTGGAGAAGTTCATGGAGAACTGTCTCCCATGGGAGGGACCCCACAGTGCAGCAGGGGAACAACTCCTCTCCCTGAGCAACAGCAGAAACAAAATGGGATGAACTGACAATAACTCCATTCACTGAGCCACTGGGGGAGGAGGTAGAGCTCAGGAAGGAGGGAGGACTCGGGTATTTTGAAGGTTTCATTTTACATCTCATTACACTCCTTTGATTTTGTTAACAATAAATTAAATTAATATCTCTATTTCAAGCCTGTTTTGCCCATGACAGAATTTGGTCATTGTCCAGCTGTGGACAGGATCATTAGAAAGGCTTTGGGGGGTACCTGGCATCCAGCCAGGGTCAAGCAGTTTATAATTTCCTGTTACATATCCCTAGGACACTCAATAAATTGCTTGTGTTTGGACTTCTTCCAAAGTTCAGAAATCCCTTCCTCCAAAATGGACATTCTAGATGTCTTGAAAATATTCATTTAAATTTTCACTCTATTTGCTCTTCCCAGAACCACATATTTTGTTCCCTTTCAAAATCAAGATGAGAGATTGAATCTACTTGGATTCTATAGAAAGTCTTGCTGGTATTCCAAGGATACCAATAACAGAATTCTTAGGAATAAGATTAAATTTGAATTATCCAACAAACTTCTGTATTACAATAATTAAATAGCCTATTTAATCCTACTTAGATGCACATTATTAAAATAAAAACTTATTTGCAAATAGTTTTCCTGGAAAATATAAAGTATTTTATATATGTGTCTATATATGTACATTTGTTGTCTAAAAAGGCCATGAATTTTTGAAGGGTTTTTTTCCCTGAACTCTCTGAGTTTTAAATGGAAAACTGTACACTCTGTTAGCATTGTGAAGTGTGAGGCACTTTCTTTGCATCCTACTAAAATCATTCCAATTTGAAGCTTTGGTTCAAAACAAAAGTCAAAATAACAATATTCTAAATAGTCAATGTACAAATGCAAAGTTTGGGAAGATATTATAAGCTGGTTTATATTTTTCTACACTGTTTAGATCCAAACTCTTGCAAGAATATGAAACTTCATTTTTCACCCACAGGTGATCTTCCATGTCTGAACTAATCAGAAGTTTGAAAACCTGGTCATCAGACTGATTTCTAATGTTTGATTTTAGACAAAAGGACACTGTCTACTGGGCCATTAATATCATCCCACTTGGAAAGAGAAGTTTTCCATGACAGATACATATATTCCTAGATTGTGTAAAAGTAAAGTGTGAGTCCACCTGTCAAAATCATTGGCCAAGGCCAAACAGCCAAAGGTAGCTCAGAAACTACATGGAAAACATCGTTATAATAATAAAAGAATGGCTTTGCCAGGTTCATACATTCTTACTGGGGATTGGCTTTAATTTCTTTCCTCCTTTAACTAGACAAAAACTAATGAAGAAAAAAAGTGTTTCTTTGATTGGAGACTACACAAAATTCGTCAGAGACCTTTATTCTGAATTTCAGATTTGAACAAATTATCTTTCACCTTCTCTAAGAGATTATTATAATGTATGGTTAAAGAAGAAAAAAAAAAAGAAAACTATGAAAATAATTTATTTTCTCTTCCTTAGCCTGCACCACTGATCTCATACAGAATGGTGTTTCTTATGCCTGTTATGGTACCTGCAGGGTGGATGGGAGGACAATTGGAGGTTGCACTCCAGCTCTGGTGTGGGCAAAACTGACCATGTAGGCATGCAAGGGGTACTACATATATTCAGAAAACTGTTCCTTTTTGCATTTACTTTCTATTTATGACTCTTCAGCAGTAGTCAAGCTCCATCACCAGGTTGTAAATCACATTATTACAATACTAACAAAGGCCCTAGCATGTGGCAAATCCGGAGGTTTGTTTTCATTGTATGTTGTAATCAAATGAGAACTGCTTGCATGCAGTTGAACAAAGCAGACAAAATTCTGAGACCTTGAACAACTGTGTTAGGTGAGTTTTATAATGCAGGTAGCCAATAATTTAAAACTCTTTGACTACAGTAAGGATTTAGGGATGGTTATTATTTCATTGTCTCAAATTGTAAAGATTTAACATCTTATTCTAGAGCACGATAATGGGAGTGAAAACACTGAAAGGCAAAAAGCTATTTTTATCAATTACTTCTTCTCCTCTGAGTATGTAATCCTCATTTGAAAGAAACTCGTAAGTGGAAAATAAATCCTTCAAAACAATTTTCATAGCCACTCTCACTAGAATAATTTAGACTAAATACCTCATTATATTAATGCAAATTGGTTTTTATTATACAATGGATACCTTTAAATAAATCCTTGTCATTTAAATAAATTCAGGAACTATCAGAACACTTCAGGAATGTATGAGTATCCAACACACAGGAAAGGAAAAATGAGCTTCATAAATCATTGGAACTGAGCAAAAATATATACATAAGTGTAGTTTACATTTTGAATGTAAGTTGTGTGTAGGTATCAATGCAGATCACAGGGGAATGTCTATGGAGCTCCTGAGATTTTCCTCAGCTCATGCTTTAACATGGATGTTTAATATTAATTACCAGTATAATTTTTAGTTTCTATTTGACCATTTTACTTTCTATTTGACCAAATATTCAAAGTCCGGTGTCACCTTAAAATATATGTCCAGTCCTGTCCTGAAGAGCTTACTACAGGGGAGGTCTTGCTTGTCACACATGCATTTTACCCCTAAATGAAATGCATTTGAAATGTTGATTTTTGTTCCAAGGGATTCTCATTTGTCTTCTGTTAAGGACTGATATCCGTAAGAAACAAAATAACCTTTTATGTCTTCCTTGAACCCCTCAGGAATTTTCTTTTTGTATTGCACATGGGAATAATATAAATAGCTTAAAGCCATTGCAATTATAATGTTTAATTCCTACACCATATCTATTCCCCTAGTTTGTTACTTTTTTCAGTATTCCTGCTATGTGATTTCATCTCAAGTCTTCCATGAAACTACAATGTAAGTATTAAGTATACTGTATTTTCTGTCTTCAAGAACAGACATCTTCTAATACAGTTAACAGTCTTCCAATACTTTATGAAAAATTACAAGCATAATTGAACTTGAGGAGCCATATAATACAGTTCTTTAAAAAGAGAAAAACCGGCAAGGTAATTTTTTTATTATTGTTTAAAGAGAGAGGATTCCTCCTGCGAAGAGGAAAATAGACAATTAAAAGGATCACTGTCCTGGACTTCGGAAGAGTAGATTTTAATCTGTTGGAAGGATCCCATGTGAGGCCATTCTGGAGAGACGAGGGGTCCTGAAGAGCTGTTTGAGTTTCAAGGATTTCCTCTTCTGTGCTCAGAAATGGTCCATCCACATGCACAAAAACTCACACAGCTGTAGCAGGAGCAACCTGATCTCTTTGAAGATGTCCCTGCTCACAGCAGGGGCATTGGGAATAAATTACCTTGAAAGGTTCCTTCCAACCCAAGCTATTCTATGGTTTCCATGATTCTATGATTGCAAAGCCACACGTGGTCTTTGAATGGGGCTTAGAGGAGGCTCATGAGGTCTGTAAGAAAGGAAAAGTCATTCCTGTCTTAGAGAAAGGCCTCAAATCCCTAGAAAAGTGATAGAATCAAATACTCCTGGAAGCCAGTTCCTGGCATATGAAAAGGAAGATCATGACTGGGTGTAGTCAGTGTGGATTTATGAAGGAAAAGCCTGGCTAAGAGCATTCTATGATAGGACATACTGAATGTTTTTTACCTTGGCTTTAACAAGCATTTTGTTGCTGTATCCTATAACATCCTCATGGGTAATGAAGTACAGGATAGGTAAGTCCTAGGTAAATCCACCAATGAGGTGGACTGAAAAATGGCTCAACTGCCACTCTAAAAGCCTGGTGACCTGTGACAGAAAATCCATCTGGATGCCAGCCACTTACAGAGTATCCCAGTGTCTCCCTGAATTTTCTGCCTTCTGTCTTTGTGCTGTAGATTCTCACGCAGCTTCATGTAAACAATGTGTATTTTTAGAATGTTTACATACTTCTCCTCTGAGAGAAGAATTGATTGATGGTGATGTCCACCATCCAGGTTAGAGAGGTGGCGACATGTGTAGCCAATCTCCTGACCTTTGTACAAATGTATATAAATGGAGTCAAATTTTTGAATTAAAGAGTTTGTTCCCTTGAACTGCTGCTGGTGGCCTCATCTTTCTGTCCCTGAAGTTGGGACACTCCCAGCCTCAGCAATCAACATCTGGTGACCCCTGTCGTGTGAGGACCGCAGCCTGGGTCACATGTGGTGACCCCTGTTGTGTGAGGACTGCAGCCTGGGTCACACCCCAGGGGTCAGTGCTGAGACAATGTTGTTTAACAATTTCATTAATGACCTGGACAACAGGACAGAGTGCATCCTCAGGTATAAAACTGGGAGAAAATGTTGATACACCAGATGGTTGTGCTGCTATTCAGAGGGACCTCAACAGGCAGGAGAAATGGGCCATTGATGCTTCCTTTCAGCAAAGAAGATGAGAAGCATCCTGGCTGCCATTAGGGAGAATGCTGCCAGCAAGCTGACCACTGGCGAGGCCACCTCTGCAGTGCTGTGTCCACCTCTGGGGTCTCCAGTACAAGGAAGACATGGCCATACCAGAGTGAGTCCATTGATTGACCATGAAGACAGCTGAAGGGATTTTTAGAGATTGAAGCTTCTAATATACAAGTGACTGAGAAAGGATGCTTAGCTTCTAGAAGAAGGTGCTCATTGAGAATCTTATCCATGTTTATAAGGACTTGATGGAGAGTACTAAAAAAAGCAGAGCCAGATTCTTCTCAGTGACAGGACAAGAAGCAATGGACATAAACTAAATTCAACGAAGTCCACTTCCAGTCATGAAGAGGCTTTTTAATTATGAAAGTGGTCAAGTACTGGTACAGGTTGTCCAGAAGGGTTTTGGAGCCTACATCCTTGGAGATACTAAAAACCTGACTGCAGATGGCCCTGCTCTTGCTGACCTCTGTTCTAGATGTTCTCCAGAAGACCCTTGCAATCTCAGCTGCTTTGGGACTTGGTAACATTTACGAACACTGAGCCTCCTTTCAAAAGCAATCACAAGTGGGAAAGAAAGCCAAACTACATGGTCTATCTGAATATCTCATGGACTAAAACAAAAAGGTGTGAGTGTTCTGCTTTGTGAAAAGGAATGAAGTTCATCTGAAGTAAACTTATGGACAAAAGTTCACAGAGAGAATTTGTTCTATTCTTCTTAGTCTTGTTCTACCATTAAAAAGCAACAAAGCTGACTGCTCAGATTTAAAACTTGATGTTCCTTTCAGAAGCTATTGAAGAGCAACAGCTGGCAAAGATGGTTTAGGGCTCAGTGAACATCAGGCAATATATATCACAGCTGTGAACCCTAGAAGACTAATGATCCAGTAGCCTCTTCTAATTGTTAATGGAAGTACAGATATCCCAACTGACATGACACTAAAGCTAATAGCTCCGAGCACCTGTAGAAACCTCACAGGTTTCCCTTTAACTGTAGACTCAAAAATTTTATCACAAGCATGGGAAAAAGTCAAATCTGTCCTAAAAGTACTTAAAAACAGAAAGTGGCTCTTGATTAACATACATATTATTATTTGTGGGACTTGCAGGTGCCTTTGAGAACCTAGAGAGTGCTCTTCTTCAGTAACACTTTACATTTTTCCATAATACTTTACAATCATAGACAATGGGGATATTTATGGATTAAAGAAAAATCAATTAGAAACTCAGTCCTTGTTTCTCCAGATTTTTCCCCAAGGTCTTCATGCTACAATGGTTACTATGAGGACGAAAGATCAAGATTTCAAACTAATTTGGTTTGGGTTTTTTTCTGATAGATGATTGATGAAAAACACTAAAATCTGGAGAGTTAATATATTGAGTCAACACTGTAAAGTACCTAAGTTAATTGGAATACTAAGCCACGATTTTCTCAAAAGCGATTTAAGGCCAGATTCGCAAAGACATTTAGGTAAAGACAGAGGCAGCCATAAGTGATTCGTACATCAAATAATAAAATAGTATTAAATCCTCATTTACCGCCCATAAGTATTTTAGGTAATTATACAACTATTAAAATATGCTCCTCAGACATTTTGAAACAGAGATTTGGATATGATATACAGACACATGCAAGGGATTCAAGAGCCTTAACTCCAACAGCAGCCTCCAGGACTGTGATTTTAATTCACTAAGTCACCTTGTAAAAATGGGACAGGCTTCAAAGTTACTTACATGCTTTTGAAAAGGCCACCCTTTTAGAAAATGAGTTAGCATTTGCCCAGCCTGGTCACAGTGGCCTGAAGAACATTAGATTTCAGAACCACAAGGATAGTAGAATCCTATCTTATAAATCTATTCAGATATAAAAAATTAATGATGATATGTAGGGCTTAATCTGAACTCAATTATGCAATTTAAAAGCAATGCTAAAAAAAATTAAGATATTTAGTCTGCAAAATTAATTATGTGGAGATCAGAAAATGTTAGATTTAAGATTTTCCTGTGTAACTTTACACTTGTTTTCAGGTGCTTGGGTGCTTTATTTAACTGTATGGTCATAAAATACTTTTCTCTGAGGATCTACTTCATTCAGAGAATGACAGTTTCCACAAAACTAATCAAATTTCTGTGCTTAATGAGTCTATAACATGATTGCATGCAAATTTATGTGCAAATGGCCAGTTGTGCATCTAAGTGGCTACTTGTATATGTCATTATCTGATTTGCATGCATAATCACTGTAATTAGACACAGATTTAAAATGTGAGACCACAGTGTTTGCTGCTGAAAAATATGACTTAATTCATGTATTAGTCATGCCTATTAATCAATCATTTACTTACAATATGTTTACATTAATCAGCTGCTCTTTGCATAACTTACATTGCCTCCTTGCCTACAAGATTTATCCTGTTCCTTTCAGCTAATCACTGTGTCTGTCATTCAGGAGGCAGACACTACAGGCACCTCTGCCAAATAGCAACCTGCCTCTCTTACAGCTACAGTCTGTGATCTATGGACTCTGTACTCAGTTACCCCACATAAACTGAGAACAATCTTAAACTAAGACAGAACTTTGCATCAGAATTAGGTAACACCCCCCTTTCCAAGCAGTATGAGGTTCTATTCCTCCCACTGACATTTAAGGAAATTTTCAAAAACTCTATCAGTTCTGAATTTGTACTCCTAATTGGCCTTTCCCCAGTGCAATCCAAGACTGAAACCACAAATTCTATAGGCCAGAAGCAGAAGAGTGCAAGCATGAAGACATGTTACTCTTCATCAAGCAAACATATTGCGTTCAATTTGGATAAAGCACTAACCTCATCCTATATTTTCCATTCCCCACATTCTAAATTCTCAATATAGGCTAATCTATCTTTGCTGTTATGTGAAGTATTAATGGGAGGACCAGATGACCTCTATATTTTGCAGGGAACAGGGGCCACTACTCTTTTGTGATCCATATGGCAGTCTGTTCTGTTCTATTATGCACCATTACCTGTATAAACACCCACGGATAAAGGAGAAGACATCAGCAAAACATACCATGCACATGATGCTCCTTAAGTCTAGGGAAGCAAGTAAAGTCTGTTAAATTGAGATCTTCACCATAAGATAATTATTACACATGCAATAATCAGAGAAAAACTGAAATGGAATAAAGATGTCAGCAGCAATCGGCATTATTTCAAGATCTCTGAAGGCACTGTGAAGCAGGAGTGTTCAGTGTTCCATTAGGAGTCTTACAAAAGAAGAGCTGTGCAGTAAAAGGGTTCCCTGAGGCCATGAAGCTCAGTTATCAGTCAGGTACTAGTTTACATAATAAATTAATTTTAAAATTAATCTAGTTCCGTATCAACAGCCAGGTGGCAGCATGCTTCTTTGATGACCTTTGGTGAGACACATCAGTGACACCACCGGACTGAAACTAACACTAAGAGAAAGACAAGGTGGTCTGGGAAAACAGGAGGCAGTGGTGCACTGAGCACCACTGCTCCACAGTTCTCATAATTAAACTGAGCCAACTCCAGAGAGAGAGAGCATAGAGATGAGAGAGTCACTATGCGACCATTTTACTGTGACTACGCTTTTAGTGCAAGTGTTTAAGTAGATTGTTACAATTAATGGCATGCAGCATCTGTCAGCATAATCCTCATGATAAACCTCCTTCAGGATAACTGGATGAAACTGAAACAGAGTACTCCCCCTGTTCTTTTCATTACTCAGAATCCCCAAATTACCTGACAATGCCTATGTGGAAAAAATTCATCTGACTGAGAGCTTTCCTGTTCAGTCACGGGAAAATAAAACTAGTGGGGTTGCAATGTGTCCTTTGAGTTAATACTGTTACTACCACTAACATGATAATGCTAGCAATCCTAATCCCCACAGACTTTGTCTTGGTGGGAATGGGAATAACAGAACTGCACAAAATACTGTCATTTGGTTTACATTTTTATGACATCTGTGTAGGTCTTACAACATCAGTTTCTCACTGGCAGCTGCTCTGCAAGTAAACATAATGAGGATATGTCATGGACATGTTATAGAGCCGTGTGATAACATACATGCAAACTTCATCCAGAATAAAAAATCTCGCTTTTTCAAATATTACCGATATGAACCTTTTCTTAAAAAAACTGACACATTGCTTAGAATTCACATTTCCTTGTTTTATCCCCATTTATTAATATATTAAAGACCCTTATATAATACAGGCCCTCTCTCAAATCAATGGAGAGAGATATTAATTTACAAAGCAGCAACTAATTCTGCCAGTTTAAGAAAAAATGAACTATTTTGTATAATTCCACTTCTGCTGAGTCATGGCAAAATTTCAAACTAAAACCACAGTAAAAACCTGTAATTTATGAATGATGGCTGTTTGCTACTCACTCTGACATGACTGACTACATTACACACATCTACATATTCTCTTGTATGCTGCTTTCACCCTTTTTATTGTTATTTCCTTTCATCTGAGTCATAAAGGAAACACAAACATTATCTTTCTTCTCCACTCAAATTAATTTCCATTCCTATTATTCTATCAGCAACCTGATAAAAACACTCCTTTAACTTCAGAAAAGATCTATGCAAAGCAGGAAGAAATAATAAATCTATTTGAAATTTCAGATAAACTGAAATATGCACATTTGGAAACTTCCAAGATTGATTAATAAGGAAGTGATGGAAGGAATGCCTAGCTCCTAACATCTATTGTGTGAAACTAAATTTATTTTTTATTCTTTATGAAGATATTCATGGATCCTGTAATGCAGAGAAACATCATGAACATACAGATGAGCTGGGAGGCAGACAGACAGATCAAGAATAGCTGTGTGTGTGTGTCTCATACAGGGCCATGGCCACCATTGAAAGGAGATGGAAAGTAAGGTGCAAGCATTGAAAGCAAGGTGTCTTTGCTTGTCTCAACACTAAGAAATTCCCCTAACCACTCGTTCTGTAATCATCTGTACTTGAATAAAAGCTTTCAAAAATTTTTGCTAAACATATCTTAAAAACAAGCATTTCTTTCACAAAGTTTAGAAACTTTGCAAGGAATTTTGAAAACGAAGTTCTAAAATACTACTGAATCCTGCTAATGAGTTGTCTATCTTCCAAAAACAGCCTCCCCAAAATTTATTAATAAATCTAGCTGTTTTATTTTGCATAGATGTTTTATTAAGTTTATTACGTTTTTTTATAGATGTTTCTTATCTTGTGAACACCTCGAGGTACCACTTGTATGTTTTATTTCTCCACCAAACCAGGCACCCAGGACTGATCCTTCTTACAGGAAAGTTTGCACCTTCTATTTGATTATGCTCCTAAAATATTGATCATAAAACAAAATTAAAGGACCATTTTCACTCTTTCCGAATATCCTTAAGTATGGTTTGATTTTTGAATACCCTAGTGTTATTGAAGACATCACCAGCTGAATGTTTTGCACTGAATGTTTTATAATTGCATGAATGTTTCCTCATGACAGTAAGAACTGTATACATAATTATGCAGACCGAGGTGTGGCAGATTCCATTCCTTGCTGAAATGAAGAAATGAACCTGTGAACGTTATCCACAGGCAATCAAGTTACAGTCAGTCACCTAATAAACACGTTTCCTGTAAACATATTAAGTGCATCCCTCTATGAATGAGTATGAATAATGTCACTCACTGTATCTGAAGCAGATGACAAGGGAGAAAAGTGAAGACAATTTCCCAAAAGTATTTTCAGCTTCACAGCGTGTGCTTTTAAAATAAACCAAGTGTGGTAGACAAACCTTGGCAAATTAAAACACAAGGTTCTCTACTGCTCCACAAACCATGCAACAATGATAAGAATTTTACTTGGAGACCTTAAGGTGTGTTGTCAGTTGAAGGTTTTTTATTTTAAATGACATGTCACTGAAGTGCTTGATGGGCATACATGAAAGGAAAAGTTTTCCTTTCTGATTTAAGGTTCTATATCTAGAGTCTATGGCTTACATTCTGAGTAGCATCACCTTCAGTAAGAGGAAAGGATCCATGCCAGTTTCCACCACATGATGATCTGCTTCCTGCTCCTCCTCCCAAAATGGTATTGGATATTTAGGAACACTCACTCCATTCATTTATCCAAATAAATGTATTGCACAACAATTTCTATGCAATTGTAATGGTTTTAAATATCTCAATGTATATATAAAATATAAAAAATTCATGGAGGTCACACAAGGAATGTATTAGATCACATCCCTTGACCTCATTGAAATACTATAAATTAATCTATTACTGTAGTGCCTAAAGATTCAGCTTACCTTCCTTTAATAGTTAATATAAGTAACTATACCCTAGAACTATATGTTCAGTTTGCTGAAATTAATTTGTTCTGTCACAGGCTTTGATAAGACAATCAGAATGTAATTTTTTACTATACTTGGAGTTGTTCACTCTCGGAGGTTTGCACTCTCACCTCAAATACAGACCCCAATGAGAGATGCATAAAACCTTAATGCTCAATTAATAAGTTGTTGCTAGTTGTAAAAACCATTCTCAGATCAGGGAAATGCCAAGAAGAGAGGCCTGCTTGCAGGACAAGCAAGAGACAAACTAAAATAGGCAGCAAAAACTACAAGTATGTAAGAGAATCCAAGCTCAGCCTTTCAGAAAGAATCAGGTGCCTCTAATTTGGCTGAAGGAAACTGGATGTGAAACAGCCTCAGATCAGCTCCTCTCTGATTTAAGTCATGTATTTTTTCCTCGTTCTACCACTAAAGAAAACACTTTATCCATAGTTAAATTACAGGTTAGGATCAAGAGCCATCAGTTCCTTGACTAAAAATGCCAGTATTTTTATGCTTTCCTGCCATATGAGAGACAGAACTTTTTGATAACACTGTGTTGATTACATCCACAGAAACTACAAAAAATTTAGCTACCCTTGGGAAATGGAAAACATGAAGGTTCAATCAAAAATCAAATCCCAATAATGAGCTTAATACAAGATCCCAACCTAGGGTGTGAACCCATGCAGACAGTACTTGTTTTACTTGTATTCCTATTCTGCAATTACTCCCTTGCAAATTATTACATTTTGTGTGAAACCTTACACATTCATTAGCTCAGAAGCTGATAGGGAATAGTGCCAAACTCCAGGCAGTTGTGTGCATGCTGGAAGCACACTGTGTACAGACTTCAGCTAGACCTTTCACTGCAAACTCAGACAGCAGTAGTGGAAAAAGGATTCTGTTAACACCAGTTTTCCCCAAATGTTTAAAGACAGCGTTAAGACCCTTCTTATATATGTAGCTTTTTCCTTCGTGGTTTTAACACTGGAAGTGCAGATTCAGTAATGGCTGCATTCTCTTGCTCGGCATGGTGGCTGTTTTTCTCACATCACTGAAGGTTGGGTGTGGAGTTCTTGAAGCAAGCAAGCTTAATGTCCCTTCTGCCAATGTTTTTTAAAATCCTCTATATTGTGGTTATTATACATTACATGCAAGTATGTATTGCTGCAAGCAAGTGGTTAGTTTTCATTGTCATTTACTATGTTTTTATTGTTAATAATTGCCTTGCTAATTCATGATACTGTCTAATTGCTATTGTATAACTGGAACGATTATGTAAAATGTTCCAACATTCATGAAATTTCAATGTTATAAAAATCTCACAACAAAAGCAAAACCCAGATGTTAATTCAAAACCGAATATAGATTTCAGATATTTGGCATCTGCATTGTTTTTACTCCCTGAGCATATGGCTGAAACTTATTTTAATATACTCTGTTTCTCATACAAATTTTAGAAATTGAAAAGCAGCTATGATTAATAAAAACAATTTTGAGTGAAATTACGATGCCTGCTGAATGTCTTCTTGGGCATGTAGGCAATGACAAATCAATTTCTAGTATGCTTTGTGACAGCTGAAAGTAGCTGTGCAACCCTTAAGCTGAAGCAGTTTAATTAAACCTTGGCATTTTAACAGAATAAAAGAAAATTAGCTATCCTATTTCATTTCCCTATAGTGTAAACAGAGGGTATGACAGGCATCTGTGTGATATATAATTAATCCCACCAGTCAAAAAATTCTTCCAAGGATAGTTATGAAGACTTCAGCTCATATATACAATAAAGTTTATATCCCAAAGTTGCTCATTATGTATTCCTAAAATTACTTAATGAGATGATTTATTGTTGTACACACCGTGAAAGAGAAAAGTATGGTTATACATAAAAGTAGATGCATTACACATTCATAGTTGTAACTTCAAAGATAAATAGAAGCAACTGCACCTAACAGAACTAGAGAAAAAGGTCTGCAAAATACTTTTCATGTGCTACAAAAACTGTGTGTAAGGAAGAAGTGCTTTTCATTACATTTTAATAAAATATTTAATAAAATGTTTTTTCATTGGTTTGAAATAAGCATCAATGAAGTATGAAAAAAGCATAACATTTTTACTAATAACACTGAATGACATCAAAGTATATTATTGAACAGCAATTTATGTTTAAATTGATTTTAATAAGCATGCAGTTCATAATCAAGCCAATTTTCAATTAAGTGTTAATTGAGCAGTGACAGCAGGGTGACATACTGCTACACAGTGGAGCAGAAGCAGCAGAAAGGGTAAAAAAGTTTCCACAAATATCCTGAAGGGAAGAAAGAAATGAGCATATAACATAACAAGTTCTCAGCTAGCCAGGAAAGGTTTACTGCAATTTCAGATTCTGCAGGGTGTTTTAACTGGCTTCCAGCTGCTGCCCCAGAAAGACAGTTGTCTCCTACAAATCCCATCTCACACCGTTTTGATCCATCCCATGGCTGCTTTGGATATGCTAGAGCACTCCATGCCCACTTGGTTGTGTAACCAGATCAATCAAGGCTGGGGTCCCCGCTGACAATAATGGAAGTGTAAACCTTTAGTTTACAGTCAGATATAGATGGGCAGTTGCATGAAGGTTTCTAAATCTCAAACTGAATCCTATCCTTAGAGCAGGAGCAAAAAAAACACACAATGGGGGTAAGCATACAACCACATACAAGTGTCCAATGTCATTTGAGTTGTCTTACATTGTCCAGTGAACCCTTATGGGACAAAGGACAAGGAGGGAAGGTACACACTGCAGGGTGCCAAGTAGGATACCCCTAGGGCATATCAGAGCACTGGACCATACAGATGGCCAGTTGACATGAGTTTTGTAACATTTACATGGCTGTAAGACAAAGCTGTGGCTCAGTGGTACACCTAATCTTACAGGGTTCCTGATTTGATGTAAAGCCCTCTATTCACAAGCAGTTCTGAACTACACATGCTCAGAACAACTTGGCTTCCACAGCTCAGTGCCACAATCCTACCTAACCTGAAGTGAGACAGATCAAAGGACCCAACATGCAAGCCCTGCACAGGGAACTATAAGTGCTTCTATTAGAGACATACAGTAAAAGTGGTAGCTGTTTCTCCCAGCAGCCTGTAGAAATAAGTGGACTTCCGTCTCCCTCATCACTTGGGAATATATCCACTAATGTGTTTATGCAAGTCAAGTTGAATTGACCAGTAAATACCATAAAGAGGGAGACATGCTCTTCCTGGAGGTGAACTGGGATTGGAGGAGAGGAAACAGACACAGATTGGAACACACAAAATTCTGAGCAGATATTAGGAGGATAAAATTACCTTCAGGGTAATCCAAATTTTGAACAGAGACATTGTCTATCGACTACAAAATGCTCCAAGGCTCAGCTTGACATGGCCCAGAGCAACCTGACCTAATTAGACTTGCTTTGGGCAAGGAATGAATGAAGATGATCCCCAGAACTCCTGTTAGAACAGAACTACTCTATGAAGTAATAATTAATAAATTTAATTATTTCATTAAAAATAATGAATGAAGTAATTACTCTGTGAAAGTAATTTTAAGCACATGGCTTCAGACGTACACATACTTCATTGACACTAGAATTAATCAGATTTCAGTTAATCTTCATAGCTAATGGAGACCACATTGTGGTCTGAAATACAGGAATTTACTTTGTGTTGCATAAGGCACACACAATGTGCAATCAAAGGTAGGATTCTCATAATGAAATCCAGAATAGCACAGAGGTTAAGCAGAGAACTAAGAAACACTGCCCACAGAAGGATATCTAGCCTTTCATTCCTTCACTCTTCAGAACTTCTAAAGAGTTAAACCAATGTGCTCACAAACTCAGCAGTGGAAATATTTATCCTAGAAATAACAAGTTATCCAGGAACTACATTTATGCCTATAATAACACTGAGGATTGAAAAGTTGAACCAGAATTGGGAGTAGTGGGAGTTTATAGATTTTAAAACACTTCTACATTATGTCTGCATGAGCAACATCTATTCTATATAAATGAATTTATATTTTGCAAAGAAAATTTATATCCTGCATTAGTTACACAGAAGCAGGACCTATCTGGTCATTCTTTTCAAAGCCATAACTGCATCTTGCTTGAGAAAAAAAAAATTAACACTAAAACAAAGCCTGAGACACTTTTTCTTTTTTTTAACTGAGAAAATATGCTAAAAAATTCTATTATTTCATAGTGCCTTTTTGAGTCGGGACAGAAGCAATGGCAGAGCAAACAGGGCATTTCACTATTCCACGTGTGAGACTGTGGGATAAGACCTGAGCATTGATTCTCATGGACTATTTTAACGATTTTATCTATAGGTACTATTAAAGGATTTCTCTATATATAAAAATGAATATACCCAGTGCAACAGCTGAAGTGAGTCATATACATTCCTAACAGCCTACAAACAGGATAGAATTCATGGCCTGTTCATGATAGTACTAAGATGTATTAATTTGTCTGTTTATGAATGGTTGTAATTAGCCATATTTTATTTCTTTATTGTTATTTCCTTGTGCTCCTTATTGGGAGCCATTGTTATCCATATTCTTAAAAGCCAAAAGTGAAACTAAGATACACATACTAATATAAACTAAACCTAAAATTTTATAACAGATATAAGATGCGATGGCTGAGGCAATTCCAGCACAACTACTGCACAGTAAAAGAATGATGTAAAATAACATTTCAGTGAAGTAACACAGCTGAAGCACCAGATTTATTACTACCATTACTTGGTACATTTAAAAGATGTACAGTGAGCATGAATTCATCTAGGTGACACAAGAACTAGTGGCTCAACAAAATGATTCCTCTTCAGAGCTGTATGACATTCTCCCTAAAGTCTGAATAACAGCACAAAAGAAATTTCAAAAGTACTGATTATTATTACAAACCCTGCAAGGAATTCACATTTCCATAGATAGTGTCATGAAAGGACATTATTCAGCTCACAGTAAAGATCTGAAAATAAAATTGCTATGCCACATGCATGTTGATAGCAATTTGGCAAGAGATATAGTGTAATTTAGATAGAAAAATAAAACCAGAACCAAAGCAAAGCAGAAAAGCCATGTTAAGAATATTCTAAACCCTTTTTTCAGAAGGATATTAAAGGGCTTGTTTATAACCACTGCTAGAACACCTACAACAGAGATCATCTTCTTTGTATGACTGCAGAAAGACATTCTAATAATTTCAGGAAATAATCCAATTTTTTAAAAAAAAGAAAAAGACAAGTCTTACTTGTCGTATTTGACCAGTTTAAATATAATACACTATTTTCACATACATCATTCTGAGACAATTACTTTTCAAGCAATTGCTGCCCTACTACAAATGTTTTACAATAACAGTTTCGTGCTTATGAGCCAGCTTTACCATGACACTACCAAAGCACTTTTCCACTACATTGTATCACTGACTGATTTGGTTTAAGCAGGTAGAATAAAAAAATGAAATTTAAAAAAATTGTTAAAATTTTACTTAGGAACAATACATGACCTACAAGAAATTTTGTGACAAAATGGGTCATAATAAAAGGTTCTTTTTAATGAGTAATACCTTATTTAGAACTGCAATATGGCATTTAAAATCTAATTAGTTTATCCCTTTCTCCACAGACAGAGGGAAAAAAGAGATAAACTAGCAATTGAGAAGAAAATAATATAATATAAATTGGTACAGAACTGGTAGAAATGAGAACTGTGTTCATTCTGCTAACAGTGCATTCATATTGGTCAGATCTAAAGGGTACAAAAAGACAAGCAAAATGTGTAGTCTGAATTAGTTACAGTAAAATTGCATTGAAGCAAGAAATCTTTGAAAGTGTACATTCAAATGCAAGAGGAAAAAAATCTTAACAGGGGTGAAGGGGAAAAAGGTGGCAAGGAAAGCATGCAAAAAACTGCCTACCAGGAACGATCAAGGAAACTACCCTGCCTGTGTTTCCTCTTGGTTGGATCTAGCAGGTTAGCATTGAAATGAGCCTTGGACTGAACCAATACCTACACTCTGGGGCCCCTCAATGGAGAAGGTGCTAAAAAAGGCTGCAGACTCCAGTTTACAAATAAATCCTGATATCATTGCCTGTAGAGTTAATAGGAATAGCCAGAAATCTTCAAAACTTGTCTTCAGAATGCTCAGGATCCACTTAGCTTTTTGTTGACTATATAAAGAGCATAAACTACTTTGAGACACAATGATGGATTCCAGATGCAGTATAAGGAATAAAATGGGTAAAAGAAAATCCGAAGAGGAACATGTATGAATTTCTCAGGATCTCAGGGTTCTAAGAAGCACAGTGTACTTCACAACTGAAGGCTGTCCATGGGCTCCAGTCCTCTGGACATTTTCATGGACATTGAGACTGAATGTGAAGAAACACCTTGCCATTCCATCCTTGGATTTCCAGAGGGAAGCAACTACCAGTATCTGACAGTGGAAATCAGATATAGCCCGGTCTTTCTTGGAGGGGCTAATACGCTGTCAAGGGCTTGCTTTATGTTTTGTATAAGTGCAGGTCTTATTACACATAGCCACGGAAAAGCTGTTGGATCCTTTAGTCCTGAGATAGACCACCGTGCATTTTTCAGACTTGAACTTACACAGTTTGATGGTGTCCAGGGAGATGGCACCATAAAACAAGCTAAGATTTTTTTTTCTCAGAAGGAAGCTGATCACTCAGGCATAATCCCTGGAAATATTAAGAACTCTAGGGGGGTTTTCCTGGTTTTTTGTTAGGGTTTTTTTTGTTTGGTTTGGGGGGTTTTCTTGGGGGGGGAGGGAGGTGTCATTGCTCTTTTTTTAAGTGTTCGAACAACAGTATCGGATTGGTTGCATGAGCCACAAAGATTCGCCAGGGACAAGCAGGCTATTTCAGAGTCCAGTATACAATGTTTGAAGGATAGTGCTATGCTGGCAAATTAACATTTATATGGCACATGACAGCACAGTGAGAAGTGAGAGCGTAACCCAAAGGCTGCATCTTTGGAGAACGATGACTAAGCTGCTGTGAGCCAGCTGAGTACAGATGGATCCATGCCGTCAGTATGAGCTATTCCCAACTCCGACCTTGAGCTTCTTTATTGGGAAAGCTATTTAGCTTCTGTCACAGCTGAGTAGGGATTCAAAAAAAGACACATAAGCAACATGGCCAGTGAGAATTGGATGGGGGGTGGGGACAGGTGAGGGTGGAGAAGGTGAACTCAACTGTTTACATGATGGTATAGATGCCACAAACCTAAACTGATCAACATGTTATCCAGTTCATTACAAACCCAAATATTTTTGCATTTATATCTCACTCATTGCTAATTCCAGCAATCTGTCTTCAAAAAGAAAATAGCAAGACACTCAAAATAAATGTGTTTTCTTCAGGGAGTTTACAGCTGCTATCCATAATACAATATTTAATTTTATATGGAACAGATTCTTATGCACAAGTTATTAATACCATTGAATCTAGGTGATCAATATATCAAATTCTAATGCTGTCTCAGTGATTAAAGCATAATATTAGAATTTTACCCATACCAATAATTTTTAAACTATATTTTGGATTTACAAATCCATGTACATTATGGATTATGTGAACAAGTATAGAATTTGTTAACAAGTGCATACTTTTAAGAAAATGACTGAATTTTCCACCGATTTTGATTAAACTTGCTAGTGTATCCACGACAATAATTTGCAGTACATTATCTCAAATTCAGACCTATAACAGTTCAAGGAATTAGAAGAGATTTGTTACACACAATAAAGACTGGCCGCAAGCACTCTGAGAGTGGCCTTTCCCAAAAGATTTCCTGATTATCTACAGATCTTCATAATTACCACAAAAAAANAAAAAAAAAACCAAACCTGGGGATGACAAAGCTCAGAAATAACTTGAAAATGCTGATCTCATCTTGTTCCATATATACAAGATTTTCACCAGTCCTGAGCAGCAGCTCTCAGGTAACTGCCAGAGAGCTTCCTACTCCTATGAGCAACCAGCTAAACATTTATTTTTAACCAACATTATTTTCTCCATAGTACAACAGCACCTGGAAGTCCAGATTGGCACGCCATTTTTATGCAAGAGATGGCTACTGAAGTATCATCCACTAGATCTCTGGTAACAACTCCCATAAAAAAATTTATATACACAAAATATGTAAAATTAGTTTTAGAAAGAAGTACAGTGGTAGGATTGATGAGCCACAAGAAGAAGGAAAATTCTGTACAATAAAGGGCAGGAAGAAAAATGAAGAGAGAAAACCAAAGGGAAAGATATAGATTACATAGTCCTACCCCCAAGCAGGGTAGGGTACCTTTTACAGGGGCTATTCCAACAATAAATTATCCTCTGGAGGAAGAGATTAATTTGATGTTCAACATTTTCCTCTCTCATTTCTGCAGTAAATACTTCAGTGACACATTTCAGTGTATACGCAGTAATTTCTACTCCAGTTTCACATATCCCAGTTTGTATCCCAAGTCATTTTCCACATGAGAGGCAGTAGAACTTCCCCATTCCTGGGTAGTTCAGTTCAGCAGCATGAACTTCCATCAGTAAACACTAAAAGCAATGAATCTGTATGCCCACACATTCTTCAGACTGGGTTGGCTAAAAGCTAAAGCTCAATTCAGTTCTTCAAGGACTAGGACTATATCAACTCTGTGGGGAATACTGGTTTTACTGCTAGTCCTGGCTGGTCAGGATCCAGTTTGCTACATTGGTTGTAAAGGTGACACTAGTTTGGAAAGCTTGAATCCAAACCCCCGCTACCCATGTGGGATGGCACGATTTGCCAGAAAACAGTAAGATATACTGCACAATTCTTACAGAAGTTTCTGGACAGGGTGAATTCTATGCCATATAGAAGCAACACTCCCACTCCTTTCAACCAAGAACTTTGTGTGTTCTGCTCAGATGCACCAGCTGTTTCAGGCTGGAAATTGTTCTTTGGATCTCAGAGTTCCTTCTTGCCCAGCAATTCCTGCAGTGCTTATTTTCTACTTTTCCAATGCTTTCACTTGGGAATATTTCCCCTAATTAAAATCACTTCTAAGTTAAAATCACTTCCTCAGTGACTCATTTTTCTAACCTCTAGGATAAGGTTGATGAAGTTCTTCTCTGTACCCATCATCTAAGTTTCACATGTATTTCCTGCCAAGTCCGGTAAAATTTTGGCTTCCTCGGAATCCTTATCTCCTTAGACTCTTCACCTTCCCAAAACCTGCCTTTACCGACTTACAGGACACATTTTACTCTTTGTTGCCCGACGATCCTTTCCTATTCCTTTCTCGTCTTCAGTTATCCCACTGGTATTCACTCCTCCCTGCCTTTCTGAACATCCTTCCTGCAAAATTTATCAGGAAAAAATGTATTTATAATTCATCTTCCCAATCTGCACCTCACCATTCTTCTCTGTCTTGGTCAGTTTCCCTCTTTTCCTCCCCGATCCCTTCTTCTTCTCCTGAGCTGCGCAAACCTTATTCTTAAAATCTCCTCCGGCATCCGTCCTCCAGTCCCTTTTGTGCTCTCCACAACATCTGTCCTGCCCCGGCTCCTGCCACACATCCCGAAGCCTCCTCAGCCCGTCCGTCCCACCCTGAGGCCGGCCCCAAACTCCATCCGCGACAGCGGGCGAAGCGAGGCGCGGCGGTGCCAGCCCAGCCCAGCCCAGCCCAGCCCANTGCCCTGCCCTGCCCCTGCCCCTGCCCTGCCCAGCCCCTGCCCGGGCCGGCCCAGCCTTGCTGCTGGTCCTGGAGCCGGGTCGCTCCGATAAAGCGCCGAGCTTTGGGCTCGGGGCGCCCTCCAGAGGCACCGCCAAGCCCAGCCCTGCCCTGCCCGCCGGAGCCGCGGACACACGGCAGGGACGCGGCGCAGGGGAGGCCGGGGCAGCCCGGGCGCTTCTACGGCCGGGGAGCGCAGCCCGTTCGTGAAGGCTCTGCGTCCGCTCGGCGGCTGGGGCGGAGAGAGGGAGGGCACAGCTCGTCTCCCGCCCCCTGCTCGCCTTCTCCTCCTCCTCCTGGCGCCCGCCCCTCTGTTCCTCCTTCCCTCCCCGCCGCGCCGGCCACACCGCGAGAGCGGCGCCCGCCCCGCCCGGGCGAGGGAAGGAGGCGCAGCCCGCGGGCAGGAAGCTGGATGAGGACTTGTGTGCGGGCAAGGCAGCCCCTCGGGCATGAAGGGGACCGCGGGGACGCTGCCCTGCCCTGCAGCCGAGCAGGGACATCAGGTAAGCGCCTCACACGCCTGCCCGGCCCGAGCCGAGCTGACACGCTGCCAGTGCCGGGGGAGGGCAAGCGGTCCCTGGAAAGTTGTCCAGCCGCCGCCGCCGGCCGAGGGGCGAAGGGCGGGGAGGCGGGCAGGATGCAGCCCGCGGTGTAGGGTGGCACATCGGTGTCTTCGGCAGGACCCGCTTGGTGCTCCGGTGCCCGGCGCGGTGCCCCAGGCTGTGCCTCCCCGCCGGGGCGAGCCGCGCAGCGCCGGGAGTGCAGCCCCGGCATCCCGCGGCCGCAGCGACTGGGCGCTGGTGTCAGCGGCCGTGCCCGCCCCGCCGAAAGTTTCCAGCGGGGTGAGGGGCGGAGAGAAGCGGGAGAGGATCACCGCGGGACGGGAGCGTGGCGAGGGAGAAGCAGCCTGCCTGTCTTGCCGTGGGTAGTGGGTGCCGCAGCTTCCCCCCGGGTGGCAGGAGCGGTGCTGCCAGCAGTTCGCTCAACTTGTTTCGGTGTTTTCACTCTGGTTTGTTGCAGAGGAGTAGGATCAAGTATCCCTGCAAGCGTAATGTCGGCATCTTTCATGGCTGCGTCTTACTCTTCTGCGAAATTTACCTACTTGCTTGTGTCAATTTAGGTATGTTTAGGAAAAACAAACTGCAAAGTCTTACCAGAAAGAGACGCGCAGCAGTATGCCTGAGACTTCAGTAGGTTTGTTACGTTGTATGACGTAACAGTAAATGCAACTGCTGGTCTTTTTGAGTCACATTTCGTTGGGGCTTTTTAACTGAACATTTGTGGATTAAGCAGAAACTTTTAGTAGAACATGTGAATCATCATAACGCTGTTGGAGATCAAATCTCAGTTTAAATGTTTTGCAATTATTTTCTTCCCCCTTAGCTCGTAATTTATACAAAGGACAGACTCAAGGGGTTTGTTTAGTTCTTTTGAAGTAACTTAAGAAATCAAAAGTGAGCAGAGTTCCACTCAGAGGTTCTAGGTACCTTTGCTGCAAAGCATTAAAAAAAGCAAAAAAAAAAAGCATTGAACCACTTTAAAGAAAAATAACTAATCAAAAAATCTACTTTGGGAAGCCTCCTTTCCTCCCAGCCTGAGCAAAGTTGTGTGCATTGCAGATTGCACTGAGAGTGGAAACATTCAAGCCATTTCAAATGAGGCAGTTTCCCCTTACAGAGAATGTTCTGTGCTAACGTGCCTGGTTAATCATAGATAGTCTACCTTAACTATCAGCTGCAGTTCTGTTTTACTTAGAAAATTTCAAAAATTCCACAATATTTGTTGCAAGATCTGAAGGAAAGATGTAAGTGCGATGAACCTAATTTCATTAGACCAAAGAAGTATGAGTAGCTTTTTGGTTTGAGGGTTTATTTTCTTGGATCTGGGGGTTTTTGGGTTTTTTTTTGGTTGGTTGGTTTTTAATAGAACAAATTTGAAGCCAGATTTAGGGGAACATTCAAAAGCAGACTACATCTAAAAGCAGTGTACGTCTGTTGCTGCAGGTAACATTGATTGTCAGACACTGATAAGGCACCATACTTAGGGTAATTTTCAGGTTGGCACTTTCCTTAATAGGCACATGGATATATCCCTTAAGAAGGTCTGTCACAGTTAATGACCCAATGCAGGTCTAAGACTTCTTTACATGTGCCCAGGCTTTTATTAATAGACTTTTATATTGCATTAAGCTGAGAGAGGGCTGAGCAAATAGAAGAATAGACTTGAAATACTTCTCACTTTTCTACATTTTGTTCACTGGTTGGGGTTTTTTATTTTTTTCTTTTTCATTGTCAGCTTCAAATACAACATCTCTCTGGACTTTCATGCAAGCGGCAGGTTTTATTAAACATATGATACAATTTTCTATTGTAAAATGTTCTGTAGTTCTTACTTCCTTGAAAAGATAAGATATGACTAGGGAATTATCATTTTTCTTGACAGCATGACAGTTAAAACTTGGTTTGCATAGGAGTGAGCATGTGTAGTGTATTAAAAGGAGATGTCATTCTGAACTGTCTGACAAACTTTTCAACTCTTTTTTTATGGAGGTGAATATATTGCTTGTAAAATCAGTGCTAAGATGTAACTAAGATGTAAGGATGAATTGTTTAGTGAACTTAGAATTTTTAGTATAGTTTTAGTATTTAGAAGCCTATGGATTTAGTGCTCAGGTCTGTAACCAGATATTAATTTTATTCACATCAGCATCTTAGTTAAATTCACAGAAGTACTGGTACTTAAGCTGTGCGGAGGTAGAATATGGATAGAATATACTGAAGCAAAATGCTTTGTTTGCTAGTAAGCTGTCTGTTCTGATAATATGTCCAAATTGTATATAGGGATTGCTGTCAAAAGCTGAGCTCATGTTAAGAGTCAGAAGCTTAAATGTGGCTGGGTGTCCAACAAATGTTCTTTTACAGCCTGTGAAATCTTAAGCAGTGAAAATGGCCAGGTGAAGCAGGGGGGGCATATAAAATGCCATTAAGGTGTGCAAGTATGGGAAATTAGGTAAAGGGGTAAAAAAAAGAGGAGGAATTTAGGAATTAATGGTTTGGGGTTTTATTTGCTGTGATTTGTTTTGTTTGTTTGGCTTTTTGACACGAACATTTGCTCTGAAAACAGAGTTACTGCTTTTGAATGTAATGCACACCTTAAGGATTTTGGGTAAAGGTGTACATGAAGAAACAGATGAGGTATTTGCTTTTACCTGAAAACTGTGGTTGCATATGCAGCTTTTTTTTTTTATAGTTCTGTTTGCAGACCTTGTACTGCTATATTTAAAGGCATCTCTTGAACCATGATAGAAAACTTTTTATTTCGTTGTTAAACCCATCTGGTGTGGTTGGAGTAGATAAAATCATGGTGAAACTAGTTCACTGTGTTTAGGGTTTTTACAGAAGCAAGAAACTGATAAAAAGTGGAATATAATGTTTAAAGAAAATTGTGTCTTAGTTACAAGTTCAATTCCCAGGCACTGAGAAGTACATATGATAAATCTGTAAAAAGGCAGGGCTGGATTTAGGGAAAGGATTTCTTCTGATCACCACAAACAAGTAATATTCCTGGAGAATGAGCTGTCACTTTGCGTGCACCTTCTGGATGTTGGTTTCCTTTCAACTGAAAGACTCCTGATTATTTAATCTTTGCTTTCTTTGTCACCTCTTTTAGACCTCTGGAACTTAATATTTTCTGCTGAATTGCTCTGATTTCTTCCTTCATTCTGTAGGTAGAGAATGTTGTGTAAGGAAATTACAGCTGTAGCCTTACCAACAGGTAAAGATTAGCTTCAGTTCAAAGTAGCATGTTGTCTTTTATGCAAGAATATGATATTGGTGATCATTTTTAGTCATGGTAGCTCTAACCACCAAAATACCAGGTTAGCTACACGCCATGTGTCTCATCCAGTCTTTTCTCAGTTGATTATTTTTAGTTAAACTATTTACATGCTTTAATTGTATCTTAATTTCCTCCTAGATCATGTTTTCAGTGTAACATCATTATTCTAAGTTTTAGTCCTGTATACCAAGATTCTTGGTCCTGGCTTCTAGATATCCTTGGCCTAATGTCATGCTTACATGTAAAAACTGTACTCTGCCAGTTCTCTTATTGATAAAGTGATTAATATCTATCAGGAAAGACTAGGGGAGCTTTTTCTTAGTATGGTAATGTAACCTGTTTTCTTAATTAACCAATCTAATGGGTTTCAGTATATAGGTATTATAAGAGTGTATAAATATGGGTATTATTGTCTTTTAAATACTATTATGAAGTCTAAAGCAGGAGTAGTATGTATTTGTTTAAGAAAGGTTTTGTTGTGAAACATCACAGCTTTACAGGAAAGTGCTTTTTAATTTAGAAATTCTTTTTCATACAATAGTTTTACTGAGCAACCAAATACCTTTTCCTGAATGTCAGGTCACAATACTCCTGAGCAGTGTCCCTTGCAATTGTATCATGTATACTAATTGTAATTAAAATGCTGTACACAAACCTCATGAAAATTAACAAGGTAATATAAGTGCTAGTTTTGCTTTTTTAGTTTCTGACAATTATTTGTACTAAGTAACTTTAGTCACCAAATAATGGGGAATAATATGGAAAATTATTGAGCTGTTTGATTACCTACTATGCTTTAGATAATTTCTAAGGGTCATTCAAATTTCACATTTGTACACATTTATGAAAACATTAGAGGAAAACTAAAATAGTGTTACGAAAACTGGTTTTCTGTTGCGGTGTATGGCATTGAAAACTTTAACAGTCTTTTATGAAATGGACATAATATGAAATTTGATGTCATGTTTGCTTGTTTTCTGTGAATATGTAGAGTCTTAGGTTTAACAGAGTGATCCTGAACAGCTAATTATTTTTTTTCCACTTCACTGAATAGACTCACTGTGATGTTCCAAATTAATATATTTGTCAATATTGCTGTCAAGTCACATTACATGTATCAGCCTCTGAAATTGAAGAATTATTTCTGGGAACTTTCATATATGTGAGTCATACAAAAAAGTACCTAAATAAATTCCTTGCTTGTGGTTGTGCATTAAGCATTCTATACTTCTGAGGATGTATTTATTCTAAATAATTCTGGAAACTCCATAATATCATATCTGTATAAACCTGGAGAGGTAGCTTCTATTTGTTTTAAAAGAATTGCACTATGGAATTTGGATTTTGTATATTGAATACCCTTGCTATTATCATGTTAAAATGTTATTAAAATGTGGTTTTCTATATTGCAAAAAAGTCGATTGCATTTCAAATAGTAGTTTTGAGGAAAAAGTTCCAAGATTCAAGAAATTGCACAACATACATCGAAAATCCCATTCATGAATCTAAAAAGGACATAATAACATATATAAGTTGATTCTAAACCAGAAATTTATTTGATTTCAGAAACAAGGAATTTTTGTCCATAACTCTCTGTCAGTTTTCCTAAATTGTTTATTTGCTGATGAGGAATTGTAAACTAATATACAACATTATTTGAGAAGAATGTTGTATGTGAAAAATCATAGCATGATACTGGTTCCCTGACTTGATTTTCTTGGACACAGCACTTTCTCAGGCTGTGAAGATTTTTGTTCATAATTTTGGAGACAGCAATAATTTTTGCATAGAGATGCATATGTACATAATTAGAAAGGACTCAGACTTTTCCTGGTGCTGACTTCAAAGCTTGGAAGTACTTAAACAACCAAGGAAAGAGAAACAAAATGGAAAGATCTGGCTGATTAAATAAATTTCACTGGAATCTCTCAATCCATTCTCAAAAACAAACTTCCACAGATAATTTGTGAAAAAAAAAATTGTAAGCAATATTAAAAGGACGCATAGCAGCCACTGTGGAACTCCAGAGACATCCTGCCTACTGCTCCTCCTTGTTGTTTGAACCAACACTGGGTTCTAAAGCCTTCTCTTATTTAGAAAGAAGGTTCGGGTTTTAGTAAACCATTTCCTGTATCTTGGCAATGGTCAGAGTTACTTTTTCATCTGAAGTACAAGGTTATATTACTTCTCTCAGGATGTTTCATTGATGGATGAGCTGTGTTCTTCATGGATCTAGAATGAAATCAAGAGGCCTTCTCAGGATCTTTTAAGGAATGTGATGATCTTACCAAGCCTTTAGGCGATGGGATGATCTTCTTCTTCCCTTAGTTCACTGGCTGGCTAATGCAAGATCCTCCCAGAAGTCACAGAATTGTGGAATGGCTTGGGTTGGAAGGGATCCTAAAGATCATCCAGTTCCAAACCCCCTGCCACCAGCTGGAGCACCTCTTACTACACCAGGTTGTACAAAGCCCCATCCAAGTGGGCACTAGAACATCCCAAAATAGTTAGGGGTCATACAGAAGTCTTTATATTATTTGAGGTAATCATACTCATAGTTAGGATTGTGATCTGCGTAGAGGAATGTACAGGAATATATGCAGGAATCTGAGTTCCAGTAACTGATATGGAGATGGCTGTGCTGCCAATATAATTGTTAGATGCAGGAAGCACAGTGCTGTGGGAAGGTTTGTGCACTGTCTTATTGTTACTGACATGGTTCTAGTGAGTGACACCAGGACAGATAGCCTTCAGAGAGCCTTCTACTGTAGTCTAATTAAATCATCTTGTCAGTTATGCTGTTTTAATTCCAGAACATTTAATGCTTTCTTCTTGTTCAGTCTGTGTAGAGAAAGTGACAGTATTAAATTTAGATGGTCTGAATCACTTATTACACCTTTGAACTTAATAGTCATGTTAAGTTGTGATACTACTTGGTTTAAATACCACTTTAAAAGGAAAAAAAAAAGTTGTGCTTTGGGGGTTAAGGGCACTTGCTTATCGTGCCTTTTTCAAGGGTGAAATTCCATGAAATTTCAGTCACGTTTTCCTACAATTTACCCAAGCTACCACTTAGGACCTTCTCTATTCCAAAAGATTATTTCAGGTGAAGCATTGCAGATGTGCTGCAGCTCTTGATGCAAGTGAACATAGCTTTGAAAGCTGCAGCAATATTACAGTGTTGCACAGGTCTTTATTGATTCTGTTGCAAGGGAATACATTAAGAAATTGAAAATGCAACTAAAAATACTGCTTTTTAGGGAGTACAGTTGGTTTCATGCTGTGTTTGAACATTGCATGTTTAGGATACACTAGACTTGAGATGACTGAAATTTTGAATTCTAACTTCTCAATGGAAAAATAAAGTCAACTTTACTTATATTAGCAGTGAAAATTTGTGCCTGTCCTCCAATGAAATTAACAGGGCTTCAAGAAAACCATATGCATTTATGGGAAAAGGTGTTTTTTAATCTTCTTTCTTAGCATATGCTGTCTTCTTAACAGCACATTTGACTGATGGCTTAGAGCAATATAGCAGTCTCATCAGGCCTGTCTTTTTAGGGGAAGTCATTATGCTACTTCTGAAGTGTCTGCAGTAACCCATCAAGATGGGTTATTGGGTTCTTAATACTGTAAAGTTAGGATATATGTATGATTCTGCTCTTTGTCCAGCTTGTATCTTGCCTTCCTAATCCCTATTTAGAGATTTTCCCAAGAATAGAGATTGCTTGTATTTTTTAAACACTAGTGTTTGAGCAATATAGGAAGTAAAGAAGATAGTAAGGAAATTTTCACTGTTGTTCCTTTCTTATTCCCATAAGTGAAGGTTAATCTTAAATCTGAGGCAGATGAAATATCTGTACTAAAAGAAAGCATCCCGCCCTTTTAGGTATGGTGCTGTGTATCTCTTTTATCTACTAGTTAAACTTAATGATTGCCAAACTGTTCTCAGTTTTGGGAGTGTTTTGTGGTAAGCTCTCTAAGACACGTCTTAATATTTTTTCTTGAGATTTTTACTGTCATACAGTGTCTCATATACTACACGTACTGAATTCCTTGGAATATTTTGAAATTATGTGTTAATTATGGCAATTTTTGTCAGGAGCTGTATTCAGGTATTTTTATTGTTTGGTGTTTAAATGGTAGGTTAGCTTGCAGCCAGTTGAATCAGTAACCCGAACTAAGCACCATTGTTATTGTTTGCTCAGCTGAGTCCAAAAATATGCTAATAACAAATCCGTTTAGTCCTCCATTCCAACAACAAATGCAAGTGTGCCTAAGCATGCCAGTGATTTCTTGTCTCAGGTTGCTTGTATAGTTGGCACTTATGTCTGCACATATTTCTTCGAGCATGCCAGACCTTTATCTGTGATGAATGCAACACTGATCGAAGACATTACACTGGCAGATAATAATTTTTGGACATTCATGCTGATTCATGTATTTTCTTTAGTCCTATCATCAAGCTGGTGAGCAAGTACAGAAAATTTTACCATTTTTGTAGCCCACATTTCCAGCAGATATTTACTGCATCCACTCTTGGCTGACAGGCTTACTTCAAGATCCATGCCTATCCAGAAATCACCTCATGCAAACATCCAAGAGTTGAGGCCATCTGTGAAATCTGCTTCTCATCTATCTATTTATCTATCTATCATTAGGGTTTATTGATTGTACTGTCATTTTCAGGTGATAATCTCTGATCAGGGTCAGTCTCTTTCCCATGAGTACTGCAGCTTTCAGCCCACTGTGTAAATGATGAGCATGGACTCAAGGAATCTTTTTGCAGAGTGTGCAGAAATCATAATTAACAGCAGAAGTGACTAGACTAAAATAATTTTTACATGGCTGCATGTAAAATCCTGGTTTTAGTTTAATTGCAGCTCTATAAGGTTTTGGAAAATTTAGTTGAGCTATGGGAGTACACTTTTGGTTGAGCTCACTACACACTTACCTTACAGCTGTGTCTACAATTTACTTAGTTTTCCAGGCAATTTTTTCTTGTTCATGTGGCAAAATAGTCTAAAAAAGTTAATATAGATTTACTAGTTAGCACAAGATCACTTCTTGGCACTTGAATTTGTCTTGGCAGGTTGAACTACTATGTGATTTTTTCATCTCTTACTGATGAGTTGCGGCAGTATTCTGCAAATACAATACCTTCATGAAAGTAGTAAGTTAACTAAAACCGTCAGCAATCGTACTTTTTCTACTTTATTGGCAATTGTGAAGAAAGTAGAAAATGCATACCTGACAATAAGTAGCTTGACTGAAGTTGGTTGTAGTAACAAGTTGTCTGCAATCAGCTGCAATTGACATCACCTAGAAGTAGCCCAATGCTGATAGGAATCTCCTGATAGTTGACTTTGGAAAAGTCTGGAAAATGAATTAATTCTTTCTATTCATCCTTTTGAATAGCTTATTATTGCAGACGTTATTCTAAAGAAGGTGCTGGCATGTCTTTTCTTCCTGTTAGTTTTAGATGTAAACTCACATGGTATCAAGTATGTGAATTACGCTTTTTCACAATCTTCGTCTTTGATGGGGAAAAGAAAATTGAGATAAAATTGACATTTTCCAAGCCTTTGTCACAAGAAGCCAATTGGTACTGCATGAGGAACAGGGACAACTGGTCATAACTTCAATAGTCACAGTAGATTGTGGAAACAGGGTGATATGAATGGGAAGAAAATATTATCTTTTTTTTCCCCTGTAAAACAGGCTTACACTAAATCGTTATTCTTTAGAATCAGTTGACAGGGACAAATGAGAATCTTCAACTGAAACTATGTCTCAATGATAGCATGAAAACAAATGTAAAGATGTCTGAAAAGTGCTCAAAGTAGTTTCATTTGTCTACTTATAATGGGTATTAAAATCATAATAATTTCTGGTGACAGTTCTGGGAAATTGTATACTCTTACAGTATGTGAAGTAAGTCTCCTGCGGCATGGAAAGAGGTCTTTGTATCATAGAAAATAATCATAAAATTGTTTGGGTTAGAAGGGATCTTAAAGATCATGCATTTCCAACCCCCTGCCACAGGCAGGGACACCAGCCACTACATGATGTTTCTCAAAGCCCCAGCCAACCTGGCTTTGGGCACCAGTACATCCCAAAAGAGTTAGATCATACAGTAGCCAGTTGGAGATAATCATATTGGCAGTTAAGGGTTTCTATCTGCACAGGGGAATGTACAGGAATATATGCAGGAATCTGAGTTTCAGCAGCTAATGTGGAAATGGCTGTGACTGTGCTGCCAATATAATTGTTAGATGCAGGAAGCACAGTGCTGTGGGAAGATGTGTGCATTGTCTTTACTTATTGTTACTGACATGGTTTTAGTGAGTGACACTAGGACAGATAGCCTTCAGAGAGCCTTCTACTGTAGTCTAATTAAATCATCTTGTCAGTTATGCTGTTTTAATTCCAGAACATTTAATGCTTTCTTCTTGTTCAGTCTGTGTAGAGAAAGTGACAGTATTAAATTTAGATGGTCTGAATCACTTATTACACCTTTGAACTTAATAGTCACGTTAAGTTGTGATACTACTTGGTTTAAATGAAATACTGGACATCAGGCTGTTTTTTGATGGGACACTCCTGTTGCTCTCTGTCCTGTCCTTTACTGCTGCAGATTGTTTTTGTTGTCTCCGCCCTTTCTCAGTCCCTTTTATTTTGTTTGCTTTTCTCATTGTATTTCTTGTTTTCTTTTATGCATGCTATGTTCCTATGTCTTCATGTTTCTTACCTCCTATAAAGCAATCTTATCTTCTCTTTAGTACAGATGACTCTTCCTTTCTTCCTGAGCAAAAGCCAGCTGGATTTTGAAAGTCCAGTGAAAAGCTGTCAGGCCTCATTGCACAGCAAAATTCTGTAGTGAGCTCTGGGAACTGGAAGGAAAAAGAAAAGAAATTTTGATTAACCTAGTGGAAGATTTGTCTAGAAGCAGTTCCCAGAGATCATGACAGATTAGTTTTAAGTAAAATGTAAGGGAAACATTGTTGATATGAGTTTTCTTGAGCTTCAGCTTCCTGAGGAGTCACTAGTGTTGTTAGTGTACATTGTCTTTCCCATCATATTTGTCATACAAAACCATGAGGTTTGTTTTAACGATTTTGATAGTTCTAATATTTATGTAAGTGTTCTCCATCATCATTACTGAATGATTGTCTATCCCACTGAGACAAGATCTCTTGATCTTTGGACTTTTACCATTACAGAAGTGTCTGAACGAACAAAGAGAACATTTTACTCACTTGTGCTTCTTCACAGAATTAAATATAATTAAAGCTGTGGTACTGGTGGTTTACTGTTTTTGAATAGCTGAGTTTTGTTTCTGGAAGTAACAACACCATTTTATGCCATTAGGAGTGCCTCAGGATATTTGCCTTACATTTTAATAATAAATTCAGTACATATTTTATGTAACTAGAGTAATGTGTTAACAAGAAGTGGTGCTCCACTTATTTGTAGAATTTTATAATAAAATCATTATGTTCTAAATTCTGTAAATAACAGACTAAATAGGGCCCAGCTTTTCAAGTGAATAAATCTCATAGCTTATTTAGTGACAGGTGACACATCCCATGCCACTGAACCTTTTGTTCAGTGACAGAAGGTATAGCCTTACTTAGAGGTGTCAGACTATACTGCAATCATGTAAGAATCCAATTATCTTTTTTTTATTATTATCTTATCTTTTTTATTCCTACTTTTTTATTTTTTTTATGACCAGCTATGCTGAAATTTTAATGAGAATTCTCAGGCTTACTTCAGTAGATAGATGGCAGAATGAACATTTTTATAACTGGAATAAAAGCTGTTATGTTTTTTCACAATGCCTTCCTATTGACTTGTTTCACTTTTGTAAGATAAGTAAACATTACCTCAGAAGAAACTTCAAGGAATGCCCCTAATTTTGTTATGTATACATAAAAATCGACACACATACACTTTTTTTTGTGTTACATCTGCATATTTGCTTCTCGGCTAGACTTGCTGATACATTCTGATTATGTAATATTTCCTAGCTCTAGAAATCACTTTTTCACTTTTTCATTAAGCTTGAGTTCATAGTGACACTGAGGTCATCATGTTTATGTAATACAGCCATGGGACCACCTTATCAAAACTCCTTGTTGCTAAAGCGGCTTGACCTTGCATTTAATTTATGAATCAAAAGCAATCCTAGCAGACAATTCAAACGAAAATACCATATCTTTATTTTCCTTTGTAGAGTAACAAACAAGGTCACAGTACCCGGACGAGGGGAGAGGGCTTACCAAACTGCTTGGGCCTAAATTTTTCTCCCTTATATTGCTGAAAATAAAATCTTAAAAGTGATTTTTAAAAATTCTTTTCTCCCCAAGCTAGAAATATTAGGTTTACTCTGTATTCACTGTAGGCTGTGTGCTACTCCAGATAGTTTGGAGTGAGCTACTGCTCTCAAAGACAAGTGATTAGCCCTACTCCTGAACTCTTCCTAAAGATCTTTGTGGGCAGGTAGGGAAAGGCTGTGGATCATTCTGTTACAGCTGGCCAGTGCCAGTCACTATTTTTTTCTGAAGATTTATGGATTCTGCTTTGGCATGAGATTGCATTTGCCACTGTGACAGGAAGTAGGCTGTTTGGTCCTTTGGAAATCAGCTCACTGGAAATGTGCCACCGTCAGAAGGGTTTCTCCTATATAGTCCTTCTTCCTTGGTTTTTGTCCCAAGGATCCTGAAAAAATAAAGTGCCAGAAGTGGATTGGCCTGCTATTGCTGTTAAAGTTAGTTAATCCTGGTACTGAAAATTATCTGTAAAATTTAGCTGAGAGAAGCCTAAATCTGGAGTGAATTGTTGTCATCTGCTGCTAATGCACCCTACAAGAAATTGTAAAAGCAGATATGTAGCACATGTTGCATAGGCAAAAAGAAATTCTGTTTTTGAGTTCATTGAAAGTCAATCTTACTACAAATCCTATGAATCTGTAATTACTAGATGTCTGGAATATTACTATTTTTAAAATTTATCCCACCTGTTTAAAATACTATGAATACAGGATACATACACAGGTAATAATGGAAATCATAAATATTAGCAGATGTCAAGGACAGGTTAAATGCTAAATCCTAAGAGGGGAATTTGTGATCTTTCCGAATACCTCACACGCTCAAGCTGTCATCTTGAAAAATTATAGGCCACAACCAAGTGGATGTAAGTTTCTTCATGCTGATGTATTTTGACAGATTGTGTTCAGGATTTTACATTAAGAATTTACATTGTATATATGGGTTGTGTTTCTTAGAGTTTTTGAAAGATTTTAAAAAATTGCAATTTGCCTGCTGCATGCTGAGTAAAAACAAGCTAAATAGAACCCTATTCTTCTTAGATTATAAAAAAAGAAATACTGTTTGTAACATTGAATTTTTTGTATACAAAGTTATAAAATGCATAAGACCAAATATAGTCTTGTAAAAAGGATTTACCTTTTCACAACAAGTATCAAGGTATTCTTTTTCTGAAGAGTATTTACTGGGAATATTTTGGGAGGCATTTGCCTGTACTAAATATGACCTAATATGCAATAGGTCTTTAAAATAATTTATGATTTGATGTATAATGCACATACAGTTATTATAAAATAGTGCAGTGGCTATAAATTTTACAAGTCCAAAATTCTGTCTACAGAGCCAGAAGCAAAGGAGTTGTTTTACACATGAGAGTTCTGAATTGTATTTAATGTAACTGGGAAAAAGCTGTAGATGACCTAGCCACATTTTTTTATTATAGACTAAAAAAAGGGACAGGGAAGTGGGAAACCAGATTCAAAAAGTTACTAGCTATGGAAGCATACTAGTTCTTCCTACAAGAGAATGCCTTAACAGCCAGACTGTAGACTAATATTAGAATGGCTTGAGACCGAACCTATCTGTTCCATGTTGGATCATTGTAAAGCAAAGAACAATAGATTTAAATATAAGAGAGAATAATATCAGGGGACGTTGTAGTATAATCAGAAAAAGACTTCAGGAGGAAATGTGTCCACTGACCACAGTGGACACATTTCCTCCTGCAGTGGAAACATCCACAGTGGGTGTTGGCTCATGTCCATTCTTCCCAAGCCTGAGACACTTCAGAAAGATAAGTTGCATCCCTGCTGCATATAAGCAGGAGCATAGATGATGTGTAAGCAGCTACTTCAGAAGATTTGTGATTTTCAAGGCATGGGCTTCCTTGTTCTTGAGCTGCTTTGTCTTTTGAGTGTGTTGTGCTATTTATACAAGCCATTGGTTTGTGGTCATTGCCTAGATGTGATGTTGCTGTAACTTCACCATTGGTGAAGCTGTGATCCCAGAGCACTTGCATAGGATTATCCTGGTTTATGGAATACAACTTCATGAACTAACATGAAATGTTGTAATTTTGCATCTGTGAGCGTATTATACTATGAAGTTTGAAAGAAACTGCTGTGTTGTGAAGGATGATTCTTTGTGTGTTTGCTTTCATCAAGTGTTAGTCCTCACTACACAGCATGTTGGTTGAGAAAATTGAACTCAGTTGTCCTATTGAGCCGAGATCAGGATTGGGACTCAAATTTTTCTGTCTAGAGCCTGGCATATCTGACACATGCTCTTCCGTTTTCTGGGCACTTGTCCTTATTGAGTAGGAGAATGGTACTTTTCTTTAAAGTGTGCCAATCCCCAGATCATACCTGAGGAATGACGAAGTGAGTAAAATCTGAGTCTATTCATGGTTAGTTGCTGAAAATATAACTGCAAATCATCCATATTGAGAACAACCAGGTTTATAGTATGTTCAAGGGGACTTCCCATTTGTCTTGGGGTAGTAGATGGGGTCTGTTTATGTGGCTTTCTCTACATAATGTTTATAACTGGCATTTGCAGCACATAGGTGTCTACAGAGATTTGTGGACAGCCAGGGAAGATTTGTGGATTCCTTGACTGGTTCTAACAGCTAAATGTGCATTGTGTAGGTCAGACTTGTTCTACATTCTGATGGTGCCACTCAAGCTCAGCTCCCCACTTCAAGTGCTAACTATTCTTTGAAGCCAGTACAAGGACAACAGCTCAGTCCTAAACTCTTGCAGGTAGAAATGAATTATGCCTTTGTTCTCCTTAACATAAAAGAACAATACTCGAGAGGTATTTGAGATGCTGGTATCTCCAGTGTTGTAGTTAGGATAAATTTTGGAAATACCCCAGCTCCATCTTGCCCAAAAGTCTGTCTTTGACAGTAGGTCACAACAAATGCCTAGGAAAGAATATAAGAGCAGGAAACATCATCTTTTAGTGATAGTTCCCAAAATATTCTCCTACTCTCTTTGAGTATTTCAAGACTTACCACAGCCTGTTGTTGTGCCTTTGTATATGAGTTTTAGACAGATTTCCAGGAATGTGTCTACCTTACTTTTTCAATCTGGCTAAATTCTTAGCGTATGTGGTGTCTAGAGGCATAACTGCATCTGATCTGTTTACTCTTTGCCCTGAAATAATTTGTTACTGTGACATGTTTTCAGTAGTGTCATATTCTAGGAAGTCCTTTTGAAAACAGTTCTTTTCTCCTTCCTTGCTCTGGACCTGGAGTTTAGTCAAAGAATCCTTCTTAAATTTCTGGTAAGTTTCCAACCATCCCCTGGAAGGGGAAAAAAAAAAAAAGCTGCAGTTTTCTGTGTGGATATTTAGGCTGAAGTCATTCTGTCTTAGATCACGCATATAAATAAGATAACCTGCATACCAGCTGGTGGTAAATGACAGTCCATATTCCTGATAGTGATGGCAGAAGCCATATTTTGGTGGTTAGGAGGAAAGGGTTTGGGATTCGGTTCTTGTTTTCATTAGGGTTTTTTGTTGGCTTTTTTTCTGAAACTCTGCTTGTGACGGAGGAAAAGAGAAGGAAAGAACTGGCTTCTGTCTTCTGCCTAAGATGTGCTGGTCTAACAACTGTCTGTGTTTTTGTACTTTACCTTGAGTAAATCAAAAAGTTGTGTTGCTGTAAATGGTGGATCTAGAAGGTACCTAAAATAAAGAAATGGGGAGAGCTCCTTCGTATGCATGTGTTCACTAGTCTTTTCTTTACCTCTCCTGAAGTATTTCTTCTCATAGAAGATGTGGGTTCAGAAGGAATTGAGAATACAATGAAAATCTCTGCCCCTTTTTTTTCCCATGTTTTAAATTTTGCCTAGATCACCATGCATAGGTTGCCAAAACAGATTTCAGAATTCCTTGCACTGGTTCATTAAATAGGTAAATGAACCGTACCTGATTTAGGTAGCATGTTCGTTTACATTAATAATTCTAATTACATGTTTTTCCAATTCTGTGGATTTTTTTTTATATGACAGCCTCTTCTGCCTTTCTGTAAGCTGCTTTTTCTTGAAAGCTTTTCTCTTTGTATTTTAGTGTGCATCTATCCCATGTAAACCTGAGCATTTAGGCTGTTAATGTGCTCTTATTTGACTTAAAAACAACTGACTAGTTTCTAACACTTTAAAAGTAATTTTTCCATCAAAAGTTGACAGTTTTCAACCTTCATTTTAATACTGTTACCTGTTTGATAGTTGTGCTTTAATTTTCAGAAAATTGGATCCTAACTAAAAGCTTCTTTGCATTCTGTCAGTCTTTAGCATTGTCGCTTGTAATTTTGGTTCTTTGATGCATCTGAAAGTTTTAGATGCAGCTTTTTGACATTGATTTTGTTGTTCTTGTATCCTGAGAAGCTAAAAAATTAGGTGAATTTTTAAGCTTCCAAACTATGTGTTATGAAGGCAAAGCAGCTATGAAAAAGGTAAAGCAAATTATTTTGACTTGGGATGTGGCTAGATAGTTTTGCTTTCAAATTTTAGATTAGCCTTTTGAGCAATTCTGGTTTTGAATTTCATTCTAGCTGTATGACATCATGTGTCCCTGCACATGGAGAATAATATCAGTAAAAATTCTCGTCGATTCCTCAGATTTCCTCAGGAAGCTTTCAAGATATTCCCTAACCAGAAATTTAAGAAGCTGTGCATCTGTGACATAAATAGTAGGGTTGTGAAAGGATAAACAGATGGCTAAAACTTGGAAAACAGAGTAAAAATACATGCTAAATTTTTGCAGCAGAGAAACATTGTATTCGTAGATGTGCAACAGTTTGTGCTGAGACATGTCCACATGACACAGATCTTGCGCAATGCACATCACCTGTCTTTTCTATGATGGTACATATCAAAAGGGCTGTGTTGGGGTTTGAAGCTCTGATGTTTGAAAAGAAGTTAGAAATAGGATCAACTGAAAAGCTTCAGAAGGACCTTCTGATTCTGAGTGATGAGACAGTAGAATGACGCATCCAGGTGATGGAAATGTAAGGTATGCTAGAATAACTAGAAGAGAATACTTCAGTCAGAAGGGACCTTCCATCGGTCATCTAGTCCAGCTGCCACATTGTCCTTTTGAAAGGCAGAAAATCTCTCAGCGTGTTTCCTTGATGCTTTCCTTACTGCATAAAAATATCATTAATCTAGGGAGAGTCACCCCTTAGTGTTCTTTGTTGGCCTTAAGCTTCTGAAGCTATCCCTGTATTGTTATGTGTTCAACATAAAAAAAGATGTTCTTTCTTTACTTTTGCATGTGTAAGCCTTACAGAAAGTGTCCCGAACTCTTCATTCTCACGGTGAGAAGGGGGTTCTGTTGTCTCAGTATAGCAATTTGTCCTCACTTATAGGTGATGATGTGTTTGGAACCAGTTCTGATACCAACATATGGTACCAGCCCATGGTGGGATCCAGATGGTCTTTAAGGTCCTTTCCAACTCAAACCAACCCATTGCAGGGTGTTATTGGTACTCAGTGACCTCAGTACCTGTGTTCTTTAACAGCTCACCTCAGACATCTTGCTGTCAAACATATCGAGCATGGCAGCCTTTTCAAAGTCTGCAGTTGTGTTTTCAATTCACCATTGTTTGGTTGGAGGTTGGGTAGTGCCATGCCATCAGCTGTTGTTAGAATACTTAGTGAGCCCAACAAAGAAAGTGAGATAGAAAAGGAAGTTTTTCTTTGTATTCTCTGCATCTAAGGAACTGATCAAAGGTGTCAGTGGTACAAAAATGGCAGTGGGTATGTTCTATCTTGTGCAGTATTAGTGGGGCAGGGATTAGAGCATTCCTCCCATGGACACTGCAAGGGAAAACTTCATTCTTTTATGATTAGGATAAATTCACTCTTTGTTAAAATACACTCTGGAATTACCCAAGGAAGGAACACCATTTCTGGTCAGGATAATTTCACCCCTTGGTTTTGAAAGCTGCATTTATGAGAAGGGGCTTCAAAATGCTGCCAAGCAAGAATATCAGGATAAAAGAAGGATTGGAGATACAACAGCCCTTTCAGTTGAGAAGCTGTGGAAGATGTTGGATGGCATTAACAAAACCATCAGAGATAAGCTTTGTTTTTCTTCCTAGATATAGTGTGTGGTGTACAGGAATAGGAGATAGGAGAATTCCCATATGTAGTGCTGAATTAGAGTTTTACAGACAGGAGCTTGGTGAAAAGAGAGTTTATTTTTGTGTCTTGAATTCAGTCCTGTGGTAAAAAACTGTACAGTCATCCACTTTAGTGACAGGTGCAGGGTAGATAGTGAATATTTTGGTTTTATGCTACACTTTTCCAATTTTTTGTAAATTAGTTGAAGCAGCTGCAAAGTAAATATGATATGAGAAAATTTTATCTCAAATGGAGTTCAATAGCTACTCATCAAATCAAATTGTAACACGGAAAGTAAAATATTTATAGACAGTGGAAGACAATTTCTTATTTACAATTTGGGAAACTTCAATGAACTCACTTTAAAAAAAAAAGCTTTTCTAGGAAGGTAAATACCTTTCCAAAGGGTCTGTTTGTTTTCTACTAATTAAAAAAAAAAAAAAGTCATATTGTAACTATGTATGATCCTACTGTTTATTCAAATTGCTCTTATATTGGGACTTAGATTCTAGCCCTATGCTGAGTGGCTGTTAAGACAGAAAGAGAACTCTGGCCAGGGGGATTGGTGTGGTACACCAGGATGTCAATTTTTTCCCCCTAAGCTTTTCTGGAACTTCTGTAGATACCTCCTTCAACTTTGTAGGTTGACTGCAGTTTATTTTCCAGGAACATTCAGAGTTTTCTCTGTTTGGGCCCTCTTTAAGTCTGTTGGTGTGAGATTCTATGATTGTCTCACAGTCATAAAATTGTTTTCTGGTTTCACCTTGATTTCATATGGCTATAAAGAAAATGGGAAATGGAGCAAATGTTCTGTAGCTGCTGAATTCTCTGCATTGCTATAGTTTGAGTCGTTTATGAAAAATTTTAGTTTCTGAAAATGTTTTAAAGCATCTAATTTGTGAAACTTTTTTTGGAGATTATTTTAGCATACATTTTCAGTGCCTCCATAAACATCCCTCTTTATAAAATAAGTAGCCTCCTTTTAAATATAATGTAATATATTAAGTGAGACATTGAGATTTTCGTGTAGTTTATTCAAAAAAGGCTATTGTTCCTGATCGTCAGCCTAGATTAACACAAATGCACCAAGCAGACCTTTGTTAATTTCAGTATTAAAATTACACATTTTCATTATTAGAGTTGTTCTTGATAAGAATTATCTCAACAGTTCTGTAGAAGTTGGGATTTTCTAATGACTGTAAGCATTGTTCCTTAAATTCTGCCTTTCCTTTTGAGGTTGAATCTTTGTTTCACAGTGTCTAAAAAGAAGCAAGATGACGAAAACATCCACCTTTAAGAAAAGTTACAGGTATCTCCAAAGGCACATCATTGAGTCTAGCTGAGGTGGACTCAACTCCCCAAAAACTATTCATACTCAGAAAAGCATTTATTTGTGGAATTATGTTCTCTCACAAGGATGCTATTTGTGGATCCTTCCTGAAGCAGGTGAAACCAAGATTTGCTTGGGAATGATAAGTGAGAAATGCTAGTATTTGACATTGTTACAGATGCTGCATTGCAATCTACAGAAAATAGGAAAACGGCGTTCAGAGAGAGCCTGATAGTTATCAGTAGTGCTGCTTCTGCACCAAGCGCATTAAATATGTATCTCAAAGTCTGAAATTGTTGTTGATTCTGAGAAAGTGACACAGAACCTTTTCTGCACTGCTAATTATAATTACTCTTTCAATAGAAAAAAAAATAAACCCCCAAAGCTTATTTATGCTTAATTACCTTTTGGGAATGCAAAGTAAGTATAAGGTCACTTCAGTTCATAAGAACTTGACACACGATTAGTTACCATGTGTCCATCTGTTTGTCTTGCTATTTTTTGCCTCATCTTGCTAATAAGGGCCTTTGCCCTCTCCTGGATCTCTTTCCTGGGCTTTTACAGAACAAGTAGTTGATTTTATGTGGCATTTCCAGTAAAAAACTTTTGAAAAAAAAATATTTTAAGGCAGTTATGTTTTCCATAGAGAAATATAAGTAAGCATGTAAATTTTACTGTTTACTAAGGGCAGAAGTGGGACTATGAATCTGTCTTTTCCTGTCATATTTAATTTTGTAGTTTCTGAATATGCCATTTGAAAATTTATATAGCCCAAAATATTTTCTGTTATTTATGTAGGAGGTTTTTTTTAATTATAAATGAGTGTATAATACTAATGCAAATTTGAATTAGGTTGGTATAATTTCTCCATTTTTTAACCATACAGTTATTAACAAATGCAAATTACCCGATTATCTGTACTGCTATAAGAAGGGGATTTAAAGTGGAGCTATTTGACAGTGTGTAGACCATGTACAAATCACTGTTTCAAGCGTTGATTGCTTTAAAAGAAAGCAAGGTATAGACTTAGTATAGGAATATGCTGCATGTAGAAATAATGGTATAAAACAGAGCCCAAGCTATTCTTTTGCAGTGAAAGACATGAGAAGACTTCTCTTGCAGTGAAGACAAGATTCTTGCAATATATGGGGATATAAAATGCTACTTGAGCAAAGACATATAATTTAATGTAGAAGAATCTCTTTGTTGTTTGGACTGTTCTGCAGAGGTTCCGTTGCATGATTCAAAGGGTATACTAATTTTTTGTATCATCTTGGGGAAGGTGCTGCTGGAAAATGTTCAGTGTATATAGTTTTGTTGCTCACAAAGGTAGTCTTTTATATCTTAAAGGCCATTCTCCTTAGCCTGTAACTTACACATGAAGCATCAAGAGCAGAAGTGGTATCTTTCTGTTGTAGATTGGGTACTAAGCCAGCAGCCTCAAAATGTTCTTTCTTTGTTTAGGATCTGTCTTCTGTGGGATTTCCTCCATTAATTTCTCTGAGAGTAAGGCCAAACTTTCCTACAGTACTTTACTAGCTGCTCATCCTAGTCTCTCATTGCATGGCCTTTACATGAAGCATTGTTACAGTCTGCTCCAAGGATTAAACAACTTCCCTAGCAACAGTGCAAACACATTTTCATTCAACTTCTTCCAGTTCCTGAATGTGTAACCTGAAGGTGAGTCATTGTCTTCACTTTTTTACAGTCACTTGGGTATCCATATCACTGCAGGAGGAGTATTCCTATGTGCTCTTGGATGCTAAATATCACAAATGCAACACTCAGTGTCTGTCTTCCCTGACTTTCCAGTCTTCAGCTAACAAAATACCCAGGAAAGCTGTCATGAAAATCAGTATGGCTGGAGGCAACTTCTCTTCTAGCCTCAGGTGTCAAAGTGCCAATCCCTCCTTTATTCAGTCTTAAAAATGTAAGGAGAACACAAATATCCAAAAGTATTGCTTCTCTTCTGTGCTATTCTCAGAAGAAAATCTGAATATGGTCTTGACCAGGCCTTTTCTCCCCAGACTATTTCGGTAGCAAACAAAACTGCCATCCTTTCCATTTTCTCACTCTTCTAGCAAGCAGTAGAGAACTATGGGGGAATTTTGAGAGATACCTGTATTTTCACATGTATCTATGAATATATTAGGCTATATATCTGTTTTTAAAACGCCTCTTCATTTTTTTTTTCTTCTTTTGGGGATATTATATAGAAAACAGACAAGGAGCACTAAATTGTATAAGAAATAAGAACTGCTAGCTATTGATAGTAAAGCAAGATGCCCTTGACTAAAGAAAAAGCTTAAAATCTAAGCACGTCAAACCAAGTTAATGAGGAAAGAGAAGTACATCAAGTGTCTACTAGAACTTGCTTGAGAATATAAAAATCAAGCGCTCTGGTGTTGATGGTTTTGCCAAGCCCAGAATCAGATTGTAAGACTCCTATGAGGCAAGTAAAATCAGTTAATTATAAAGTCTAACAATGACAGTTAAAGAGAAATAGCCCCAAAGATATGTGCACATTCTGAAAATCTGAAAGGCTTGGCACTGACTACTTGTATGTTGCTGGTTATCCTTTAAGGCCTCTTCCTATCAATATTCTAGGAAATATCAAGGATACTTCCTAAGGAAGTGCTAGAAAAAGTAGAGATGGCTCTAAGTCATGGTTGAACTGTATATGCAGCTTGTTATACTGTGCATAAAAGGGTCCATTTTGTACCATAAAAGGGTCCGTTTTGTACAGGAGCTGACTAGAACAGTGCACTTTTAGACTGGTTTTGGTGCTCATCTGCTGGATTAATTCACCATAACAGAGTAGGTGCGACAGCCCACCCTTTAAGGGGAAGTGTGGGTCATCACAGTAGGTTGGAGATAGACACCTTTATCTTAGGAAATGGACAGTGAAATTCTGGAAATTGTTTCCTTCTGGAGAGACTGATCTGTGCCTTGGCTTTGTGTAACTACAACCATTTTCTAACAGTCGATGGACTCAGTATTTGACTGCACAGCTGAAAATTAAGCAGCCTGTTTGTGCAGTTATCCAGACAGTAAATGAGATGATCATACCAACTAGGATGCAGCTGTTGTCACTTCAGCTGATGCAAAGCCAATGAAGTGTGAGAAGTAAAGATGTGACATTAAATGTTTTGGGTAAATAGCAGGGAAAAAGACTTTTAACCATGCATTCTGATTCTGATTAAAATGAATGTATTTCCTACTAGTCAATTACTGTGACTAGTAATTTTGAAAATACTATGAATCACAAGTTCACTAGAGTAGAAACTTGGGTATTTGGTGATAATGTTTCTAACTAAAATCAAATAGTCTCCTATTTTGCACAACTAGACCAGCCAAGTAGAGCCTAGTTCATTTTTTGTCCATTTCCATGCTACTTTTTTCTTTATTATTTTTCAAAATAGCCTGTTAGAATAGGATGGCTAATTATAATAAACATTGCTCCAGATAGCACTACTATTTTTTCTTGTTTAAACTGATACAACTCTTTGTTTTGCAAGTATATTCAAACTCAGCTCAATAAGTTGGGATGTCATATTCTTGAAGACTGCCAAAATTTATCAGTTTACATCTGTCAATTTTAAGTCAACACTTCAGTATGGTTAGTCTGCTTGCTGTGGTTGCCTACAGCTCAGCCTCAAGGATAACTCTTCAAAGTACTAGATAATTACACTATTCCCATAGTTAATTTAAGCATTTCAATCAAACAGGAAATAGCTTATAGTCAGTTCCCTGGTTGATTATAGTTTCTTCTATATTAAAAGGGCGCCACTTAACATTTGCTTGCTTATGCCAGATGGCAGGTTCCTAATTAAATTCACTTCTCATGTGCCTAATTTTTCTGCTTGCATTTTGGCAAAGCTAAAATCTCAGTAGGGCAAACAGATAGTTGGGGTGTACTAACAATATTATTATTGTTATTTTTATGGTCTTTCTTATGAATAGTAGTTCAAAAAACATCTAAAACATCTTAGGGGTCAAGAGCTGTGACTTAACCTTTGGTACCAAGGCACTGCTTCAATATAAGTTCAGAATGTCAAACCAAAATCTTAAAAATTATTTTCTCTATGCTTCTACTGTTGCTCTTTAAGGGCTGTTCAATTTTTTTTCCACAGAAAGCAGGAGCACAAATTGCTATTTTGTTGTGGTGGTTGATAAGAACAATGGCTTGTCCATTTTTTGCTTTCTTTGCACTGGCCTTCTTTTTGACTTCTTAGAAATACTAGAAGAGGTAAAAACTCCTGAGATGAGTGCTGAGCTTCTTTTGTCCACCTGATGAGGACAGTCATCTTGATCCAGAAAAGTGACTCTGAATTAAGTACTTCAGTATTGCATTCTTAAGTATGGTTCAGTAAGTTCTTCATGAAGTGATCTTGGGAAATCATCAATTATATTTTTTAATGTGTAGTGGGTTCATCCTGGCTGGATGCCCAGCACCCACTAGAGCTGCTCTATCTCTACTCTTCCAAGCTGAAAGGGAGAGGGAAAATATAATGAAGGTTTCATGGGTTGGGATAAGGACTGGGAAAGATCACTCACCAAATACTACCATGAGGAAAACAGCCTTGATTTGGGGATATTACTGAATTTATTACTAACAAAATCAGAGCAGGATGATGAGAAGTAAAAACAAATTTTAAAAACACCTTCCCCTACCTCTCCCTCCTTCTCATCTCTACCTCCTCCTCCCTAGCAGTGCAGGGAGACAGGGAGTGGAAGTTACAGTCAGTTCTTCACATGTTCCTGTCACTGCTCAGGGAGAAGAGTCTCTCTTGCACCAGTGTGGGGTCCCTCCCACGGGAGACAGCTCTCAATGAACTTCTCCAACATGAGCCTGTCCCATGGGCAACAGTTCTTCACAAACTGTTGCAATGTGGGTCACTCTTTGACAGGGGCAGTCCTTCAGGCAGAGCCTGCTTCAACATGGGCCCCACAGGGTCACAAGTCCTACCAGGAGACCTGTTTCAGTGTGGACACCTGTCTCCATGCATCTGCAGGTCCCTGCCAGGAGCCTGCTCCAGCATGGGCTTCCCATGGGGTCACAGCCTCCTCTCAGGCATCTACCTGCTTGCTCCAGTGTGGGCTCTTCCATGGGCTCCAGGTGGATTTCTGCACCCCTGTGGATCGCCATGGGCTGCAGGGGCACAGCTGCTTCACCACAGTCTGCACCAGGGGCTGCAGAGGAATCTCAACTCCTGTGCCTGGAGCAACTCCTGCCTCTCTTTCTGCACTGACCCTGGATCTGCAGGGCTGTCCCTCTCACATGTTCTCACTCCACTATTCTTCGGCCACTGTTACATCTGCCCAATCACTGGTTTTTCCTTCTTAAACAAGTTATGCCAGAGACATTACTGTTATTCCTGATTGGCCCAGCCTTGGGCAGCAGCACATCCGTTTTGGAGCCAGCTGGCATTAGCTCTGTTAGACATGGGGGAAGCTTCTGGCAGCTTCTCACAGAAGCCACCCCTGTAGCCCCCGTGCTATCCAAACCTGGCCATGCAAACCCAATATGTAACTGTGTTTTGTTAACCAAAGATCACCCAGGCCTTCAAGGTGTGAACTGTTTTGCTGGGTTGACTCTGTACCCGAGTGGTACATGTGTTAACTCTTTCTTGAGAATTTAAAAATGAGGGACTTAGTTTCACAGTCAAAAATGGAAGTGCTATAAAATACTGTATACTCCTGGTTTCCAGAATAATAGCTAATATATCTGTGGTTTGGGCTGTTTTACTCTGTAGCACAAAAAATGCTTTTTATTGTGCTTTTTCTTACCCTCCACCCCATTTTTGGCATTTTAAAATGCTGGGGCTTTTTTACGCTGGCATTCTTTTAGTGAGTCATAGGCTGTAGTATGATTGTGATTGGAAAATTAATAGTAATCTACTTCAGAACAGCTTTACAATGGGAACTTGTGAAAGGAAAAATCATTTATCGTTCAGTGTTTTATAGCATAGTTTTAAAGGAAAGTAAAATGCTTTGGGAACATTGCTTTTTCTTGACTACCACAAAAAACAGGAGATAATCAGTATTGGATAAAAGCTTTTCCTACTCTGACATTAATTCATTCAGTGGCAGTGAAAATATGCCTGATGTCAGAGAACACATAATTTGGTTATATTATGGTGTATACTGTGCAGATTATTGAGGAACAGTAATTGTCCATTTTGTCCATTAGTAAATTCATTCCACAGCATAGGTGGGTATGGCCTAACCTGGGGGTTCTTTTTTCTTCTTGCTTGATTTATTCTATATCTATAAGACTGACTGTATCAGGAAAGACCTCAGAAGGAGTTAGAGAAGATTGTCATTCCTTAGGGGCATATAAAAATACTCTAAAAAAGACAATCTCAGAAATCACAGATATGTCAAGGAGTAAAAAAGTGGGAATAAGCACAATGGCGGTCTAAAATCTTGCAGGTCCAGAGGAACGGTTAAGAGGAGAAATTGCTGCAAAACCCGCAGAGTTGCAAGTCAAATTTCACAGGTGATAAAATGGAAACCTCCTTGAACTTCAGAGTTTTTTGCAGTAAAATTACTGGGGGGACAAACATCAGGTCTGAAAGGAAGGGTTCTCTGAGCAAAGAAAAATGACCAGGAAATTACTTGTTCATAAGCTTTCTTCTATTTACATTCTGTCTTATCTGGCTGCTTCCAGGTTCTCTATTTAAAAATTTAAAAACAAAAATAGTATCATCTTGATGCTTATTTTGAGGAGCTCACCGTAAAGGAAACTTTGAAGCAGATCCACTTTAAAGTTCTGTTTCATATGCATAACTATAAACACAAATTGTTTAGAAATAGATCTTATAAACTTATGTAACTTTCTTATACAGCTGAAGCCTTCATTATTCCCAATTCCCTTTTGCATCGGATATTTATCAGAGTGTGTGAACAGAAGCAGTCATGTAAAATGAAATAAAATTACAACTTCTTTTGTCTAGATTAGTGCTAAATAAAATTTTGGATATAAATTCTTTATATTCTTGTTTTGCTCCTTTACTGATTTATGCTAACACCCTCATTTTACTTGTATCAAGATTTAATTAGGATAATGACTGCATTTTGCATATTAGCTAAAACCTACATTTGAATTAACTCCCTTTTCAATTCTATGTATTTTCTTGTGTTAGCTTTTAAATGTTAGTTTTATGGGGGGTATTTTTGCGAGTACTTTTTTGATGTTTTGTAGGCTGAACCTGTGCAACAAAAGAATTTAAAGAAGTTCTCTTTAGGTCTTAAAACAAATTGTTAAGATTGTGTTCATTTATTTTTACTAAACTGCCAGTCTTACTTTTCTCTTTCTTTGAGTGTACATGCTGTCTGTAGTATGACCGTCCTAAAATAACTTTTCCCTCTTGTTTAACAAGAAAGAAGCACTGTTTTAATACTGTATCTTTACAATATTAAATAGTTTTCCATATTTTTATCACTTTTATTGAAGACTGAAGTTTCAAAAAAAATTAAACTAATGCAGATTCCTTGCATAATTTAATAGTCAGTTGCTCCAGATATAAAATTGGAGTCCACTGAATTCTGAGCATTGGGTCTGTCAGGGCATGAGTACTGGGTCAATGCTTCCTGTTACAGGGTTCTGGCCAGAGCACTGCAGTTTCCATATGTTCACTTCTCTTCTTCTAAATCTTTTGAAACTGGAGACGTTTTGGAGACATTTTTCTTGTATGCCTTAACTTTTTTTTTTCTTTCTGGGAAGATGCATGGTGGTACTGAATGAGAAAAATATTCTAATTAATGAAGGAGATACTGAATAACTGGGTTTTAAACAGAATTTTATGTGTTTTATATGCTTTTGTTTCAAATGCAAAATAGATAAATGCTTTCTTAGAATTATATATATACTATGTTACTGAAATGTAACATTTAATGATAAAATGGCAGGCTTTTATATCTCTCAATCACTGGTACTTCTGCTCTGTCAGTGAGTAGTGAAGGAAGCAAGAAAAATTAAAGAAGATAAAAGAAATAGGAAGAAAGCAGAAGAGAGTGTTAAACTCATCATATTCTTTAGGGTTTGTATCTGCACAAGCCATTATGCAGTATGAAAATATGGGTACAGAGGCAGTACTACCAAGACCTAATAAACCTGTTCTGCCATTGAGGGACAGTCATTCTGGTTTTTGTTTCATACCAGTGCTGGGTGGCAGCCACGTGTTTCACTTGAATGCCTTAGAATTCAGAGATCCCAAGGCAGACTTCTGGCAGCTGGCTCTGGACATTCAGTGCATTTCAGGTTTTGCTTTTGTTTTTAGTAAAGGCCAAATGATGTGAGAGGAAATGTTATGACCAGAGAACATGAATCATGGTTCTCTATTGCTTGTCAGTGCTGTTGACATCTGTTGTAGAAGTGATTTGACATACTGTACAATATAGTATTGTAAATACACTATTCTGCCTGTCACAGAGTGCTCACTGATGGAGCTGTGAGTAGGTGCACAAGGAATCATATCCTAAAATAAAAATCCCAATTCACAAAATAGCACACCTATTTAAAAACGCTTTGCTCCACCCTCCTCTCCAGAATATTAGAGAGTTTCATATGAACCAAAGTATACGTTTCTATATGCTTTGGTAAGTATACCTAAACAAAAAACATTTCTGGTTTCCTGCCTGAGAAAAAGCTGACAATTAATTTCCTTAAGCTAACAGTATTCACACTCCGTGCTTAGGAGAATGCTTGAATTATACCAACAATGCAACAGGACAAAATCATTACAAACCTGCTTGGGCATCTAGTCTTTGGTGGGTTTTTTCCTCCTTGATACTTAGTTAGACAACATTTTCTGCTTTTAAGGTAGTGCTATAGCAAGATCTCTCCATTGTGTCTTCCAGTCTGCATAAGCTGCAGACTCCAAATTAATCTTTTTCAGCTGGACTCTTTGGAAGAGGCTACAAACATGAGCTTTCTTGTTTGCTCTTAGAAGATAAATTTATCCTAACTTACCCACATTCCAGGGCAGCTGTCAGGCTCACCTTTGCAGAGTGCTGTGGTGAGAACAGAGTACACATGTAGCTTTTCACTTGTTGCTTCACTACTTAATCTGTTTAAAGGTTTGTGCAGAACTGTACTGACAGAAATGAAATATTTTTAAATCAGATTGTGTGAAGATGCAATCTGAGCAGAAGATACCATTTAACACATCCTTCCCCCAAAGACCCTTAACTAGTCCTCTGTGACAGTTTGAAACGGTTCTATATAAATTAATTTTGTGTCTATGTGAATTTGAAAAGAGATTGAGTAGAGCTGATGAACAATAAGCAAAAAAGATTTTTCTTCTGGACCCACTGAATCTACCAGGGAGGAAAGGTGACAGAATGCATCAAAAAGTGGGATAGAGGAAAAAGGATGAGGCAGCGAGGAACAGAAACCTAACAGCTGAAGCAGCGACTGAAACACTGTTGGGGTGATCAGACAGTGTACCCACAGCCAGCTCTTTGTGCTCACAGAAGTTCCTAGAAACCAGTCCTGATGGTTGCACTGAAGCACAGGGCAGTGGGATACTTACAAGTCCTTTAATTTTCATATTCTTACATAGTACTTTTCAGATTTTTCTGGTTTACTTTATTGTTGTATAGTTTTCATTCTCTAACAAAACATAGTTATCACGAGTTTCAAATCTGTTTTGAACCTCCTTATAGCTATCATGGAATGGTCTAAGCAGATCTCCCTTAGAGCCTTGTATTTGTGGGTCGTATGTTTATATTTTAAAAGGTTCCTATTGGAATATTTTCCACTTCGTAATGCTTTGAAACAGTTGCATTTTTATAGATTTAATTGGTGCAAGACTAACTTTCAAGTGTTTCTCTCTGTTTATATGGGAAAGGTATAAGTCTGTTTTGGCTCACTCTTCTGCTCAGGTTTAGATTACATACTATTTTAAATATTCAGCATAGCCCTATCCTTAGGAGGGGGCAAGGTTTCAATTTATCAATAAATAAGCAGCTGTCCTATCCCTTAAAAATTTAAAAAGCACATTAAACACAGCCAATTCAAAATGCTCTGGAGGGAAACGCAGGAAAAATTCTTTCCAACACTTCTTGCTTGATATCACAGTGGACCCTCTAATGTAGCAGGAAGTCAGGAGAACTGGAAAACATTGGTTTTGGAAAGGTGATTTTTCTGTGGCATCATTATCCAAGCTCAAGAGTAACTAAAATGCCCAAGAACAAGAATAGATTATACTTGGACATTTTCCCTCTGTTACTGGTAGTTCAGAGATGTCTAGTAAATAATTACTTTTTTTTTTTTTTTGTCCATTATTAAAATTATCCCCCACCTTAGTTGTCTTAGAATTTGGTTAATTATTCGTTTTGCATTCATACTTTTTTTCCCCAAGGTTTCTACCATTTTATCTTCAAATTTGCTTTTGCTATTCTACTTGATCTTTTTGAACCTTTACCAAAGTATCTTTTAATGTTTCACATGTCAAAACTCCTGTTTCATAGAATCTTAGCGGTTGAAAAAGATCTCTGCTATCATCTGGAGTTACACATCTGTACAACCTAATTTTAGTTATTTTTAGTGTTTTCCACATAATTACAGTATTTCAGATAAATTCCATTTCCTATACAGGCTAGAATATTCCTGTTTCCTAAATACGCTTTGCTTACCAAATCCTTATCACCAATTAAATACCCTTTGCTTACCACTGCTTTTCACAGTCTTTATCTCACAGACTTGAAAAATATCTGACAGGACCAAATGTCTTCTGTGTGTCCTTTCTAGTTAAATGGATTACTTAAACTGATACCTGATAGTGTCTTTTTCTCCACTGTGGTGTTTTGTAGTTTGAGCAATAAGCAGATGTTCTTAAAATCTTACACCAAACTTTTGTTAAAAAGAAAAGAGAGGGAAAAAGTGTATAATCAGTTGAAATAGCAGAATATTGAAACCATCATTTCTGTTGGGTTTTTTTCCTTGAGATAAGTTTGCAAATGCTTCTAGTTAGTCAGGTGCTGGTATGGGTGGACTCTGACAATGTGGAAGATAAATATGTCTGCTTGGTTACCTTTCCAGGACTAAGTCACCAGCCACTGATTTCAAAATCCAATTGAAATGGAGGTTGGCAGTTTTGGGGTGAGGAGTGGGATATCAGCATTCTTGAACAGTGCAGAAATTTACTTGAAGAACAGAAAGATTTAGACTTTGTACAAATGTAATGTAACCCCATAATTGAAGTTATTGTTCATTATACTAATGGATTCCAATCTTACAGTTGCAACAGAAATATATTTTTATTATTGTCCTAGGGTGACTATGATGTTTGTATCCCCAACTGTCTGTTCTGTGTGTGCTGTATGTTGTGTTCTGTACCTTTGAGACTGGTTCTGTGAGTGAAGCAGGGAAAGAAGAAGCGCAGAGTTTGTTTTAAAAAACAGCGTTCACTCCTCTGCATCTTCTCTTCTTCCTCGGGACTGTGTGTGTTTATTGGATGCACGGACAGTGGCCAGAGAGAGGTTTTTTCCTTTTAGTTAGTCTAGCTAGCTGAGGCAAAGAAGCTTCTTGGACTGTTTTTGTCCTTTTTCTTGGGACTGTTTAAATCTGCACTGGACTGAAAAAAACCCAGAGGAGCACTGGGGTCTTGCACCCTCAGCCAACCGGGCCTGGACTTCGGCATTTTCCAGCACCAAAGGGACTGGGACTGATAAGGGACTGATAAGAGACTGAGAGAGCTGAGCTGGCTCACAGCAAGGACTTCTCTCAGCTTTGCCATCTCTCTTCAGAGCGGCAAGAGGTTTTACTGTTTCATATTATTCATTCCTTATGCTTGTGGGCAGTTTATTTGTTAAATAAATAGTTTTTTACACTTTTCTCTAAGGAAGTTCTTTTCCCGGACTGGCTGGGGGAGGGAGGGGCTGTTTCAGTGTGCTCTCCAGAGGCATCCGATTCGGAGGTTTCCTCCCAAATTTGCCCTAAACCGCAACAATTATTTTGCACATAGATTTTTGGCGTTTATTTCTCATTTACTGTAAACTCTACTGTTATGAGCATTGGCAGTCCAAACAGCTGTTGGGTGTCCAGTGTTTCGTTTGTGTCACAGTTTTAAGCTGAGTGAATTTTGGCCTATCACTTGTAAGATGTTGTCAGTTAAAGTGGTGAGGAGGGCAGTTCATGAATCTATCTTATTTTTTCTCCATAGTCAAGCAAAATTTTGCTTTCTCTTTTCCTTCTTTTAAATAGGAAGACAGCTGCCTTCAGATGGTACAGAACTCACTGGCCGTTGCTCTTTCTTCAGTCCTACTTCATGAGAACTTCAGAAGTTACTAACTGAGGTATTTATTTGTTCTTTTCGTTTTTTCAAGTTTTAACTTTGTAGAAATCAGTTATGTGGAAGAGCAAGACAAAGGAGACATCTAGACCAGTGAAGAGAAATCGCATATGGAAAATAGCACAAAGTTCTCTCATTAAGAGAGCTACTGGGTGATAGGAGCTAATCTTTCAATAGCTAGGCACTATGTTAGTCAATCTTTTTTATATGTTGAGAAATGAAATAATTACAAATACGTTAAAATGCAGTTACAAACATTGGGGTTTTGAGTGTCATGTACCCTGTTTCTTCTGATCATCTCAATTTTTTCCAAGAGTGGACAAAAGATTTTGCAGAAAAATCCCTAGACATTAATGCCCAATTACCTACATAATGATTAAATAATGAACCTTCAAAAGTGTCCATCATTTGTAGGTTTCTTCCTCTAATACTTAAAAAAAAATTCAATTAAAAAAAAGCTTTGGTACTAGCACAACATACAAATGCCTTCTTCACACTTTATCTGTCATACAACCTTGATATTAAATACAAAATGTGTTTTAAAAATACTGATAAATATTTTTATTGGAAATATTTGTAATTTTTGGCAGATACCGGTGAATTAATTTCTTTGCAGAGAAAAGAACACCATTTCCGTATGTAAACAGAGTCTGACAAAGGATTTATGGCCACCGAACTCATGAGGGGGGAAAAAGTAGGCCTGCGATCAGTTGGGTTTGTGTCAGTCCTAAATTTATGATCTGCAGCTGTTAAATGTGTGATAGGAGCTTCGTCTTCTAAAGCATGATGACAGTATGAGCACATGGCTGAGAAAAAGGAAACAGTGCTTTGAGAGATGAAACGTGGGTGACTGCAATGCCTCACATAGCACAAACCCTTTATTCTGTAAATCTTACAAATGTGTGTTTTAATGCTTTTTAAACTGTGGAAAGCAACTGGCACAGATTCTAAAATATCTGAGGTTGAACGAGAAGTCTGCTGGTCAATGTTTGTGTATTAGGCAGCCTAATATAAGCAGTGCCAGGCTGGAATTCTTTTTCTGCATTTGAGAACTCAAAGCTTTGATGGCACTGAAAAAAAAAAAAGGATGTCTTACAACTTCTGAAATGTCTGAAAGTATGTAATATATGCAACTTTTTCATATATATACATCTTCTAGTATTTATGTATGTCTCTGCATATATATGCATTTGTGTTTTAGATACCAAGATAGGCTTAACTTCTTGGAAAGATTGGTAATTGTTGATATGGTTCTTGTATAAAATTTATATGTGCTATTATAGGTATATTACCATATCTATATTTCCTTTTTAAAGAGACTTTTTATATGCCAGCCAGTGTACATTATAGCTAGAATAATGTTAGCATTAAAATGAAAAGTTTTCAGAAAATGGACTCTTAAAAATCAATTTTGATGTTACATACAGATTCAGAAAAGAAAGCAGAAGTCTTTTTTGTTACTAATGTTGCATTGTGTGCTGTTAGCAGCCAGCTCTGGTAATGGTTTTTACATGCAGGTTCTATGGAGTGCTCCCATTCTCAGATTTTAATAAAGAAGTTTGTGTTACAGGACAGGTTGAGCATTTTCAGTGCACGTTATGGACTGGTTATGTCTTACAGTGGGGCAGTTCATTTCTGGAGTTGGTACACAGCCGTTTTAGCAGTAGAATTAACCGCTTATGTCACAGATTATAATTAGCTGTGTCTGTGTGCCAGAGCAACAGGATGGAATGCAAAACATAGCCAAACATGTGAACGAATTTTCTTCCAGTGATATTTGGCCAGACCTAAAATATCTTCCACTCCAGATCTGAAAGTAGCGGAAAAGTTAGACAATTCTCTCTTGGAAAGAGACTGGTTGTAGTTTATTCACAAGTCCACGTTGTTTCAAATCTCCAAGGTAAGTAACAATTTTTAAAATTTATTTTTATATCTGTATTTAAACAATAACATGTTAACAAATGAGTTCTTTTTGTTCTTTACTTGTTACATGGTTGTATTGAGCTTCCCCCGTCTAAGTTTCTGTGCAACATTTCAGACTGATTTTGTCCTTATCTAAGGATCATTTTGATGCTTATGTGATTTGTTTTAGGACCTAAATTATGTGTTCATTTTTAACTACAATTATTATGTTAGATTCAGATAGTTTATTCATACTTGGTTTTACAATTAAATGCATCATCAAGTTACATAGTTTAAACCTGCACTTCTGTAATATTAAGAAGCTAAATTCGAAATTTTAAGTTTAGTAACTTTTAAATCTTTTACAGTATCATGTTACTGAACTTACATAAATATCTGAATTGCAATAGAAAACCTCTGGTCCTTGTAGCTGTAGATTTCTCTCAGTTTATTTATCACGTACCAGAGGTTAAGTTTAGTCAAGAATGGATCCATGGTTCTGCTGAACACTTCTTTTTGGCTTGATTGTGTGATGAAAACCTCCCACCTGAGGAATTGTTACTAAAATTGTTTCTAACTTCTGTGAAGCATACTTGTATTAATATAGGGCATATAATAATTTATGTACAGAACTCCTTTTGCAAGTTTGTAATCTCTGTGAATTTAAATACATTTTCTCTTGGATAATTTCACTGCCTGAAATAAAATTACCAAGTAGGTATCAGTGGATTACTGACTCATTATCAAATGATTTATTTGATGATACTTGGTGTCTCGCCACCAACAGGTGCTTGCACTGCATACTTAATCATGAATCTGAATAAGCACATAAGTTCCTAAAATAGGATACTGCCAAAGTATAGGAATGTGATTTTAGTGCATCAACACCAGTCAGTTAGGCTTTTTTAACCAAGATATGGATGTTTTTACTGTATCTGTCTTAAATCTCCTCCTACTTGAGGAGCAGGTGAATCATGTCTTACAAGTGTCTGTCCGTCTCAGTTTTCTGTGGAGGGGGCCTAGGTAAGTGTGGCTGATGTTGTCTGTTTTTGAAGAGATGGATTTTGGCCTGCAAAGCCACTTCCAAATGAGTAATCCAGTTGAGTGAACTATAGAAACTTTGTACCATAAAGTTCTGGAAGTTTGCCATCAGTTAAGGTTTTGGAAGTTTTGTTTGTGATACAGTCACAGATTATGCCACTTTGGCGGAGATGGATTTCTATTTATCTTCTAAACAAATGTTCTATTAGATACACTCCTCCTTTCTATTATGTAATGAAGAAAAAATGGTCCTAGAATACCATCAAACGATAAGAACAACTGCAGATTAAAGAAAAGGGTCTATATTAAGCCCAGCATTAGAGGGAACCACTTAAAATCTCTTTTCCAAACCTTTATGCTTTTGTTAATAGCATGCAGCTCTTTCCTGTTGAAAACTCAGTAGTTTAAAGCATATTATATTTTGAGTTTTATTCATAATCATAAGGCACAAAAAGTTACGTGTACAAAGATGTTCTTGCTTGAATATCCAGCCTCATGAGATTTTTTTCTTTCCTGTGGAAACTAATGCCTCGTACATGATATACAAATCCCAGGTCCTAACATCTTACTGTTTTTAATTATTTTCATGACTTGGAATTAAGTAAGCTGGATTTCCTGTGGACTTATTTCTCAGGGTTGATTGTCTTAGATTGTCCTACATGTTTAACAAGCAGTGACTGAAGTTTTTTGGTAACAGGACATATACAAGGTCTTTTTCTTACATGAGTTTTCTGATATTTTATGAGGTACTCATGCCCACTGCAGTCCCTCAGTAAAGACATAAACGGTGCTTTATTTTCTCTGTTATCTCATTTTAGAAAATTTGCAGGAATGTAGTGTTTGAGGCTTCTGCCTCTCTGTTGAATTTTGTTGTAATTGGCCAAGAAACTCAAAAGCTATTGAAGGAGGTAGCGAAAATTAATGGAAAGACAGATGATTTAGACATTGACATAGGGTTTGGTTGCTTTTTTGTTTATTAAACCAGGCTAAAAGCATCATGGCAGTTTGGATAACAGGTTAATTCAATATCCTGGTCAAATTTTCAGCTTGGGTAATAGTATTCTCACTATTTAATTCATCTTAGCTTTGGCTACCTGGGCCAGTCTTCTCATTAAATCTTTCTGTGTATCTGCCAAACACTGTTAAACAGCTGCTTCATTTCATGACATGGTTGGTTATGTTTCTGTTCTGGAGGAAGTCTGTATAAGACTGTGGAGAGAAATATAAACTAAAATACAGAAATATTTTTTAAATGGAATATGGTATGTACTGAAGTGTTGGATAATGCTGGTGGCAGCCATAAAAAACATGATTTTCAATAAGGTGTATGTTTGTGTTTGTGGATATGTATATCCTGAAAGTTGCCTGTAAGAATCATGTATATATGTGTTTTCAATAAAGGGATGTAGAGATGAAGTCATCTTGTAGTAATGACTGTTAAAACTCTTTAGTTCCTCCTTTTTTATTGGCTGTGCTGTCAGTGCTCTGAGGAACAGAAGTTTTAGTACCTTTGCTTCATCTTACCTTTTCCCAGTATTTCAAGTGCCAGATACTAAATTTTATACAAACCTTTTGCATGCTTGCTTTATTATTGTGAATACTAGTGGCTTGCAGAAAAGGCTGACTGTGTAGAGCATGACAGCCTGTTTCATTTAACGTTTCACATAGGTCCTGCCTTCAATTTCCAAACTGTTAGACCCTTCTGTTGGAAGCATGCACACTCCTGAAGGAAGTAGACATGACTGTAAAGTTCCTCAGCACCCAATTTCCTCAGTTTTGAGGAAAAGGATTTTAACTGAGAGGCAGTAATAATTAAATAAGAAACATGTTCTGGTGACTCCAAACTGCTGAAAGCAGAATAAAATGGAAGAGTTTCTTAAAAAATAAATGCTCTGGAATGAAGCTGAGTCAGTAAAGCATACCTGTAGTAATGAACCCTAACCACAGACCAGGCTATGTTAGCAACGCTGGAGATATCAAGCTCCTTCCAAAGGCCTCTTCAGTCCAGCTTTGAACTGGAATAGATGACCTGCAGAGGCCCATTGCAGCCGTTTTTTCTAGGATTCTCAGAAGTTGTTCACATTTTCCAGACTATTCAGTTTATTGTTGTTATTAATTACCTACTTGTTTTGTTTAGTCACCTGGCTGTCTTACTAGCTGGTCCAATCTGCAATGTTTAGAGTTCATGGAAGAGGGCATCACAACTTAATAAATATGTGAGAATGGTAGCCAGCAGTATTCTCAAGCCATGTAAAGTTGCTGTAAATTAATGAGAATTAACTGTGTTAATTAATGAGAATTAACTGTATTAATTAATGAGAATTAACTGTAATATTTGACTTGGAAATACATGGATTCAGAACTTGAAGCTAAAAATCTAACAGTGAGTATTTCTTTAATATCAGCATTTTCTATGAGCTGAAAAGCTGATGCAGGGTATTTGTACACCTGGCAGAAAAAGTTGGTGTTATTGACTGCCTGAGTGAAAGTTTTCACAGTAGGGATCACAAAATGGTAAGACAAATGTACAGGAAGAAGAGGTTGATTTGAGTTTGGTTTGAGTGCAAAACAAGAAAGTGAGCATGGTGAACAATCCCAAAAACCAGCATGGTTGAGACAGAGAAGGCAGTGTCAGGTTTGTTCCCTCCACATTTGTGTGACAGTGTCATGATACACATTGTGCCTTCGCAGGACACCCCAAGACTTCTGGCATATATTCTGGTGTTGTAAAAAGTCTCATTTGAGGGCTGAAGTGGTCCAAGTTTACCCGGAGGGTACCCAGAGCCATGCTTTATGTAGTACGGATGGGTATGGCAGAATTTTATGGAGGTGAAGCCAAACCTTTTGTAGGGTGGGCAGCAAGACCAAGATCAGAACTGGTAGTGCTGTGCTGCCCATGCTTCTTTTCAGGCTGTTTTTCTAGTCTCAAATGCTCAAACAGACCTGATGTAGCCTGTACAACAAAAAACTTGCCTAATTTTCAGCGCTTCTGTTTAGTATAAAAAAAATACTTTTTCTAGCCCCAACACATTTTTTCCTGTAAAATTCTACTTCTAGTTTCATTCTGTTATGGTGGGTTATGTTTCCTACTTAATGAGAATACTGATGACGTCTGCTGAAAACTGTTATCTTGCTTAAACATGGTACTGCATTACAAAATAGTTTATTCCATTTTGAATGATTTCATGAATCATTTAATAATGATGCGTGTGTGAAGATAATGCTTCCAAAAACAGAAATGCAATTCTTATGTTGACAAAGTTGTTTAAGACTATTAATGTATTTTCATAACAGAGAAAAAAGCATTCATAACAGAGAAAAAAGCATTTTTAAGCTATATTTGATAAAACCACTGTATTTATTAAAGTATCCTCCATTCTTTCTCCATTGAATATTTTGTTGAAATTCTGTTAGTAACAACTTTCACAATCTGTGAGAGTACTTGTTTTTTAAATGTATATTCTTATTTTATTGATTTTACTTTTAGTTAAACATCTGTTGAACTGATAGTATTGTGAATCACACTTGGCGATTTTTTTACCTGATGTTAGTCACATTTATGGAAGAAAACGCTGTATCCCTTTAGTCATATTGAAAACAGCTAAAATACTGCTTAAATTGAGAACAATAATATGATTGTCTTCCTGTATCAGAAATCCTAAGGCACCTAGTAACAAATCACTTTAACTCAAGAAAAAATTCAAAGCTAGTGTTCAAAACATTATGTAGAAATAAGCTTTGATTTACGATTGTTTAGTAAGCAAAGCATATAAATGGCTAGAATGCAAAATATGAAAGACAAAGCCAGCAGAAAGCAAAATTAATCTATATTCCATTGCATTATCAAGATTTCGTCTTTTGGTACTTTTTTCTTCTTTTTTTTCTNTTTCTTTTTTTTTTTTTTTACTTTCTTCAGCATCCCTAGGTACTTCTTCTTTCTCCCCATATTTTACAATCTCCACTTCTACATCTCATGTTCGTTTCCTGAGTGTACTCACTACTTAACTTTTTTCTCAAGTGTCTACTCACAGTGTTTATTTTACTGTAATTAAAATGTGGAGACTTTTTTACATATCTGATCTCATATTTTCTTAATTCACACCTAAAAAGAAATAAAAACATTTTAAAGACAATTTTCCCCTACCAAAAGAGATCTCCACCTTGTGGTGGATGATTTTAAATTGCACTTGAATTTATCTAGCATTTTCTTTAAATTGAAATAATAGATTTAAAGCTTTGAGGGCACTCTGCTTATGTACAGAGGCTGACAGAAATTTCTTAGTTGTCCTTATGTTGAACTAAAGCTTTTCTAAAAAGTGATTACTTTCCAGAAATGTGTGTGACATTGTTCTTCACTGCCAAGTAGGGAATCAAAATCTATCCGAGGCAGAGTTTAGTTACTTAGTTGGTAGAGAACAGTACAAATCACTGCAAACCTGGACTAGGCGAACCTGCAGGCATTAAGATATAGCATCATTTATCTTTATTTTGCCATTAGCAACTTGCATATTTTTCCAGAATTTGAGTTTAGGAAAGCCTGTTTTGCAGCTCTTGGTTCTCTGATAATATCTCAGGCTACAAAAACTGATTGATGGATCAAGCCCTACTGTCCAAATCTGAGGAACAAACAACATCTAACTGAAGTTTGAAAAGACAAGTTATACTCTATGAATGTCTTTTTTTATGTATGCCTAAAGAATAACTTTAGAAACTTCAGACATACTTTTTGGAGAATGTAATGTGATTGTTATTTGATCCAAATAGGAATTGTTTTCCAGTTACTCAAATTGGAATCCTTAAAATGAAGAAAAATAAATCCTGCATTTCAGATTATACTCTTTGATTTACTGATGTAAATCGGCTTTCAACTAAAGTTAAGGATTTTAGTAATACCTCCTAATTTCCATATTGGATTAAATACTTTGTGTGGAAAATTCTACTTTGAAATACAAGGAGTATGTATGTTATGTCAAATAAGAGATTTTCCTTTTAGTTTATCTTGGAATGTCTACATACTTGACAGGTAGTTTGGGTTGTGTTGGTGTTTTTTACTGCTAACTGAAAGATTAACTGTGTCTTTCTTATAGGTTTTAATCCAAGAACTGGTATACTGATCAAAACCAGTATCTATACACTTTTCCATGTTCTTCATTTTCTGTTTCTTACATTGCATTATTGCTTTGTCACGGTTGCTTAGAAAGAAACTTAGAGATGGTTGCTGCCTAAACAGTTGGAGTCAACATCACCAAAAAAGGCTTCCGCAGTACAAGTCTTTTGATGATGTCCTTATGTGTCTAATACACATTTAAAATAATTGGGTTTTCCCCTGTGTAAGTAAAAGTGAGTAATAAAGTTGTTATGACCAGGACTGCAAAGCCACGGGAACACATCATTTTGTAGTCACATTTAAAATTCATCAGAAAAGGGCAGAGGTTTAAAGTATGTAATGAGGCACAGTATACGTAGCAAAGCATTTTGTTTCCCCTGCTACTGAAAAGTGTATTTTGAATCTTTAGTTTAGCTACATGTGACTTGTCAAAACAGTTGTTACTTTCCAGATGCAAGATCAAATTATTCTATCGTATTTTTAAAAGTATATATGTGGTGAATCACTTGAATTAGGGAGGGAAGACTTGAGGATTAATTTTCATCTCTAGCCTCTACATATAGTTCTGTTCCTTCTTTCGTGTATTTTTATATCAATATAAAAAAAAAGAAGGAACAGCTGCACAGAATAGCAGTATTCTGTGAAGTATATCACCATTTACTACATGAAATCAGTTTTCAAGGCTAAATAAGCTGCTTTTCAAGGTCCACAACCAACACAGGAAAGCACCACAAAAGGGAGTTATTTTGTAATTTTGCTGAAGTCTACTAAATGAACTGGAAGTATACTTCTCAAGAGTTAACAGCATTCTACCTGGAAGTAGCACTTTCATAAAAGCAGCAGCAAGACAAAGAAAAAGAGGGAAAAGTTATGCCAATGTGTATGTCTTTATGGACTTAAATAGAGCTATTTGCTTTTGCTCTCACCTCTTCCCAGCTTGGACAACATGAATACTTTTCCTGCAAACAACATTGAGGATAGGGTTAAAGGGCTTTTGCTAAAAGCTCTCTCAAAAAACAACTTGCTTTAGGGACACTATTTCTCTAAGATACATTTTTGCCTTGCTGCTGGTAATCATTGTGGTATGACAGGAAAGCTCTTCTATCACACACATAGAAAATAAAAATAATTTTTTTAAAAAGTATTTTTAAACAGAAAAATATGCAATTGCTTTTTAAAAAAGTATCTAAATTTATTCTTTGTCTGGTAAGACATACATACAAGATTATGACAGCAGAGATTCTTTCATGGTTTGCCTCCATGAGAGGGATTGTTTTAATTTTCTTCACATTTATTTGGAATTTCAAGTCTTTTGATGTGTTTTCAATGACAAAGATTATTTGCCAAGAAAGATTATTTTTCCATTCCTTCCCGAGTTAGCTTTGCAGTTCTGGTCACTGTCACACTTCTAAGTGTGATAAATAACCCGAAAAAGCATGACAAATTACAACAAAAAATTTTAAAAATTTATGCCTACAAGTGTTTTGAGATTTCTCATGTTGTCTCCAGTGAAAGGAAATTGAAGCCACAAAACAATTCTTATTTGCATTTAATGGCACTTAAGAAATTGAATTTTGTACACAGATTTTCCTAATTTTTGCTGCAACTCAAATTTACGAGCTACCAGATCCAGTCTGCAAAGTTTAATTTCAGTGTGTGAAAGTAGAATTATGTGGTTCTTTCTCTTCTTATGATGCTGTACACTGATGATAAAGGAGGAATTAAAAGTAATTGAGAGCACCCAAGTTATACAGTAACAGTAACAGAGCAAAGAAACCAAATTTTGAACAATTTAAATGGCAATTCAAAGAGCATGAGATGTATCCATTTTGTCAGATACTCAAATAAACTTCTCTTCTTAATGTCCACAACACCCAGAGACGTGAAAACCACTCTAAAGTAGCTAGAATTCTGTTTAATCACCTAGGCTAAGTGTAGTACTGCTGACCTAATAAAAGTTTGAATGTGATGACTTAAGGAGAGTTCTTAGATGTTATTTCCAAAAAAGTAGTATGCTAAATAAGTACTCCTATTTATCAGATGTTTCACACTTGCAAGAAAGAAAAAGCTAACATTTTAAAATGTAATCTGTTTGTAAAAGCTATGTAAAATATTACTCTACAAATGGTTGCTGTCTATTGATATTTCATTCTGGTTGAATTTTCTTCTTTTTTTTTTTTTTTGTAGTTAAACTGACAGAATTCAACTTACTCTTGTTCACCTCAAAGTTGCTGCCCATCCCACTCCCCGTGCTATCTTTTTTGACTTTGCAGCCAAATTTGAGTATGATAAAATAAAGGCGTAGAGGTTTTCAAGGTAATTAAATTTTTCCAAATTTAGTGAAAGTGTCTTGTGAGATACTGCCCTCATTAGACGAAAACTCTGTCATAGTACATTCTTTTGGCATGTGAATAATATCTACTGGGTCAGAATACACAGTTGAAGCTAGCTAGTACTGAGGTGTGTTATATTTGGCTCAGGAAATTTTTATAAAGCACGTGGATAGAGCAAAAATAATGAAATAACTACATTGATGTGGGTGCTTAACCAAACATACAAACCTGTACACAACTAGGCCTCATCACTACTTCTGGTTATAGTACAAATTGTTAATTAAGCTTTCACTGTTTCTTTGCTGCTTTTAAAGGATTTTTAGACACAATTGAAAGCAACAGCAAACATACACAGGTCCTGTACCCTAGTCTCTTTTTATTCCCTCTGTGCTTTGCTACTAACTTTAGTTTCTTTTTTGCTGCTGATATAAGTGATGAGCATAAACTGGGCTTTGAGTTTTCCCTTTCTCAGTGCTCCTCCCAGATGAAACAGTTACCTCCCAACACAAATCCTGAATTTGTTGCAGAAAATTATTGCCATGTTCATAAAGTTGTCCTATGTGTTCAAGTACCATGTGGAACCTGCTTAATGATAAAAGGTAGTGAGGACCAGTCCCTCATGTCTTGTGGTTTTTTATAACATCTAAGAATTCCTGTGTTGGGATACTCCGAGGTATCACAAGTCAACTTTGGTAGGTGTTAAATTAGTATTTAGATCATAGAGACAGAAACTCTGCTTTGTGGTACTTCCTGAATGACTTTGCATGTACCTAGACATACATGAATCACTGTCTTGATAGTGATTTTATTTTTTCTCCATGGATTTTAGCAAAAGGGCCAGAGAAGGTAGACTTGAATATCTTCCTCAACACAAGGTGTACAGAGTTGAATAAATTCTAACAATCATTTTTCACTGATCTTAAAAATTATTAAATACTGTGAATAATATTTTTGGTGGTTGATGCTGAACGTATCTAACCTGATACTTTTCAAGAGTATGTGGAGGTGTGTTCATGCAGTCAGAAGTATTCATTCAGTTCCTTTGTGGGTTAGGGGTTTTTCTAATTGACTTGTATTTGTTTTTGATCATTAATACTATACATTTGAGTACTAGATATACACTGAAGATTTATATTTTGATTGCCTGAACAGAGATATCAAAAAGAAAATAATAACGGAGTTCACATCAATGTTCCCCACTGAGGAGGTCTGGGAAATTTCTCTCTATACCTTTTCGTTCTGGAGGATGGCTCTGAAGAAACATCCCAAATGAGAAAAGAAAATCATTAGAAGATATTTTGGGACAAATCAATAAAATTGATCATAATGATTTTTCTGTCATCAGGACCAGATGTTACTCATTCATGTTCAGAAGTCAAAAAGTTCTTCATGTGCCTTTCTGATAAAAGAAACCAGATAGTACCAGACATGGTTTCATCTTAATTTTCAGGCCCGAGAACTTCCAATATATTTAGGTATTGCTAACTGCTTGATTTTAGCTTTACTACCACAATATGTACCCACTGTCCATTTTTTCATGAGCTTTAGTACAGAGTAGAATAGTGATGAGAAACACATAAATCTTGAAATAGTATGCAATTCCTATTAATTTTTATATGCAAACAGGAAGAATTTTGTCATTGTCAGAGAATACCCCCAGGCAGATTATCCCTAACTTCATATTTTGAATAAACAAAAGAGCAATAATGTCAGTTTAAGCCAAAATGTAACCTTTGTTGTGTTTAGAAATGGTTATAAAGGGATTATAAAGGAAGAGTCACTTATGAATAAGTAAAATGTAGAGTAAGCAAACAGAGACTATCAGATGTTTGCAAGCAATTGGGAAGGAATGTTGAACGGCCTGTATGAACAGCCATTGAACAGAATAATCTCTGATAAGCATGGAACTTTTAAAGGTATTGTGGACATCTCCATAGTCCAGTGTAATGCAATGTGAACAACAGTTTTTCTTAAAGAACAAAGGCAATCTCCTAAAACTAGTATTTTCTGTAGCTGTCTCTCAAGTGCTGTAATTTTCTGGACTTGCCAATGATATTGTAAATCTAAGTGAAAGAGGTTTTTCTCTGGAGGACAGTAGAGAGTTTAATGTACAACTGAGAATACAAGAATACTTCCGTAGAGCAGTCCTGGAAATGAACAGCAGACTCACATGTCATTTTCTGTCCAGCACTTTCTAGCAGGTCTGGATGTATTGCTTTTGCAGGTACAACAGCTTGTGGTATCAAGAGTAAAAATATGGTATCAAGAGTAAAAATTTGAATTTCGTTAAGTGTCTTCATTTGCTAGTCTTCAAATTTCTAATACAAAACAGAAATACATCTTTAAAGAGCACAATATGCTTTATCTTCACTGGAAATTTCGAATAATTTACCATTTGGAGATTTTAATACAACATTTTATGTCTCAAGTGAGGAATTATTCCATTTTATAAGAACAATAAGTTTTTTGCAAGAAGATTTGAAATTGGATAACACATGGCATTCTTGTTCTCCACAGAGGTATTTTATAATCATAGTGATTTCCTCAAGTATTTTTGACTTCCTTGGGTAGGTAGATACACAGCAAGATGTTGTTAAGTCTTAGTCTGAGTAAATACGTGGTTTTAATTGGGATATTTAACTTCTGATTTCAACAGACTTTTGTCTTGCCTGAGTTTATTAAATTTATTATTAATTAGTAATAATAAAAGATTGAATGTCTGGGATAGATCACATAAAAAACCACACTTTATACACTGTAGTCTGTGGCCATTACATACTAGTTTGGTTGGATTTTGTGTATATGCAATTTTACAAAATTCTGTGATTTGATGTTTGATTCAGATTTTTGGTCACCAAGTTACTTGCTAAAGACCTTCAGAATTCAATGCCAGACTTTTGCAGTAATTAACTGTAACAAGGACTGAATGGAAAGGCTTTATCTGCATACAGTGTAATGTGCACATCTCTTTTGAGTAAGGAAATAATTTAGCTGTCACTGAATGAAAGAACTAAAATGCTAGTGAACAAAAACTACCTGGGGTAGATTATAGCAAAAGTTCTGTAAATTTGACAGCCACCTTCTCTCCATTTCTCTCCTTGAAGTGTCAGATTGTACATGGATTGCTTTGTAAACCTTTATTACTTGCAAGGAATGACAACCCCAAGGAAAACCTTCCACTCTCACCTGAAGAAAAGCCCTATGACACCTGGAAGGTTCAAATGATCAGAATAAGAGAGGATGCAGTGTTAAATAATTTTATAATTAGTTCAAACCATAGTTTTATAAACTAGAGTTGAAAAATGTATTAATCCTCAGGACATCCCTGTGTGTTTAATTTTATTTTGTCCTTCTTAGTGAGAAAGCCCTTTATACAGGAGACTAAATGTATGCAGTTCTTATTTTTCATAAAAAGGGGATTTTTATTAAACTATGAGGAGACAAAGGATGATTGTCCTAGCCTTTCCATAAGAACAAGGTGGCTCTCAGCATTCCTTGCATATTAATATTTTCCTTTCTTCCACCTGTCTCAAGACAGGTGCTACAGATCCCATGCTAGTTGTTTAAAGACTTGCCCATACAAAGACAGGCAGTTAAAGTTCATACATAGCTTAGTTATAAACACTTTCTTAAATGCACAATTAAAGAAGAAGAAGGATCTAGGGGTATGAATCTACTCTGGCTTGTGCTTCAGAGGAAGAAACCTTACAGCCAGAAAACTGTAACAATTTCTCTTCTGATATTCATGGCAGTACATTATGTATCTGTTATACTTGCAGTCCTTCAAAAATAAATCATGTTGAAGAGCAGCTACTATGGGGGAAAAGTGTATTGGACTTTAGAGGGCAAAATTTATTTCACAATTAGGTTCATTAAAGCAAATTGTTCACTCTCACATTTTTATCCTCCACTCAAGGCCCATGAGATACCTTCTTCTCAAAGGGGTTGGAGAATAAAAACTGTTCTAGTAAGATGAGATTAGTTACCTGTTGCAGGTTTGACGTTTTAAAATGTCTTTGTAGTAATAAAATCTGTTGAAAAACACTGAATGATATTCAACAGGACAAGACAGTGTTTTACACACTGAAACTATGAAAGTTCATCATACAAAGCACAGTAAGTAAGGGAACACTTAAATGATCTTGACACCATTAATGGGTCTCAGTCTTTAATTGTTAAGTGAAAACAAATGTACAGAGCTCTTTTCTCTCTTCTTAAAGGATTTTTTCTAAAATCTGTAAGAGTAATGAGAGCTCCACAGGGTTTAAACAGTAGCCTCACCTGCATCATCATTCAATCATTTCTAGATCGGTCACTCTTAAGTTCTTTGTGGTTTTGTTTGTCTACTAAAATAGAGTAAAATATATGTTGAAAAACCCAGAAATTATGGGATCTTTCATATTATGGTACTCAAGGTCACTTAGCTGTAATAGTGACTGAAGTTCAGGGAGAAAAGGTTAACTTTTTTTAAAATTAAAACAATTTCAGGCATTTCACGTAAAAGACAGAAGTCTCATACCACAAATTATCTATTTCTTCAAATGCTTATAATGTAAAAATTTAAAATAATTTGCAAAAATCTCAGTAATATTTTTGTGTGGTCTTTTAATTCTGGTGGGAGTAACATGATTTTTTTTCCTCATCTAATTCAACTTTTTGGAATTTTTAAAGGAGGAAAGCAAATCAAATTGAAAGATAGAAAACAAGATTTTTTTAAAAAATTGCTGTAAATGAGATTGAAGAGTAGACATATTAGGCAAATAATATTTTATATAGCATGTCAATATTAATATGTTCTAATAGCAATATGGCATATTTTATATAATATTAATAATTGTGTCATTAATATTTATATAATATTGTGCTGTTAGTGACTGCCTTTCAGCTCTACTTAAAATGTGCAAAGCTGTTGATTGTGATCATGTCATAGTTATTATGCAAGTGTGCAGTACAGGTCATGCAAACAGTTAACTAGGCCACATAAATTTCTTTGCTGGTTTCCAGAAATTATGCTGTAGGTTTCCACAAATTATGCTCTTTTCAGCTGATGACACTAGTTTACAATTCAAACTGTAATATGCTATATAACACAAAAAATTTCAACAAAGCAAGGTTGGGCAAGATTAAATACAATACGACTGGAAGGGATTGAAAATTACAAAATTTTCAGCTAATCCTGAGAGTTTGATTTTTCCCCGCCTCCCTGTTTTTGTCCTGAAAGTTTTTCCATATGGATTCCAAAGGTTTGTCATCTTTTTCTCTGAAGAACAGGATTGCCTCAACTGTCTTTCAGGAAAATACTCCAACAGTACCTCTTTCCTGTTGGTCAATCATTGGACTACTTCTGTGTTCACAAAGACAAAAGTCTGCATGCCTGAATGCAATAAAGTGTGAAGTCTTGGTGTACTTCTGATGTTCATACTATAATAATACCCATCTAGCCCAGTACAATATACACAAAAACTTAACATAGTATTCCATGAAGATACTGTCTGCAGGTCATAAAAGTAGTTCTCACTTGCCTCAGCTGACAGGTTGTTTAATTCCTGTTTACAGTTGGCACAAGAATTTAGTTTAAGAGGTTGAAATGGTCTTTTCACTATTGTTTTTGTTTAGCACTACCACCTCTTTCATGTCCACACATACTATGAATTTTCTTGCATGTGAATGAATATACTTCATGGGACGAGGTGTCATGGTTTAGGAATGGTGTTCTCCAATTCAGTATTCCTATTAAAACCATGCCACAACTTGCTCCCCCTCCTCTCCAATTGGCAGCACAAAAGGCAAGGATCATGGGTTGAGATAAGAACAGTTTGCTGAAAACATCAGTGAGATAAGAAAACAAACAGTAACAGCAACAATATTAACAAGAGAAGATACAGCACAAAGAAATTACTTGCTTGGAAAGCCTGCAACAATAAAAAAACACCAATCAGTTCTTCCCAAACATTTCTTCCACTGAAAGGAATGTCCTTTTCCTCAGAAACCAGAGTCCCTTCTCCCCCATGTGGCAAGGACCTGCTGGGGTATAGAAAAATATCAGGGTCCTGGACACACCCCTTCCACAATGTCTCCTTCCAGCTGCCACGAAAAATTAACCTTGTCCTGGCCAAAAGCAGGACAAGAAGGAAGAGTAGATGTGCTGATGACTGTTCATGAAGAAGAACATGCATAGTACGAGCACCAGTGATGCAAATTTCATTGTGAAACCTCCCCAGTTCTTCTGAAATCTGACTTGAAAGGGCTTTATTGAATGCTATGCTTTTTGTATCTTTGCTGAAAATTTAAAATGCTAATAATTACATAATTATTAATGGAATTACAGCTGGTTTTTAGTATTAACCAGCTAAGTAGTTCTGTATTTGAATTATGTTTTCTAATTGTATGTTATTATCAGTTGCTTTATGACAACATGACAAAGCACTTGAGTAACAGTTCTGAACTGTGCATAAAGGGGAATTCTATTTACATGAAAATGACAGCCATTTATGAACAAAAACAATGAAAACTTACTTTGAAATATACTGAGTTGTGATATACTGAGATTACTTATTTTAATTGAATTAGTATTCCATCTTCAGTATTTCCTACTGAAATATGAAAATAATACAAATGACATGCCTTTATTCAGGCTTGCTTTCCTAACCAGGCTAAAGGATAAGTTTTAAAATTGCTTTTTAAAAACATAACTATCTTAAGTGAATATTTCAGAGCTGTCAGAATAACTTTTTGAACTTGATGCCTGAACTAACCTCAGTCCAACAGTAACATTAGTGATAGACAGTTTTTCAATGTCTTTCATTAATCAATCTTAATACAAAAATCTCCTGGGCCTCAGAATCACTCAAATGATAGAGACCAGTTTCTAAGTCTTGCATGGAAAAAGGTGCACTAGAGCTAGGGAAATATTCTGTCATGGTTATATGTTTTTAGAGGACAATTATAAGTGTAAAGAACATACAGGTCTTTTATGGGCAGCTCATATGTATTACTACAGGCATGAATTTCACACCTTACATGCAACGCATACAATGTCTGAACATATGGGAAATCTCATGAGGTAAAAAATCTGCAGTGCTATTGGTTGTTCATGTGTTTGATCTATCATTTAAAATCTGTAAAAAGTCTTTTGGCAGCTAATTATCATTCAATATCTGGTTTAAATCAGTAAAGAAGTAAGAAGTAATTTAATTTAAATGGATCCCAGTAAAATAGATGATGACAATTAAAAAATACTTCTAAATAACGAACTATCGTGATAGAGCTCTATCTGGTGAATTATGGCCAAATCTACAAAAATCCATAAGGAATGTGCTGATGGTGTTGGCCCTTGAATAGGAACACCACGAAATTACACTTCCAATTAAGTAGTTTATTTGTACTAGCTTGTTTATTGTGGTACTGCTGACCTGATGCAAATAAGACATTTTCATGGCCCATTTGAAAGATGTAAGAATTTTCATTCTGAAACTCAATTGCCATTTTATCTGCACTGTAGGTTGCCAGTATTTCTTACTCTTAGTCACTGTGTGCTGCTTCCTTGTAAAATAATACAAAGATAGCATTTACCAAAGTCATTGTGCATTCTGCATGTTTCTTGCTTCTTCAACTAACTTGTGCAGATCCAAGTGTGTAAGTCACCACTTCCTTCTTGATGCCTGTTTTGAATGCTCCTACACAACCAGTTTCATGATTATTCCACTTACAAATTGCATTTCTCATCATAGTACTAAATACCTGTTGTCCTTCCTCTATAAGTCTATCTTTAACCTTGACAAACTTCACAACACAACTATGAGGTCTGCCTATCTAAGGCTTTCCTTTCAGCCCACCTTTCTAAAACATCCCAGACTTATAAAAAGATTTCTCTCTGACTTCTCCAGAGAGGTCTGAGATTATTTTCCTGTGTGATTTCAGCTTGTGAACATAGAAGTCAGTAATATGGAAAGTTGATTCTCCCAAAAGAAACAGTCCAGCAGTATCAGTTCTGAAAGGATTTCCACTGTAATTACATGATAGTCGGACACTAATTCTCTTAAAAATCATGAAATATTATGTTAGGGAGAAAAACTTAATCCTTCTCAAAGCATTCAGTTGTCTAGGCCAGCACTGCCTATTTACTATGACCAAAGCAATTTTTGGCAACATTAATAATGCTCAGAAACAACAGAACTGTTTTCTGTCAGGAAAAAATAATTCAGGCAGGGAACAATGCTGTGCTGGGAGATGTCCCCTGTGGAATTTCTGAAGGGCTGAAAACAATCACAAAACTCACAGGCTTTTTTTCTGAAATGCATAATGGATTTTGACCTCACCTCATTAAACAGCAGTACATAATAAATTATGTATAAAACCCTCATCTCACAAAATAAACATTTTAAAACAGGGTGAAAATGGAACAGAGAACAGGAATCAGAAAAATCCTATCTTCTTGTTAAATTACATGCTTTTGGAAATCATTCTGGTTGAAATGTCTGCAATATACCAGCATACACGTATGAGAAAGTCATCCCAGGCTCGCTCTCTTTTGATGGATGTCTAAAATTCATATCTAACATAAGTCAGATGAATAATTCCCAACAGGGAGACCTATCTCCATTAACCATAAAAGGAGCCCAGGTTGACTGGCTCAAATATTGAGGGCTAAATTGTTCATATCTAATGTTGTGAGATGAATTCCAACCTCAGAGACCACTGTAATGAGGCTGCATAAAAACGTGAAGATGTGACAATTAATTAACTCTTTGGTAAATGGTCTCTACTGTAAAATTTACCTTGCAGGTGTAGGGAACAGCAACACTAGGAACAGGCAGAGCAGTCTGCCTTGTGAAGGAGGTGTAGAAGAGATGTAGACAAATTCACGTGCAAGTACTCACCACACAGAAACCGGCAACGCCCTGACTGCTCACCCATGTCCAGCAGGACCAGAAGGGATCCCTTCTCCCCCACCACACCCTGCACGTGGCACAAGGTTGTATAGGATAACCTCAGAGTCCCAGCCATGCCCCTCCTGGCTACTGCAAATATTAAACATGTCCTGGCCAGACCCAGGACACAGTTGTACTACTCATGGGCAAGAGCTGCACAGCGTATTTCTCAGAGGTTGTCTTTGGTTGTTACCAGATAAGAGTTACTGCATCGTGTTCTGTAAGCTATGTGTTGAGAAGAAATCTGTGCAGAAGTGAGGGTAAAGGTTCGTCTAAGCATCTTATGGGACCTGTTGTATGTATAAATGTCCCCCTATCTCATGACAGCACATGGTAACAGAGAGTTCAGATAAAGGGCAACATCTGTGTGAGTAATATGGTTTACTCTACAATAACTAGAAAACAGAAAAAAAATGGTATCAACTTAAATTTAAACAGCATTCTGTAGTCAGTGATATGTGCTTGAGTAATGCACAGAACTAAAATATATAATTGATATTTTTAAATAAACATCGTTCATGTGGGGAATATTAAGTAACATCTTGTAAATCTTGTAAATGTTTTGCACTAATATTAAGCCAAGTTATTTCAGAATCTGTAATTCCTCAGTAATAAATTGTTGTACTATTTTCAGCAATGAAATTATTTATGTACATAGTCTATGAGCAACTGAGACCGATAGCAGAAAAAAAGTAATTATGATGTTATACCATAATGTCTGTAAGCAAAGTTACATTATGAGCTGCCAATTATTTGGTTTAATTTTTGAATATAAATAAACAAGAAAAAAATTTTTTTTGGTGGAAGTGCAGAAATAAGATGACTACTGCATATATACAAGGGCTAAAGCATGGGTTTCTGTTCAGTTGTAAACTGATATGGCATTCTCTGTCTTGCTAGGAAGCTACAGGTACAAAAGATGACATCTTTCTAAACATGAGGGTTAGAACTGAGAGCCACAAGTGTGTTACAGACACAGGGTGGCTCTGCAGGAAACTTGAACAGAGGCAAGGATGTAATTTAATCATGTTTTGAAAGCTGTGTGACCAGAGCATGGTGATCTCATTGATAGGGGGAAATTCAGAATTGAGAGTAGACCTTGTGTGAAACCTTTCTGAAGGCACTCTCATTTGGGAGCATTATATTATATGAAAGTGGAACACATTTTGGATGTAAGAAGCCTGTGGACATACCTGGCTCATTGGAAGGGCTTGAATTTACAATACCTATTTTGTTTCTGACATCCATGATTGGGTTGGGGTTTTTTTTGCTTTATGTCATTGCAAATGAGAAAGATATTGCCCACTGTTGTTCTTTATAAGCAGCTTCAGCTGCTGAGTTTTTATTCTTTTGACCATGATTGTAAGCTTTAATGAATAGTTTGAATTGCTGATCTCTGTGCTGTAGAAGTGGAAGTTGGGGAATATTCTCATGTTTTAAGGAAGAGCAATCTTGTAAGATTACTTTAAATTCAAACAGTGCTTCTTTAAGAACTGTAGTACAAGGTGAAGTTGTTTAAACCCAGTAGGCAATGCTTTTAATGTTGATATATCTTTAAATATGAATAGCTGATTAATTGAGAAGTCATTATTTCCTGTACATCATAAAGAATAAGCTCATTTCTTTACATACATATTCTGAAGCCTAATATATATTGGGATTCCAACTGATACATACTTGTGAGCTGTAGATTATGATATGATTCCATTAAATATTTTATATGTGAGAATTAGAATATTATGACAAATGGGACAGAAAGTTTTGCCATTCTTAGTAGGATGAAATAAATTTAAGCCTCCTGAAAGCAGCAGTTAATGCAGTTCATGTATTAAAACATCACTTTTCGTGTATCAAAAATTAAGATGTAAGTTGAACAGGGCATGATGAAAATGCTTTCCTGGTAAAACTTCGTAAGAGTTTCTGGTTCCTAGCTATTACAATTACATCTTCACATTTTCCTTGGAGTTTTATATAAACGTTGTCACGTAAATTAAGCAACTAAGCAGTTCCTTTTCTTTTTTTCCTTTACATAGCAGATGGTACGTGAACAATACACGACAACGACACCAGGCACGAGCCTAGAGAGGCCGAAGAATGAATATATCTACAAAATTGGAATTTATGGCTGGAGAAAGCGTTGTCTCTACCTGTTTGTTCTCCTCCTGCTTATCATCCTAGTTGTGAATTTTTCTTTGACAATTTGGATTCTGAAAGTGATGTGGTTTTCCCCAGTAAGTGTCCTCTTTAATTTTCCATTTTTATCTTTTTTTCCCTGCCTCACCACTTCACTTATTTTGTATGTACACCAGCTTCTCTGTAGGTAGTGCATGGTTCTTTTTTCTTTCTTCTCAACTGTGATTTGTACTTTGGTTGAAAGTATGTTAGAAAAATAGATCTTTGAATGTACTTTCTCATATGTAATTTCTGCATTAGTAATAGTTTTTGAAATACTGAGGTTGTTGATTTGTTGATGCCTTAGATTACAGTGAATTCTAACCATTCTGAGAATGTATTTTACCTTTGTCTCATAATCTCTGTTTAGTTGATATTTTATAAATGTGTTTACTGTAATTTTATCTCATACAGAATTCCTTAGTTAAAATATTGCAGACAGTAGCTGGTTTTTTAGCTTCTTTCTCCCATGTATCAGCATCTAAAATTTAACAATTTATTTGCCCAATTAATTACAGCTTGGAGGTAATTATCACTGCTTCATGCTTGAGGCTAAGCAGCTATATAATTCAGAAGTAAATTTAATAACTTTCCACTGTCATATATATTTTATTATTTATTATGTAATTTTGCATGTAGTAGATTAAAGGGTGAGTTTCAGAAGTCTGCAAGGTACAGCTTTAGTCAGAATGCAATAAAATGCATCAGTGAATATTGAAGCCAAGCTAATTTGCTACTAACATGCATTTGTGATACACAGATGATTTGAATAGACTTGTTAGAAGAAAACCTATAATAATAAATTTCTACAGCTCTGCCCTGGCTACTGAAGAAAGTTTGTGTTATCTATTGTTATTACACCTCTGTCACTAAGTGAAGACTGCTTTTCTATACTCACTAAAAAGAAAATATATTAATTTTAAGTCCTACTTACTAATACAGTTTTTAGTGCTTGAATTCCTGTGGAGGGTCTTCCCCTACATGAATTCTTTACAGCACTGTTACTGTCATACATATTACAGTGCCAAACATCTTAGATCACATATAATTTTTCTTTTATGCAGCTCACATGGAAGATAAACTTTTAGTGCCTGCATGTCATAAATCACAAAGAACATGAAAAATTTATAATTGTTTTCTATGTGTCTCAGGGGTCTATTTTTAAAGAGTTTTAAAAAATATTTTATGTTGATTTGATTTCTACATATGAGCCTAGGTATTTCTTCTCTGACACCAGTGAGGACTAAAAAAATAACATTAGAAAGTCTACTTATAGGAATGCCTATCTGCTTGTAGTTCCTGATTGGAAGGCACCAAATGCCTTGATCTGCTGAGAGACTGTGTCTTTCTGCTTTTGCAACAAGAGCAGTGGAGTAACAGCTCTAGCAATGCAGGTTTACATCCTTTCACAGAGTGGGATGTGAATGCTGCAATTACAAGGAATTTCCTAATTCTGTGTTAAAGAATCTGTATGCCTGACACACCCAATTGGATAGTGACCTAACTGTAATGTCTTCATTAATTTGGGATAATTTTAAAGAAATGCTGAAATTCAGATAAATATCAACTGTAAATACATTTGTGCAAAGTGCACATGTATATCACAATCCTCAGCAAAAGTGCCTGTGACATCATTAAGAAGGTAGAACTTTCTTTACTGGGTGTTGTTTTAATAGACTATGTCTCTCAAGACAAGAAGTAACTCTAAAGATACCAGAAATATCACCCAGAGAATCACAGAGAAGCGCCACTAGCCACTGAGTCTAAAAAAGATGTTTAGTGCATGTTCAGAATCTGGAAGTATAATTGAAGCATCACAGTCCTTTCCTTTGTCTGAGGAAAGCCTAATTGTGGAGAATTCGTGTAACAGTCATAAGAAATTACTGATACAACCATAAAACCCTTTTCATGATGGAATTAAGCATTTATGCCTCCAGGTATTTTGTTACTGTTTGAAAAGAGAGGTATCAATATAGTGTCAGAATTAGATTTTTATGATTCGTGAGTTTCAAGCTTGACAAGTATTTGCTGTTTAGGAAATGAGTTGATCCATGTATATCACACTTACCCAATTAGGCATTTCCATGATTAGGAAGAGTTTAATTGAAATTGTGTTTTAATTTTACTTTTACTTTAATTTAAAGTAATTGTGAAATATTATCCTATGCAATCATCAGTTATTTGGCAAATGTTAATCTGTCAACTGTGATAACACATTTGTTAATTGTATTCTAGGTATATCCTGTCGGGATTATAGGATTTACTAGGTTTAATATTCATGATAGATACTGTATTTTTAGCTAATACTTTAAAAACATTTGGTCCTAGTTTTAAAAAATTCATTAAGATCACTCTTAAAATATCACTCTTAAAAATATTTAAATATTGATAGCTAATAAGATATTAACAGCTTTTTTTCTCTGTAAAATAATATAAGGAACAAGTTGTATTTTCACTAAAGGTGATAAACACATTTAGAAATAAACCTCACAAACATTTTAAAATATATTTTTATAGTAGAGAGTTCATGCTGAAGGAAAACTTTAAACATAACATGACTGCAGTATATAATTTTATTAGGAAAACAGTTTTTCAGTAATATGGCCATTGGTGCTTTAGTGATTGATTGACATGGTTCTATAGCACAGCCCTATCATAAGCCCACTCAGAGCTGACAGGCTGGTTCTTTAGACATCAAAGTTTCTTTTGTTGTATAAAAAATGTTTTCTTTTTCTATGAGGCATCCTTGACTCTTTCATTAAGTAATAATTTTCAATATACAAAAATCACATGCTAGGTCTATTCAGAGATCTAGATTAAATAATAATGAATTTATGAACAGAGCTTGAAGAAGCTCTGGCACTGAATTAATCCATGCACACATGTCCTGCCTTAACCCCCATAAAACCAGACAGTGTAATAAATACTAGCAAAGAAGCTGAGCTGATAAAGGAGAACAGGAACCACACATAGATATGCTGCAAGATGAATAGATTTTGATCCTGTAAGAATTTGGAATGATGAAAGACAGAAACTTTTCTAAGCTCTATTGTTTGAGAGGCCTTTGGCATCAAATGTAGATGACTAAATTGACCAGAATTTCATTGTTTCATTTCATTTCATTTCATAAAAGCTAGACTAAAAGAGAACAACCTGAACAGAGAATATATCCCTTTTGTCATGCTGCCCCAATTAAAAAACATGTGGGCATCTCCAAATTGTGCGCATTAATTCAAAGGTATCAGCTGTGTCTCATTCTTTTTTTTCCTTTTCTTTCTTGGAGTTCAGAGGGACAGGGTCTCAAGTTTTTTGTGGGGATGAGCAAAGAAACCTGTGAATTCATTATATTCAGCTGTTTCAGAGAAGACATTCAAATAATTATACCTTGAGCTTGGTGAATAAGGTGAAATAGAGTAACTTGAAAACTAGCATTATTTTTGCACTAAAATAAGTTTGAAATAGGTTGGGTTTTTTCCCCGGATGACATCACATTTTGCATGTAATGGAAATTTGAGATTCTGTTTTTAACATAATGAGGCTTTCTGAGCTCCAAAGGGGACTGTCAGTTTTAAGAGTTTAGAAAACTAAGAATCTTAAGGGATTTAGGACTGCAAGGATGCCAGAAGTCTTGTGGAGAATTCTGAAGGATCCAGTAGGTCTGAAAGAGGGGAACTTTGATCTCTCTGATATTTGCTGAAAAGCAAGTGTGGCAGGATGGAAGCAGTGAAAATTTCTGGAGGGTGTCAGCAACAATTTCTGAAGAGGACAATTAAAGGTGGCACACAGCTGGATCTGCTGCAACTCAGAGGATCCCATGGGAGCCAGATCTGAGGGGTAAAGTTACCCAGAGAAGCTTGACCAACTTTAAGGTCTGTATCCTCCAAATGTAGGAATGATCAGTCCTGATACGCAGGAAGATGAATATCCTGGCTTAGCTAGGTAGGTTACATGTGATGAGGCTTCAATGAAAAAGCAGTATTGAAGAGTTGGAAGCAGATACAGGCTGCAAAGAAGAAATTTTGAAGCCATGTCTGGGCCAGGAAATATGTCAAGCTTTCTGTGTCAGGAACACCAAAGCTCAGCTTCAGTTACGAATTACGAAGGGCAAATGGCAACAAGATGGGGTGCATCCATTGGTGCAGAGAGAACTGATTCTCTTGCAGAGTCACCCTCTGCAATGTTTCAAAGGCTTTGGAGACTGGAGAGATTCTTGATGGCTGGGGGAATGCAAGTGTTGCACTTGTTTTTAAAAAAAAGGGATCATGAGTTTACCAAGGATGAATGACGCCTGACCAATCTGATTGCCATTTTATGATAAAATTTCTGGAATTATAGATGATGGGAGCACACAAAATATCATTTACCTTGACGTCAGCAAAGCTTCTGACTCTCCCACAATATTTCTGTATGCTAGTTAGGATATTACAACCATGAGGAATGGACAAACAGATATAAAAATAAAAATAAAAAAGCCTGGGTAGTCAGGCTCAGAAGATAGGTACTAATGTGTTGTGGTCTACATCAAGGACAGTAATAAGCATTGCAGTTGTCTTGTGCAGGGTCTTGTTCTTTTCAAAAACTTATTCAATGACTTGGAGGAGGTGACAGAATGCTTGCTCACTAAATTAGCAGGTTATACCAGTTTGGGGCTACCATTCAATACTTTCAAGGCTCAGGCTGGAGGTCACACTGGCTCTTCTCCAGGATTGTCATGCTAGGTCTCTAAAACTCAGGTGTGAAAAATGGACCTGATCAGATGATTACCATTCCTGATGCTCTGGCAAATCTTTTTCAGAAACTCCTCATTAATTGAGGTGTTGTATTATTTAGGTTCTGCCACATAATCATAACAGCAGGAATAGTTGTGTGCCAAAGATTATTTCTAAAATTTTTAGCCTCTGATGGAGAAACCCACATTTTCCATGCATTTTAGTGGATGCCCCAGCTATCATGGTCTCCTGGAACAAGAAAGGAAATTGAACTATATTTCATTTTGATAAGGACAGATAGTAGTGCAACTACAGTGTTCACCAGTTGCCTTTCTTCAGTGTGAGTTTTCTCCGACAAAAAATTTAAGCACAGCATGAGAGAAGAAGACAGGTCTTTATCGTCTTAGATGCACTGTTAGTCAAACATAGTTCAAATCTGCACTCAGTCTCAAGTTCTCCTGCCATCCATATCAAACCTTACTTGGGTTTGAGTCTAACCAGAAGAAAGTCAAGTCTTAACACTAAGCCTTAGAATAACCCTTGGGTCACCTTATCATGACAGGGAGTAACTTGGGCTATGGAGGACCAAGTTGGACAATGTCCAGTGTCCAGTCCAACAATGCATTGGACTATACCCTATATATCCTAATATATATAGTATAATATCCTAGGTGGTTCTTCCTAAGAGCAGGACAAATGTTTAGCCTGCCCTTGTGCCTGCACCTCAGCTGGACATAGAGACAAAGGCGATGAGAACTCGGAGGGTTTCTGCACATGTAAGATCGTTTGTGTGCTTTTACTTTCTCCATTATGCACATAAATTTCTGGCACTGGAGTAAATAGGGCAGTTGCCACAGTTGTACAAAAACATGCAGGGTTTTCTAGATATTATTGACAGGTGTTTTCTTCTTTTGGCCTACTTTTAATTAGGGACTACTCTATCCATGTAGCCATTCCCAGAAACTTTTATCACAGACATAGCACCCTTCTGAACTTCTGGGGTTCGCATTAAAAATGAGTATAGGCAAATTATTAAAAATGATTTTTTTAATTATTTTTCAAAGTTTTCTGTAAGGCAACAGTAATTTTTTTGATAGTTCATTTAATAAGGTGTGTTGAAAAGCAACCTATATGTAATCTTATTATATATATTTACTAGTTGGCTGATAATGGTACTGCTCTAAATCTATGAATACAATATGTATTTTAAAATAAAAGAACCTGATTTTGTAATAAAATACTTGTGTAAACAACTATTTAAGCACTCGATAAACTCAGGCACTGAAGATGGAGGGAATCACTTAAAGAAATACAGAAATATGGAACTAGGAATGTAATGAATTAAGAAAGCAAAATTTTAACTGAAAATCAGTTAACACTTTCTGACAGTGAGACTTAATAGACTGTGTAATAGCATGCCTTATTAAACTGGAGATGCTCAATCATTTGGAACACCTAAAATCAGAGCAGACAGCGATGAAAATGTACAGTAAAGAACACTTACAGCAAGAGTTCTCCTTCACTAAAAACAGACATTAGTGAGCTTGTACAGACTTTCCATGCATTTTGTGATTAGCAGTAGGTGCTCCATGGAATTAGTTGTCATTTCAAGAATGTTGCATTACCTTAATACTCAAATGAAATAAATTATTGAATTTTTCACGAATTCTCACCCAAATTTTCATGTCAGAACATGAACATTCCATAGTTTCTTTTCTGAATATATCTAGACAGCTGTATTTTGCAACTTTTCTAGTAAGTTAAACACAATTTAACTTGTGTTTAACTTATTTGTGGCCTCCAGTCAGGCTACAATCATTCCCATTTTCTCTATCAGACAAATATTTAAATATTTTATGCAAAGAGTAATAATTGAATAGAAATATATTCAGATACTGCAGAAAGCTGTTGCCAAAGACTTTTCAGTAGTGATACGTATTTTCATTTAAATGCATTTTCTTAAAGCATTTGATTATTCTGAATTATAATTTGACTCAAATAATGGGTATGTAAAAGGGTGTGGATGAACACTTGTTTTAAGCGTACTGTTGTAAGAATTTATAATACTAATAAAGAGTTATAAAAAAAACTGAGTACAGTGAGATTAGAGTGTGCATTTGAGTTTGAGAACTGGATTTAAGAAAACCCTTTTGACAACCTTTACAAATAAAAGGAAAATATTTAATTCCATTTCTTTAGCTAAGTTGCGTAATTACAAATGTTAATATAACAAAATTAATTACCCAACTTATAAAAACCTAATTCCTGAATAAATACATGTAGCAGTGGGAGTAGCAGTCTATTTCTTCGTAGTCTGTTTTTCTAACACAGATGTAATGCCAGATGTAATGGCATTTTTAGTATCTGTGCAGTACAGAACCAAAGACAGAATTTGGTCCTTGCTGATCAAGGAAATGAAGCTAAAACCGAATCTGTCCTTATGAGTAACACCTGTTTTAATTAATACTCTAAGTAGGGAAGTTTGTTATTCTGTATATCAGGACAAAGATGAAAGAGGACCTGAAAATACCTTGAAAGTATGCATTTTAATATGAGTCCTGTTTTATGAAAAAATGTTATAAAAATAAGCAAATATCAGTTGATAGTTTGCATAATTTGTATCCGTTTTCTTACAAATCTGTTGAATTCCAAGTGGCTATCTAGTTTTCTAAATCTCAAAATACTACCTACCCACTTTTCAGTCTGGTCTGCAAATTGTATCCAACCCTAAGCCAGGTGAGAGAGCAACTTCCATACCAGGAGTGTTCGCTGTTGCCGAGGGCTCTGATTTGACCAATGTCTTTGGCTGAAATGACTCCACTGTCATCTGAGCGGATGAGTCAGATAACCTCTGAGCCCAGCAAATAGAGGCCTTGCAACTGAAAATGAGATGAGGCATCACTAACGTTATTATACCAAGCACGTACTTCGCTCCAAAATTGATATTGTAAGTCAAACAGAGAGTTTCATCAGATTCATTACCAATCCTGTTTTGCTGATTGCTCTTTAACAATCTCTACCCACAGTCCTATTATCTCAATGAAACAGTACACTCTTGTTTGCAAAGCAGGTTCTCTAAATAGTAATTGCTGCAAGAAGTACTGCAGTGCAAGCTGGATCTATAAAGCCATTAATTGAAATAGCTTTGGGGCACAGCAAGTGATGTCTTGGTCTGAACTTGCCAAGGTCTTCCCCTGATCTAGCCTAGGAGGAGGATGTAAGGATCCTACAAGAAAGAAAAGGATTTAACTGAGTGGAAATGCTGCATCCTTTCTGCTCTGAAGTTAATATCATTACCGGTTTCATTCAGCCGCTACAGTGTGTGTGGACTTTTAATATATGAAAAGGTTGAATATTCAGGGAGCAGTTACTTCAAATCAAACCTGCTTTTAACTCCTGAGACAGAAGCTACTTGATTTGAATTGAATGTGTGTTAAAATTAATGTTGGCATCAACTTCGAGAATTTTTTTTGGTGTAACCGTGCTAACATATGGGCCAGTCTGTCTTTACAGTTTTTGATCTTTCCCCAGAAGGAGAAGATACACATCTTCCCTTGCAGCTATTAGCTGATACACAGAGCAGAAGTACAATTTCTCTTATTCATAGGAGTCGTCAGAGGACTGCATTTGAGTGTAATGCCAAGAAGGTGCAGAAACAGTGATGATGTGATGTGGTGTGACATATGATATGCAGAGTGGTTGACCAAATATACTGAGCCAATGTGTATCAGTTTCAGTGTTGGTAGGAAAAGAGAAGCTATAGTTATTGATTGAATTTAAGTGACTAGAAATACTCATTTTTAAACTGAAAACTGAATGAATGTTCCCCATGCCTCGTGCTCATTTCTAAGGGCCACATCCCTACAGCAGCAGACCTACGTTGTCATATTCATGAGACATAAATCCCAAATAAATCACCTGATGCTCTTTTGCTTCCATATGCTGTAGACAGCATGAGGGTCAGCTAGCTGAGAGCAACTCACTGTAAGTGCAAGAGCCCTAGAGCTGCATCTCCTTGTTTTCCACTCCGAATAGTCTGGAGTCTGTGTTTAGAGTCTAAGGGAATGATAACACATCCAAGATGGTCCTCCCATCCAGATGTTCCACAACACAATGCATCTTACCTGGGATTCTGGAGTGGTGGCTACTCACTTCAGCTGGTTTGGATTATGCCTATGTAGTTAATTCACTGAAAAGCTAGATGTCAAATGTGTTTTAGACTAGGACTTCTTAATCAAGGAGTCTTTTGATGAGCTTTTATGAGGATTCAGAGATTGAATTTTTATGGTAGAAGGCTTTGTCTCTGTTTCTCCAAGCACTTAACCTGCTTAGGAGAATTCTCAAGTTATGAAAGAATGCTTCTACTGCAGTTGAAGACATCCTGTTGCTGCAGTTAGAATAAGTCAAGCAGTTCTGAAATGAAAACTGGTCACACCTTTGTGAACACTAATGCTAAGTTACATCTTTGGTGCATAAGTTTGGCAGCTGCCAGCAGTTTCCACGCTAGTCAACTCCTTGCAGCAATAAAACCTGATTGCTGTCTACAGAGATGCCATTTCATCCTTCCCTGCTGTACAGCTGCGTCCCTGCCTCGCTGAGGGCTTTGAGTAATTACAAAATGTGAGTCTCAGCTGTAGGTACAGCAGTGTGTTACAGCTCAGGGCCAGCAAACTCAAGCAGTGACAGTCACCAGCATCAGGATAACCAGAATCCAGACTTGCCATACATCTCTTGTGTTTGATGAAGCACTTTTTTTTCTCCACCCTAAGCAATAACTTGTTATACAACTGCATCAAAGTCCACATCTAACTGATACTGGGTCCCTTTCCTCAAATCGGTAGAAATATTTTTATTCAATTATTTGGATAGGAACAGAATCAAATTTTTGAAACAGAAAACATCAAGTTGGTTCATCACTGAGGAATCTGCAATACTCAGTAAATAGCAGTTGGTAATGTAAGAAGCAGAGTTGTTGATGAGAGAACATTATGTGTAACTATTATGCTCTACCTTTTCATGAAACTTAGCACTGGATCTCAGTGCTTTGGGGTGGTTGTTTATTCTAAATCCTTGTCTTTTATATTCTGTGTAACTTCAGTTTGCCAGTTATAAAAGGGGCATAATAGAATTCCCCTATCTCATTGTACTGCGTAGCTCAGTGCTTTTACAATCTTAAGGTGCTCAAATATCGTCGTACTAAGAACATAATAATTGTTTGCAGTCGCAATGGTAATAGAAGTAACAATCATTATATAAAATCCACATTTTTATTGTTTGCATGGATGTTTCAAAGTTTATGTTAGTCCACACAGATAGTCATTTATGCACATAACCCAAATCTAAATTTCCCTGGGTTTGCACTTCCCAAGTGCTCAATGAGAATGGATAATGAGGCTGTTAAGCAAATACGTGAGAATGTGAGCTTTGTGTCAAGGCTTAAATTAAATATCTGATGAAGAAGATACGGCATACTGGAGGACATACTTGTACAAAGTAATCCTGAAGGATATGACTGGATTTACTGAAAAAAATAGGAACTTCTAGATAAGTTGAAAGTGCTGAAATTTATCACATGACACACTATTCTTTACGTCAAAGACATTTCTTTGTCTATGTAGAATTTTCACAATAATCATTGCTGGGAAACCTGAATCCATTAGAAAGAGGGCGCTGAGTAAATTGCAAAATTTTTTTCCACCTTTTTTTTTTTTAAAAAAAAATTTTTTTTAAGTTTTTTTTGTCTCTACTAAAAAATTTCTTCCTGCCAAAGCCAGGACAGAGGTTGGCACCCAGGAGTTTGTTGATTTTCCCCATTCTGCTTCAGAGCAAGAATTAATTGCTACTTCTTCCTCTGCCTTCTTAAAATTCAGATTTGTCAATGTCATTTTTTGTACTTATTCTATAATATACAAGTTACTTAATTCTTCATATTCCATAAAAATATGCAAACTCTGTTTAAACCTGATAGTTAATAATAACCTGAGAGCAAATAATCAGACCCTAAATTTGGTTGGTGAAAGAGGAGATACTTGTTGGTGGCTTTTCTTTAGAATATCCTGATATTTCACATCAGACTTTTCAAAAGAGTTTGTCTTAAAGCCTATATGTCTGTGTAATGTTGTTAGAAAAAACTGTCCATAGTCTTCACTAGAAAAACATATTTCTACACAGTCAGTGCTGGCTAGGAATTGTCATTATAAAAGCTCGTCATAGGTATTATTTTAGTTTTGCCCTATGGGATGTATCACTATATACTGGGTACTTTTTAAAAGCTTTGCAATGGTCTAGAGTTTGGAAACTGTATCTGTTTTCACTGAGAAAAGTCAGTACGTTATATATTTCAAAGCAGTAAAATATTTGACCCTGAAAAACAGATTCCATAAATAGCTGTTCTAAAATCCTCTTTCTTGAAATCTTCCTGAGGTAGAATTGTGGTGGTACTCTCCAGTGGAGTGAATTAACATTTCTTACCTTATGGAATTTAAGCAAAACTTGTTTCTCTCTTTGTCTCCTTTCAGGCCTGCTAAAAAAATAGCTATGATTTTTCATTGGAGGCTGGTTTGATATTTTACTTAGCATTACATATATACATGTATAATCTGATCAGTCAGAACGTATATCTGAAAGCAGTTACCATCTCTTTAATTATAACTTTTATCAGTGGCAAGCATAATTCGTTAGATGAAGAATTTATTGATGTATAATTGGTGGCCTGTTATGTATCTCTTCTGCTTACATGGAGAACTAGCTGAAAACTGTTTGGAGTGGAAATACTTTTTTTGGGTTTATTGTTTTTTATTTAGCCCTTCCATCTGCTCCTTGTAGTTTGCAGCAGTTTTCTTGAAATATTTTCATGAGCCAAGCTGGAAAGTTGCTTGCCTTTTTTTTTTTTTTNNAAGTTTTCTGTCACTTTTTCTGTCAGGGAGAGGGGTGAATCCTTTACAAATTAGCTAAACACCTGTGAAATATTTTGCAGCTGAAGCCTGCAAACCCTCCAATGTACTTACTGAAGTAATTCCTCACTCATTTTTCACGTTATCAATTCTATGATAATGATGAAAGGAAGTAAAAAGAAGGGAGGGAGATATCAACTGGAATGAATAATTGGGCTGAAAGCAGGAGGGAATGACAAAAAAAGGATGAGAAACTGAGAAGCAGGTGAGAGAGTAAAAAGTACATGATAATGAGATATAGAGCCTTGATCTACAATTAAAGGAGAAAAAACCTAAACCAGTGAACTAAAACTTAATTAAAAAGAAGTAATTGCTCAAAATGAAAGCAAATAAAAATCCCTCTTTGCCTGTTNGTCTCTTAAAAACATCAAAAAAAAAAAAAAAAGCAAGCACCATGTTTACTAGCTTCATGAAACCTGCAATTTCTCACAGGAAATTACTCCTGGAAAAAAATAAGGAATTCTCGAAATTTCATATGAATTACTATTTGTATATTTATCAGTAGACTCGAGGCAGGTAGCTCTGAAAATGCTTAATTCATGAAAAGAACACAAAATAAGTACAGCAACAATAGTAAATTGTGTGTAATTCTCACATCTTCTCCTCAGACTGGAATGGGACACCTGCGTGTTACAAAAGAAGGCCTTCGACTGGAAGGGGAATCTGAATTCTTATTCCCTCTTTATGCCAAAGAAATCCATTCAAGAGTGGTAAGTGGGTAATCCTCCAATAATGCTAAATAAAGTGAATGTGCTTCTGACTAATTGAACTTTCCATGATTTCTGTCATGTAAAAAAAATACATATATATATATATATGTATATATGTATGTATATCTGTATACACACGTATTTCTGCACACTTTACAAGGTCACTGTTACGATGCTTTGTCAGAATTAACATTTATCTCTTAGGCATGTGATAAGCAGCTCAAACAGGAATTATAATTGTTATCATATGTAAGTAATGCTAAAACTTGAGGGGTGTATAGAAAGGTTTTCATTATTTTTACTGAGATCATTTTTTAATATCGGCTTGTCTAGTAAATTGCTTGTTTTGTTTATTCATCCGCTACAGAATAGTTTCAGTACCTCTCAAATTAGTGGATCTCAATGGAAAAGTTAAGATTTCTCTAAAACATGTAGGTTTTTTCTCTTCAAGGACAATGCCATGAACTGTCTGGCATGTTTATATATTTATGTATATAAAATTTACAAGTTCAAAGGGAAAGACTTAGTAATTAATCTAGTTTACCTAGGCAGAGAAGTTGGTTGTTGTTATCACTAGTGAGGTTAAAAAGGAATACCATACTTGGTCAAATATTTATCAAAATTATTTACCTTAAAATGTCACTGAGACTGGGAAAGGTATGGAAGTTGTGCTTTTGGAAAAAGGAAGAGAGAATCTGAGTTGGATTTTAATCATCCAGGGGGACTCTGAAACTTATTCTAGTGATTTTTTTGTAGAGAGATGTCTGCTTCTGGCCAATAAAATAAATATTTTTCAGAACTATTGTCCATAGTCCAACATCTCACAAAATAAAGTTTTATGCTTTGTAAATATTATCATCAACCAATGAGACATTTCATTGAATAAAGTAGTATTCAGTGACAGTAAAAGCCAAAAATGGCTCTTCCATATCTTCAAACATGTAATTAAGAAGAAATAGCCAGCCATGAGACTTTTCTGAACCTAGGAAAAAAGTTAATGTTTATACCACTATAGCAAGAGAAAAATGTAAATAAATTTATCCACATGAGGTTTTTAGCATGCCTGATTACTAAAATTTAAGCAATGCCAACATATTTTACTTGTATTGAGCTTTTCTTTTTCTTTCTTTCTGCAACAAGTATTGCCAGTTTCAGGAACAGCTCTTAATTAAGACAGTGAAATTCCATTGCTATATCTGTATATCCATTTAGCTTCTTACACTGTATTCTTTTCTGCCTCACAGGCAGTGAGAAAAACTGTTTATGTGCTTTGGTGAATTTCCCTTGAGGTTGTTTATCCAGTAAGATGTAACTTTTTAAGACCAGCACAGCTAATGTTTAAGAACTCCCTCTAGTCCCAAAGATCGTTACGCAGTGTTAAGCTACCATTTGAGCTCTCTTAATATTCCTTTCAGCTCTTAATACATTTAGTACAGTGTAGGAAAAAGAGGTGTGGCAGCATCTAATATCAACTTAGCTGTCCAATGACCCGTCATGATCATTAGTAGCATACATTAATTGGAGCCTACAGGCTACTGCTTGTCTCTGCCTACTGACAATTCATCAGAGGTTCTTTGTTTGTGTCCTTGCTTTTTTAAATATTTATACTCTCTAAAGGCTTAATTGCCTGCAGCTTGGTCTCCTGAGTTGCCATTTATGTGTTTATTCTCATAACATTACTTATTTGTTAAGCTTTCTTTTTCTAAGTTTGTCTCGCAGCACTGGGCCCCTTTCAGCAGCTTTCTTCTTTGCCTTAATGGTTTTATCCTTGCAGTTTCCTAAGAGATTTTCTCACCTAATGAGGTCTCCAAAGTGCTAAAAAAATATGTAGCAAAAAATCTACTTGCTGTGCATTGTCTCTGGAGCTTATTACAAGTTTATGCCTTCATTATGGGTCCAGCGCAGAACTTTGGGCAAGACTATTGCACCTTTGCTAAAACATCTTCATGGAAAGATAAAAGATGATCATTTTTAAATATGTTACTAGATTTTAATTAGTCAAAACCACATACGTGGCAGCAGCAGGTCTACAGTACAATTTATTCACACTTTCATTTGATATCACAAATCACCAAATTATTTTTTAATCAACCAGTGCAATCAAATAAATGTAATAAAGATGCCCAGATTTGTGTGTCGTTTAGCAGATTTACTTAAATATACTGTATTTACCCAATCACCAATACTTTGTTGACCTTCCTTTTCCACATCGTATTAACTTATTAGCATTAATGTTCATTCTAACACATGGCTTACTTTTTTCCTAAGAGTTTTTATTATTTGTATTGATTCTGTGAGCTTTCACGTTTTCCTGATATAATTTACAAAGTGTGATACATTTATTTTGCTCACTTAATGACTTGTTTTGGGAGAGCCTTTCTACCTACTTGTAAGATACCATTTGTTTTCTTTAAAAAAATGTGTAAGTTTGCATCCAATTTGTGTGTTTCTTCCATTTTATTACTTTTTAATCAGGTTTGTGGTTCTGTTACTAAATAAGTGTTTGCAGTAAAATTCATCACGTAAAAAGTGTTCAAAACTCTCAGGTTGTCTCATACTCTAAGCATTAAATTGAGATGAGAACATGCCTTGGGGTTATTTTTTAGGGGTTAGCTCTTCAAGGTACTGCATAGTCTTTGGTGAGTCCAGAAAAATTACTAGAGGTCATAGCTGTGAAAGAGGCTGATCTTTTAACAGTATTTCAGTAGTTACAAACTCATTTATTTAGGAATGGGTATCTCCACTGAGATCACAAGCAGACTGCTTGCTGATACCCACTCTTCATATCATGGATTCCCTGATATTTTGGCAACTGAGATCTGTGTAGGTACTTCTTATCACTCACTGACTTCTTGTCCTTTAGACACAAAGTAGGCTTTAGTATGAAAGCATCTGTACTGCAGAAAATTTCCTTCTCTTTTTTGAAGTCTGCCAGTGTATTTACAGTTTACTGCTCTAAATGAGCATGAGAAGATCTTGTGTCCCCAGATAATTTTCTGGTGCTGTCAATGTCAAGTAAAGACAGTGGCCACTATGATTACCCTGAAAATCACCTGTACTGTCATCTGTTAAAGTCAGCATTCATCTAGTCAGCCTGCCACTCTCTCCATCACTCGCTGTTGCAGCTTCCATGCCTGGACAGGCAGTGCCAGGTGCCAAAATTAGGCCACAGCATGGACTGCATGGACCATTGAGGGAGCAGAATGCACATGCATGTTTCTCACTGAATGAGTTCTCAAAGTGGAGTGCTCACGCTCAATTAAATGGCTGTCTTGTAGGAGTCTCAGTTATGTACTGAAAGTACATAAAGTACTAAATCTAGTACTAAAGCATTTTTTACAAAAGATAAAATGTTAGCAGCTATGTTCATTGGTCCAGTAGCACAGATTTTGTTGACCTGACTTATTCCCTTTAATTATTTTTTCTTACTTTATCTGATATAGTTGTAGTAATCAGAAATATCTGCCCACATTATTTGATGGCATCTGTAGTTAGTTTTGTAGCTGCAAAGACCTTTCAGTGATGCAGTTGATAGCAACACTACACTAAATTTTGAAAATTGCTCTCAATTCTAATTGTTCTGTCCAACATACTTTTTTTCTTTCCCCATACTTCAGGACTCATCACTGCTTCTGCAGTCTACTCACAATGTGACTGTGAATGCTCGCAATTCAAATGGGGAAGTCACAGGCAGATTAAATGTGGGTAAGTCTGAGTGATTATTCCTTGTCCACTGCTATGAAAACATCGTCATGAATATTTGTATAGACGTTTGAGAATATGAAGCACTAGACACTTGATTATTTATTACTATTGTGGTCATATTTGAATAGTCCACCTGCCATTCAGTAAAAAACAGCAGTATATTTTCAATTTCTCAGTTAAGCATTAATTCTTTAAGTATTTGAAGCATTTCTTTATTGCAGAGTTATGCAAGAAAGGTCTCTGCAAAAGTTACCCTTTTTCCTTGTGTAAATATCTATCGGTAGTTGCAAATCAATTTTTGGGAAAATGCAACAAGAAAACATAGCTCAAATCTATCTTTATTTCCTAGTATTCCAGAAAATAATACATTTAAGCAGACATCCTAAAAATTCAAGTTCACAACTCTGACATTTGTATCTTTTACTATCTATAGTAGCAGTAAAATACATCGCTTTACTCAGTGAAATCAATAGATCTAGAGAGATGTAAGTGAGAGATCTTGGCAGCAAAAATAAGCAGACCTTACTCTTTAAATCATATTTTTAATGCATGAATGGCAACAATTGTGTGTGAGCTATGACAAAATTTTTCTTAGCTTGGTTACTATTTTTCAACCTTTATTTGACATTGGAGAAAAATGTAACACTTTATTAACTCATTTCTTACAAAGTCCTCAGGCAGCAAAGCATAAATTCCTGCTTATTTAACTGTAGCCTAACGTGATATGTTTAAGTAGTTTACTAAATTGGGACCCAGCAGAGCATTGATGAGCACCTTTTCCATGCCTGTTGAGACTATGTAACTTCTGTGACAATTCCTGTTTGAAGAATTACTATTTCCGTTCATAGAAGGTCTTGAAAGCTTCACTGTTTGGAACTATTTTCAAACAGAAGGAAAAAAAAATGAAAATATATAAAGGAGCCTGTTATTCCCCTTCAAAATTTATAATTATACAATTAATCACAATCCAGCCTTTAAATGTTTTCAAATTCCCTTTTTTTAATTCAGTCAGTTGTAAAGATCTGAATGACTTGTCTTGAGAAAATACCCCTAAATATTTATCAAAAGGAGTGTGATAAATAGGTGTGTGGTATATTTACTTTATATGCACAAGCCTTTGCTAAAGAGTTAATATCTTCCACAATTGCTAACATGCTGGAATTATGTCTTAAAACTCTAGTCATCTTATAAATAGGACTAGTTGCAATTGTGACGGAATCATACAGATAAGCTTGGAATTGTTCCAGAGATGACGATATAATATAGCATCTCTCATAAGATTATAACAAAAATACCTTTTAACTCATGGAAATAGTGATTCAAATGATCTGTTAAAAGAATTTATTAAGTTACTAAGAATGATTTAAATACCCAGTCTTCAATAGAATTAATCTCTTCACAAGAGAGATGTGAAACAAATCTTTACTTGTGTTTCTGTGAAATTCCCCCTATGAAGATAACAGCCACATATTATGCATTCCCTCATGAATCACAGATGTACTAAAAAGACGTAAAATGTGAGCAACTTCCAACATGATCACTCTCACTTTAAATCTTCTACATGCCCCTCAGTTCATCTGCATGAAATACCTCTTGGAGGAGTTGTCTGGACATTGTTTTTTAAAATGAAAAGCTGTAGTTGTTAAGTTTTGTATTGTGACCCATAACTGCACTGCTTTCAGAAGCCTCAGTAAATGCAAATACTTTAAAAACTGCTTGCTAGGAAAATAATACTTTCAAAATAATAGGGATCATAATTTTTAAAAAATTGCATTCTTTACTCTTTTATTACTTCAGTGGCCCCCTGGATGACAAAAATATCATTTTGTTTTATTTACTTTTTACAAATAAACAAGAACAAAACAACAAAGCATAAAGGAAATAAGAGCTTAATTTAAGGGACGTGATTGCTTTGTTAATATTTCTAGGAGAAATGGGACTTGAAGGATGTTGGCCAACAGACAGCAAGGAAGGAATCTAAGGAAGGCATAGTTCTGGGAATGTACCCATTTGATAGTAATGTGGAATTAACAAAAATGTGGAGAGAGTTGCTTATAGGCAAGACAACAATGTGTACAGAACAGATGGGAAATATTTTCATTAGAATAGCACCTCTCCTTAAAATCATGCATAAGATTCAGATATCATTGTTATGGCTTGCTTATCAACTTTCAAAACTGAAATATCTAAAACTTTTTTTGGTAATCCAAGAAAGCTGCTAATTATGATCTCCAAGATTCCTGTTCTTAACCACTTCAAAGCTTGTTCAATATTTGAATACAAGAGTATTGCCACACTTTTGATTTATATCCTGAGCAATAATAAATCAACTTAGCGCAAAAAACTTGGCAAACTTTTTCAATAACGTGTGGTGATAAATAGGTTGTGTATAAAAGAAAAGATTATATCGTCAATTATCACATCAATAAGAGCAACATTGGTATCAAACATTAAAAGATGTTTTACCTAAGTAAACATAGGCTTCTATGTACATCTTATCTGCAGATGAAAATGATGCAGTCAGCTTTTGCAGGTGTGTTCCAGTCATGGATAATATGTCAATGAAGAGTAGCATGTTTCCAACTGTCACTGCTAAAAAGTAGGACCAGATTTTTAAGGTATCTGTCTTTGAAGGATCATGTAAGGAGGCTTCAATCTACAGAAGACCTTAAATTCTCTTTGTAATATGCTTTTTCGAGAGAAAATTAAGAAAAAAAATTTAAAAAAAAGAAAAATAGAGGTTTCCTCCTTAAAGTCATGAAAGGTCTGTGAAAATATATTCTGCTAAAATGGATTGCTGATCCTTGTCCTAGTTCAGGTTTTACACCAAGGAATAGTAACACCAGTAGCTTCAGGTCAGGGGTTCAGTTTAAGTGTTTACAGCTTTTAGGAATTTATTTAGATAGTTGGATTATGAAGCTGTTCTGCATTGCTAAGCATGAAATCAGCTTCACTCAGAAGGCATGAGAATATGGTGAAAGTTAACATGGCTTATGCAGTGTGAAAACAGAATTATAGTCAAAATTCTGCTTAGAGACTATTTTCATGTCTGTAACATTAACCTGAACAGCTGTTACAGTGAGAGTATTTGTGCTCTTTTTTTCAGACTGAAACAACATTCCAAGGAAACAGATCACTGTCAGTAGCTCATACATTGCTTTAGCAATAATTATTGCCATTTAGAAAACTGCTGCTTTCCAAAGTCAAATCATGTACGGTTTTCTTATCAGCATTGTAATATTTAATTTTCAAGTGATGGGGTTTTTTTTTAATAAGAGACATAGGAAGAAGAAAACAGTATTTTCATAGGGAAAACCCAGAAGCCAGTTTCATAAGCTTGATGACATTGTAAAATCATTTAGCTTTTCCTTCTTTATTTATCCCAGAAGTCTTTCATTAGAAACCCCATTTTTGTCCAAATAAATTCTTTATCTGTAAGATAAAAGGCAGAACGTATTTTTTGGAGATCTTTGTCTGCAAGAAGGTAATTTTTTTGCACAACTTTAATTGCTGTCCAGCTGGGCTATAAGAAAGGAAGATACAACATAGAAGCAATTAATAGAAAAATGAATTTGAAAATTCACTGAAGTATTTTTGAGGTGATTAAGTCTTCCTATGATCAAGAATTTACAGTAATTGTTCCAAGGGGATTAAAGTAGGAATGTTTACTTCCTAAAGTATAAACTCTAGGTATTTTATAAAATTCTAGCTATCAGTGAGTCTGATATCAAGGCATACATGCTAGTTTATTTAAAAGTAAAATTTGGTTAGATAGATAAGAGAGAATGACAGGTGACTGCTAAAATGTCCTACAGACTTTTTAACCAATTCTCCTTAAGAGAATATGCATTAAATGCAAATGCTTTTAGTCTTTTTTGAGACCAATATGTATTTAAATGTATATCATGTTGAAAAGAATTAAAACAAATAGCAGAAAACAGTAAGAAATATTCAATTTGAGCAAGAGCTACCTAAGCAACTCAAACTGCAGTTTAATATTTAGACTGAAATGAAAAGCATCCTCTTCTGAAAAAAAATACCATTGATGATCTATGCACCATGTAGAGTAAGGTGCTTACCATAGCAAGATATACACACCCTGTCCCCAGATATGTTAATCTTTATGAAGAAAAACACAATGATATTCACAATCAGACAGGCTGACTTAAGCTAGAATTAAAACATCCTCTAGGAGGTAATCGGATAGTTGTTATGTGGGTGGAGGGGCACTGGAACAGCGTGCCCAGAGAAACTGTATCTGCCCCATCCCTGGAAGTGTTCAAGACCAGGCTTGGATGGAGCTTTGAGAAACCTGATCTAGTGGAAGGTGCCCCTTTCCATTTCGGGGTGTTGAAACTACACATTCTTTAAAGTCCCTTCCAACCCAGACCATTCTATAATTCTGTGATAATGTGCATTGCCAATTTGTTAAATATGAAAACATCACATTAAGGGGAAATTTAACCTGGTTTAGGGGACTTGAATCTTATGCTATTACTTCTCACTGAGTCTAGAAGAGGACATAGGTCTACAGAGTTTGGCTCTGAAAAAAACCCACTAATATTTGGGAAACCATTTTTTATTTGGAAAATAACCATTTGGGGAACATGTGTCTCTCATCAGAGAGCAATTACTCATCTGAGTAGCTTCATTGTCTCTTTATCTCTTTATTCCAAAGGGAGGAAATAATTCTAAATAAGGGAAATGGGAATTACTAAAGATTTTATAACCTTCTCAACTTTAACAGTTTCATGAAATTTTCAATCCCAAATATATTTTGGTTTCGGTGATACAGTAATCATTAACATATGTAATTGGGTGGTAATTAAAAGGTAATAGTTACTATTAAAGGTGAGGATAGTTCCTGCACCAAAAATACTGAATTTTTGGCATTGGTTAATGCTAGATGAATTTGTAAAGGTCAGCCTAAAGTAGCTGAAATTTACTGAGACTATAATCTAAGGTAAAATTTTTGTAATTAAGTATGTCTAAAATCCTAGTCACTTACAATTGCAACAGTAGTTTCAAACCCTGATGGCAGCTACTGCCCAAAAAAGGAGCCACACCCCTATCTTTGTGCAGCAGGTTTAAATCCTGATGGCCAGCTTGAATAGGTAGCTGCAGAGCAGCCTTGCAGCAATGAGCACTAAGAGCACACTGGACTGCATCATCCCTTACGTGAGAGGCTGCCGCTGGAATACTGTGGAGCCCTCTCCAGTAGGACGGAGCTGTGAGCCAGCGCAGGAGGTGCCCACAGGGAGCTGTACACATGGCCAGGGAGTGCAAGCACAGGAACTGTAAGAGTCTGAAGAGGTTGTGTTTGTTTAACCTGGAAGAAAAGAAAGCTTAAGGAGAGCTTCTTAGTTATGCCTGATACTAGGAGGGCTAGAGACAAAATAAATCACAGAATCATTGAGGTTGAAAAAGACCTCCAAGGTCAAGTCTAACCTTTGACTGAATGCCACCATGCCAACTGAATCATATCACAAAGTGCCACATCTACTTATTTTTTGAACGCACTTTCCTGGGTAGCCTGTCCAAGGTTTAACCACTTTTTTAGTGGCGAAACTTTTCCTAATATCAAACCTGAACCTCCCTTGGTTGAGGCCATTTCCCACTGTCCAATCACTAGCATGAATCAGATTCAGGGTGGACAGCAAGAGGGCAAAAGGCAATGGTCATGGGTTGCAGAGATGCAAAATGTGACTAGATGGAAGGGTTGGGGAGAATTACCACTATTAGAATGGTTAACCATGAGAACAGATTGTTCAGGAAGGCTGCTAAATCCCCTTCCTCAGAGGTATTAAAATTTCACCTGGACAAGACCCTGAGCTCCTTTAACTAACTCCAGCCAAGCTGACCCTGATGTGGTTAGGAGGTAGGACTTATAGCCAGGTGACCTCTGGCTTGCATTCTTCTGTGATTCCATTTTGCCTAGTCTTCAGCTGACACACTGGAAGGGCTCACATTGCTTCAGACCGACCCCATGTCAGGCTTTCTAGTCTGATACTCTAGGACATCTGAAATAAGCTGAAGGCCAGGCAGAGAACAAAAAAGAATTTATAATGGTACTAGACAGTGATGTTGTGAACTGAATCATCTTTTCAGCTGGTCCTCTCACACTGTCCTCTGCCCAGATCCAGTAGGTATGCTTAGAATACTGCTGAAAAAGGGTGCAGGAGTTGATCTTACGAAAGTACACTCACAGATTTCTTTTTTTTAGAAAAAAGAGGAAAAAGGGAAAAAGAATATCCGTTATATAGATGATAAAGTAGTTAAAGTACTCGCTTAGGAATGAGAAACTCAGATCAGCTATCCTCTCTGCATACAGGGTTTCAAATTATCATGCCTCATCTCCTTTAGTATTTTCCTTTTCACCTTATTTATCTGAGGACTGTGTGTTTCAGCTTTCCCTGTTGAAGTTCTTCATCATGCAACAATATTTGGATTCATTAAGCCCGTGAGAAAAGGCGACCAATTTTTTAAGATCTTTAGACTTGTGTTCAATCACAGATAACAACAAAGGATAAATAGAGGTGACAGTAAAGCACTCTTACTTTGATCTGAGAGGACATAATTACATAAAAGGAGAACTGAAAGAAAAAGAGGAAACAGAAGCAGCAAGTGTTCTATTAATGTATTGGAGTTGTTGTTCAGAGCTATGAAAGATGTATGATAAAATGTGTATGTGCAATGTGCTGTATATTCTCTGTAATAATGCCTTTGTTCTAATGAAATACCATACCATTCCATATGAAAATATAACTAATTTAATGTTCCTGAAAGTAAGGACTTTACATTTATTGGTATTGTAGTCTATCACTCATGGAATGAGAACTGAATCTGTAGGGGTATTACCTCTTTAATACACTTTTAATGAGATCTTATTTTAAGGAAGGTGCTTTAGTTTAATAAAAATTAACTTAAAAAGGAAATTGCATAGGAATACCAAAGAGCACTCAGAATTTTGGTTTATAACCAATACTTCAATGATTCTAGGTGGTAGGAGAAGAGCAAAGCATACAGAGTGGCTGATAGCCATAGGTTAGTTGGAAATGGCAGATAAGAAAAGAGAGTAAGAAAATGAAAGAGAGGAAATTACTTAATGATAGAAGTAAATCCAGTGTTGGAAAGCCTTTTCTTCTGAACGACCTAAAGACACACTAAAAATACTTAGTATTTGGCAGCACTGTCTATTTTAAGAGTCTGCCTGCTGGTAACATGTAGGCAGACTCTTCAAATTTCAGACTCCTCAAATTTCATTGGCATTAAGCATTTGTGGATATTTATTTTATGGCAGGCCCTATTTTTGACAAAAGATCCTTTGCTGTCTGGTACACCTATATTTGTATTTGCCTGGAATTCAAAGGTTGTGCAGCAGTACAAGGCAGTTTATTAAAATGCTTTTCAACTGAAATGAAGTCACTAAACGAAAGAGCTTCCTTCCCTGGAAAATCTCTAGGGAAGTAAAGAGTGAGGGGGACAAATGAAAACGAAGACTGTTTAGCAGTATGTCGGTTTCTTCTTGGAAAAAAATTTCATCACATCAAGAGGTATGTGATGTGAAGATCACTTACAAGTTCTGCTTCAGGACTGCACATTAAAGGGGGAAACACACAGACACAATGGGCAATAATCAGCCTGATTAGCAAGAATAACCCATTGACCTGGAAATTTGTGTGACACATCTGACAGCAAGCAGAAAACAAATGCTTACTGTAACCTGCATTCAGTCAGGTTGCATTTTTAATCATAGGATTTTATCAGCAAATGTGATTATATAGTATTAGTTGACTTACATGTAATTAATATACCAGGGTGGTAAACAAAACACATTTAGGCATTATTAGGAGAATACACTTTCAGATATTGAGTTTGGCTGCTGTTTGTGAGTTGAAAATTAACCTCACTGGGGTTACGATACAATTAGTGTTATTGCAATACAGCTAGTTTATGTGTATTGTGGGATATTATTAAGAGAAATTGATGGGCTACTTTTCATTACATAAATTTAATCCTATTTATGTAAAGCCTGTTATTTCTTTTTCAAACCCTGAGATGTCTCATCTCTGGCATGATTAAAACATATGCTTGGATTTTATTTACTCTAGCATTCTCTCTTAAGATTTAAAATACATCCATTATTATCCATATCATTCTCTGATAATGAAGATTATTTATAGGACAGTCCTTGTCTCACGTTAGCGGAGAACTTACGTTAAGAAAACTCTGGACCTAAAGATTCTTGTTAAAGATTTATTCAAGTGTACAAGGTCCAGGACCAAACAGTCTGAATGCAAATCTAGCATCGGCAAGGCCGTAAGTTGGAGTTTCAAAGTTGAAGTACCTTTGGGACATATAAAAATGTTCATTGGGTGCTCTCACAGTGCCTGCAGAGTTTTTCCTTAATGAAGCTAGCTTTGAAAATTGTAGGGTTGGATGAATGGGAAGGAGGAGGAACCAGCCCTTGCAGCACAGGTAAAGCTGATAACATCTATTTTACTCAGGCCTTTGATTTGTTTGAATACACAAGGATCTAGCTACACTACATAAATGGCCAGTTTCATTATTGGTGTGAGGCACAAATAGGAACAATCAATCACTGAACTATAAAATGGCTTAGGTGGGAAGGGATCTCAAAAAAACCCTTAACCTAGATGCTCTAGGAAGCCATTGACAGGGATTCATCCCTGCCTCACTTACCCAGGACTGTTTATTTTGCTGTAAAAAAAATTCTAAAAATACTTTTTAAAGCCTTTTCACTTACAAAGATATTTTCTGATCTCACTTTTTGTAATCTACTTCTCAGAATAGCTTTAGAGAAAAGCCAAATTTGTGTCCATAGGGCTATGCTTGGGTGCACATATGCAGCAGTGCATAACAATGCAGAGCTCAGCCCTCTATCCTGACCATTTTCCGGTAGAATCAGTATTGGGTTTTATACCTTAAAATTGTTGCTCTAGTTTAGGACATTATGGCTCCTCTAACTCTTTCTGTGCTTAGTGGGAAGTTAAAATCAATACTTTGCATCTGAGGCTCCACAATTTGTACTGAGCCTCATGGTGTGCTTCTCTCATACCAGCTACCAACCAGATTTTGTGAAATACCTGCATGTATTTCATAGCAGTATCAATCATTTGTCACTGAATGCCCCTTTAACATAAGATCTAAAAAGAAAAAAAAATCCTTTTTCTTTTGAGAATTACTTCCTGGAACGTATTTAACATTTATGGGAGCAGACATGGGAAAACAGGTTCTTAATGAGAAGGAAGCAGTTCAGCGCCTTTCAGTCCTGTGGATAGTCTGTGAAATACATTTATTAAAATTGCTGAAAAGGACTGTTAACTGCTTTGACCATTCTCTACAATTATAATTCTGAATATAGATTTATGATGACAACTCTATGTAATAGATATTCAGGTTCGATGTGGTGTGAATTTTAATTGATCACGTTGTTAGAAGAGGGAATATTAAGGGTTTGATTTTTATCTACTTACCAAGCCAATACTGTAGAACAGGATTTTAGTGAATTTAGGCTCTGGAAGCACAGACTCTCTTGCTCACATTATTTTCATGTTTGGAGTACCGGAATCAATTGCAAATATTCTCATAGCTTCTTGAAACCCTTAAGAACGTGATCAGTAACAGTTGTTAGATATGTGGAACCAAACTGGCATCTGTTATGAAGAGCTGAGGTCCTGCTCTTACATGGGATGTTTGTAATTTTAAAGCATTTGTGCCTCCCTAATAAAAAGGGATGATGATGCAAAAACTTTGATAACTAGATTCTGTTTCCAAAAAAAAAAGAAAAGAAAGATTCATTCCGATCAAAGTGGTTTCAACACCAAGAACTTGAATGTTTGTCTGGATCAATTTGTGTGGGGTTTTCTGGATTCCCTGGGAACCCAACTATTAGGGAAGACTCCAGGAACGGTTTTGAACAACAAATTAGATCATGTAAATAGACTTACCTAATTTCAGAACTTACAAGGCCACTATCTTTAGAATATCTGAGTGCTTCATGGCCTTCAGTGTACTTAAATGAGTCACTACTTTATTAACACACCAATTAAAATTATTAATAATTTATATAGGAAATTGAAGAAAGATGACAAAATTATTCCATTATTCGACTGTTTTGCAGGTCCTAAAATGGTAGAATTCCACAGTCAGCAATTTCAGATCAACTCAAAGGATGGAAAGCCACTTTTTACAGTGGATGAAAATGAAGTTGTAATTGGCACAGATAAGCTTCGAGTCACAGGTTTGTAATGGTTTAAGAAATGTTCAGATAATACTCATATGAAAAGCACATTTTTAAATTTGTTATTATGTGTGAATGCAAGTTCTGGTTTTACCTCAGTAGCAAACAGAAATGTGAAGATAATCTGAACTTTTTCAGTAAATAATCAGTAAGAATTTTTAACACAAAATAATATATATATCTATATAAAATATGCAAATATTTCTGTATGTATGTGTTTCATTTTAAAGCCATTAGTAACTGAAACTGTAGTGGTGCATCTTTTTATGAATTATTTAATGTTTCCAGTGCATGCTGTCTGAGGCTGAAAAAATGCTAGATATTCCATTCTGAGTAGTAAAGAGTCAGATCTGTGAAAACTTCAGGGAGAAAAATATCTCTCTGATATTTTTACATGGTTTTATCTTTCAAAGTGAAAGCTACTGTATTTCTGTTCTGTGAGTAGCACATATGTCACGGGAAGATATTTGTAGTATATCTTAAATGTCACCTGTCAAGAGAAAAGTTTGTCTTAGGCTGTTTCTTCAAACCACTGAAGTACTCATTTACAAAGTAAAACGTCAAAGTCATCACATGAAAAGCTACTTCCTTTCATACAACTTGATAAAGTCAACCTTCATTTTCTAGGTGTAAAGTTGCATTAAATAGACACATCACAGTATGATTTCTCTTTGAGCAGAAGAATCCATCAAAGGAAATACTGAAAGTATTCTGTAATTTCTTTTCAGTTAATTTTTTAGTATTTTTTGATTGCAGCTTTTGTGTTTGGCATTCGCTAATTACTGGTCCTCTGAAATCTTGAGGTCTTCATTTTAATGAATAGATTCATGTTATTTCACTGTCAAAAATATAAGTATGGTAGTAACTATACAATTAGTGTTTCAAAGCCAAAGTTAAGTTATAATAATTGTGTTAATAAATTTTGTTTACGCCTGAGGGTCTTATCTTAAGGTTTTTTACTTTTTAACCTAATTGAAATTACAACTTTGTTTAACCGGGAAACTGTATCAAATAATTATTGTTTGCCCAAGGGATGCTAAACTTTAATAGGAAAGTGTGTTTAACAAAGATATGAAAAACTGCATAATTGTTAACTGATTTGGAAAAGGTCTGTCTCCTCTCAAACTTAGTAATAATCATTCATACACGAGTTGAAATTGTTATGCTAATATTAATGACTCACTCATCCAATATTAATCTTTACAGTGCATTGATAATTATTTACCTCAGCAGATATTGTACTAAGACACATGCCTGTTTCTTTTTTTACACTGTAGTAAAATTCAAAAGCAAATACATTAAAGTCAGTGAGGTTATTCCAGTGTAAAATTAATGTAAGTGAGAAGGGATTCATGCCCACTTTGCTTCAAATTAATTTATTAAAATTGTGATTTAAACGATACTATTAGCATGAAGGATAAATTATTGTGATTTAAATGATACTATTAGCATGAAGGATAAATTAGTAATACTTTGCATACCAAGATTATTTTTAAACATTTTGGACAGAGAACAAGATCAATGTGAAATAAATTTTGGAAAGTTCATACCATAAAAACCAGATGATCCTGGGTTTAAAATACACAAAGAACATTTTGTAGATTTTATGTACAGTGTAGTAAACTAATTGATTTTACTTCTCCTTTTTTATGTGAACTATGAAAAGCTCAGTAATGATTTTCAAGAAAACCTGACAGTTTTCAACTAAAATATAGTATAGCAGAGAGTGAATGTGTATGATTTATGATACTTCAAGACAAAGGAAAAGGTCTAAGAGTAATGTGATCCAATCCAACACCTCAAGAATTGTCAGTTTCCTGCAGTTAATATGTTTCAACTCATACTATTTCAGCCAGACATTCTCTGGCCCCTGTGTAGAATAGAATGGTGCAAATCAAAGAAGAGCAAACACCTGGGGAAAGCCTCAAACAGGAACGTGCCTTCCATACCACGCAGGGTCATGGCAGGTCTGGGTGGCCACATTCCCCTGGAGTGCAGAGAAACGCCGGCACCTGCCCCGGGCAGAGCTCCTGTGCCCACCAAATGCTGTTCTCTGCTTTGGGAAGGGCTCCAGGGCTTCTCATCCCCCTCGGATATTGTGGATAGAGGCTGAGCTCACATGCTCAAACATTAAAATCCAGCTGTGTGTGAAACATCCTGGGGTGTGTGAGACACCACATGGTATCACTCTATCTCCAAGAGATGCTTTCTGTGATCGTGGCAGCTGGAGCCCAGGCAGGATGCACAAGGGTGTTCCAGATGAGAGTAAGCACATATGATTAGGCAAAGAAACACTGCCTCTGGCTCATCTGTGACCTCTACATCACAGACACATTTCAGTGAACATGGAACTGAAGCTCGGCTTAACCCTTCATGGCAATTACTGCTCCTAAAGGAGCATGGGATCCAACTGCATCCTCTTTCATATTATTTCAGTAAGGACCTGCATTTTGCAGGCATTCATTATGTTGCTGTGGTGGTACTGAACATCCGTGTTTTGTTCTGGGAGGCTTTTGTACATTCAGCTGACATTGGTGACAGTGAAACCACCTTGTAACTGTTTTGGCTGTGAAAGAGCTGATTGCTTTATAGCCTCGTCACGGCAGGCTCATAGAAACACAGAATTGTAAAGATTAGAGAAGATCTCTAAGATCACACCCAACCATTAACCTAACACTGCTATGTACACCACTAAACCGCATCCCCAAGTGCCACATCTACACTTTTTTTTTTTTCTTAAAGCTGGCAGGCAGAGAGGATCAATATTTTTATGGAGAAGCATATTTGTATCGCCCTTTCTCCCGTTTACTACTTGCCCTTCTGCTTGTTTGTCTTTTATAAAAATCCCATAAAGTATTTGCTGAGTATTGTCTGTGATTTTCTAGTGTTCTGTTCTGTGCAAAGGTTTTCAGTTTGCATAGCTAATGCTGGAGTGCAATGTGACGGTATGTGTTTAATTTAAACACTTCTGCTCAGAAGGTAAGCTAAGTAGGAGGCAATTTGAGGGTATGAGTAAACATTCTGTTAGACTTTGAGGAGGCAAATGGTCCTTGCCTGATAGGGTGTGTGGGTTGTTAATGCATCTTGCTGACTTCAATCCACTCATTGAGAAAATTAATTTCTTGTTCTTGTGTATTTTAGGAATAAATTACAATATCTTGATAAACAGTAGCATATAAAATAGTAAATATAATAGTAGTCGTATCATAGTTAAAAAGATAATGTAGGAAATGAAGACAGGAAATCAATTTAGGGCCATTTTCCAAAAAAAGTTGCCCTGAGATTTTTTCTTTCTATTAGTGGCATAATGTTAAAACTTAATGGTGTTTGATGAAGAAGTTTTACTCACATTGAAGGCAAGGTTTTACTTTTGCTTAAAGATGACAGCTCTAGAATACAGAAATAAGCCTTTTCATTCCATTTTACACCACCTGCCCACCGCCCCAGAACATTACCACTGGTGTTTCCTGTCCTCTTTCTTCTGTTAGCCCCAATTTCCTTGAAACTGGTACTATCTCTGTAACCACTTAGTTGTCTTTATAGAATCATGGGATCATAGATTCACTTAGGTTGGAAAAGAACTCTTAAGGTCATCAAGCTGAACCATTAACCCAGCACTGCTGAGTCTACCACTGAGTCATGTTTCCAAGTGCCACAGCTGCATTTTTAACATATCAGAATAGCCCTGCAAAATATCTTAGTTGTACCAAATCAGCATATTCTGATCAACATTTTTAATTTCTTAAGATGCAGAATAATCTTAATGAAAATGGAATGATATGTTAATGAAGCAGGGTTAAAGCTCTGTCTGAATTAATAAATTTTAAGTTTTCCAGTAATACATTCATTCCAGTTTGTAATTTACAGAAAGATTATTCTGTTTAAATTGATGAGGAGTGTATCAGCAGCTAAATAAAATTTAAATTCAATCTTAATAAATCAATGAATTCTCAAAGTGCTGAAGTGATTTAATATGGTAATTCTTGTATCTTGTGTACTTCCATGCAAGCCAAAGAGGTTTCATTCTGAGGAATCATGATTTCAGCTAAAACTCTTCTCCAAAAGCAGTACATTTCATGCCTTCTCAGGATATCCTGAGAATTTTCCTGCAGTCTTCATGAGGTGACAGTCTTCCTATCAGTTGTCTCAGCGATCTATTCATTTTTAATGGTCTTTGTTGATTTCACTTCTTTTCCTTTTACCATGTAATCAGAGGTTGCCGAACCAATGTTTAATTCTGTTTTTCCCTTTATACCACATTTAATGCAATCTAATAGCACATTTATACAATCTACACCACGCTTCTTAATCATCCATTGCCATTCTCTGTCTAGACAGAGCCCAAATCCCTGACATAGGGATTTTTAAAGCCCAGAATTCTTTCCAGAGGGTAACGGCGTAAAGAGCAGCCAGACAAGTCACCTTGACTAATATCCTAACTATTAAAATATATTGCCTTGCTACATATTCACCAGGGTGCTCAGATATGTGAATCCTCAAAGCCAGAGGAAATTTCTCAACCTAAGAGCTCTCCAGTTTTTGATGAGTATTTTCACAAAACCAAGGAACAGAAGAAGTTGAGAGGCTCCACCCTTGGTGTAGAGGGTGGTGTTCAGCTGCTGTTTGGAGCTTTCTCTGTTGCTGGGGGGCTTTTGTCTTACATCAGCCAATTTCCTGATCCTAGTGGAGCTTGAGTGGGAGGTGGTCACTGGGCTGTTGGTACTAAAATAATGCTAACACTTGAGAGAGCAGAAATGGAGATCCTTGGAAGATTTTCAGGTTCAACAGGGAGGCTCCTGGTGAGGCTGAGTTCCCACTGTTTCTTCCTCTTTGGGATTAAGCCACTCATATATCAAGACGTAAACTATCTGGTCCCATAGTCATTAATATTTGCATGCAGAAACACCATTCCATATTCAGCAAGCCTGCCTATAAATAGGAGAAAATCTTTGATAAAGCTATAGGACAGAAGTTGTAATATGCATGGAGAAGTCTAAAATAAATATGATTATTTAGGACTATAGTATTTGCATAGTATAGGTTTTGTGGGGTTTTAGTTATCTCTATTAACTGTAATGAAAGTTACATTGTATGAATCTTATTGTCGCAAGTGGTTTAAAATTTCTTTCTTCAGACTTTTTGGATATCATTTTAAGAATTTACAGCTGTACATTTACATTACTTCTGTATTGTATTGTTCCAATCAATACTGCAATGGCAATAACGTAGCTATATTTAAATTGTCTTATAATTTTTAACATGTGGTCTCTTATCTTATTTTCCAACATCAAAGTGGCCATATTAAATTGGAAATCTCTTGCTATTTTTGTGTTATATTTGAACTGTTGCATTACAGTATTTTTCTTCTTTTGATTTTGTTTTTCAGGGCCTGAAGGAGCACTTTTTGAACATTCTGTAGAAACACCACTTGTGAAAGCAGAAGCTTTTAAACAGCTTAGGTAAGAACTTATACATAATAAGTAAATGTTATTTTCTGTAAATATTCACATTTTTTTGAACACGTGATTTTCAACACAGAATTGCTGATAACTTTTTTTCTGGTTTATGTGACAAGTTATTTTTATTATATATGAGGGAAAATCATATATATTGTTCTGCAATTTTGAAATATATTATGAATTATTTCTTGCTGGTGGTGAATATATTTTAAACTCCTGTGGAAAGCTTTTCTGTAAAGTTCTATTTTTCAGTTTTTAAACATTTTGAAATATGACTTTTTCTACTATGTTGCACTGTAAGTTGCTTGTCTGCAGTAGGTCATCAAACTGTAATTAGTCAAGGTTTTTGAAAACTGGTATCTGAGGAAGCAGACTAAGAAGAAAAGTTCAGAAATGTATGAAGCTCTAATGTATGTAAAGAATTAAAAATTTGTTGGGGCAACCTCAGAGAACACAGTAAAAAGAAAAGAAGTGAAATGAAGAAAAGACTGAAAATTACTAAAAAGCAGTTTGGGCTGAGAAAATCATTAAGTACTTTGTGTGTTTCAGAGCTCCTTCATTCTGAGATAGCATTTCTTTGTGCATTATTATATTTAATTTTGAGTATCCCAAATAAGTGTATAATATGCTGGTTATGATGAAGTAATAAACTCAAATTATATTCTCTTAATGAACATGTTATCTTTCATTTCATAAGCCAGTTCAAAGAAAGATTTGAAATTAAAGAGGATCTTTTTAATGATTGTATTTCTGTCCTTTCATACTTTGGCAGTTTGCTACTTTCTGTCATAATTTCTCTTCTTAGTTTTCTTCTCCAGTAGGGATAACTACTAGAGAGTAGTGGAAACTGATGAAAGCTTTCAAAAACATTGTCTGTGTCTTGCTGATTGAATTTTCATATTGAGAATGATAAATGAGAGACTGTTGAGATAATTATTTTGATTGTCTCATTTATATTTAAGATCTACTTTATGTTGTGCTTGCATTTGAAGACAGTATGAGCTGAAGGCATTATTTTTAACATATTGATGTCCACTTTCAAAAATGGGTTTCTTCTGTTATGATAGATTTGGATATGAGAGACTTTGACCAATATATACATTGTCTAGTTTCGTAGGGAGTGGATTCATTATGTTGCAAATTCAACATTTTTTGATTCTCTTGACTTCAGTGAAGTAGGAAATCGATTTTCTTATTTGCAAAGTCAAGAAAATTTGCAAATTTTGATTGGGTACATATCTATTCTTTTCTGTGGGTTTTTATGTTGCTTCAAATGCATAATTAATTAATATTTTAATAGGCTTAATATAGTTTTATTCTACACCATTATGCGCTGTGTACATTTTAAGGTCTTATTTGCACTTTTGTTTAACAACAGTTACAATGTTCCTGACTGCATACAACTATTGTTAGTATAATTTTTCTACCTCTTTTTGAACTAGGATAACAGTAGGAAGGAAAACACCGAGCTTAATTCAAAGTGTTCCTAAAGTTCTCCTCCATGGATGAGTTTACTTCACAGCATACCTCTTTAGTGATTTTTACCATGTCAGCTATAAATGCAAGTTTTGATACAGAATGTTGCTATTTGTTAGCAGAGTTCAAATGCAATGCATACAATCCCACTCAGTTCTGTCTTCGATTAACTTAAAATAGTGGGAAGTACAGACTCTTCCAGAGTTAAGAGAAGTTTGCTAGTAATTATTGTGATATCAGGGAACTGGTGACATGACCACTGACACACTTGTGACTGTATTTGACGTGAATCCAGAGCTGCTAAGCACCTGTGCTACAAACTGAGTCAGCTTAACCCTAAGAGAACTGATTTTCTGGACATGAGGCTGTGCAGCGTATGCACCATACACTTGTGCCAGCATAGAATAGCTTGGGCTGGAAGGGACCTTAAACATCATCAAGTTCCAACTCTTCCTGCCATGGGCACCTCCCATCAGACCAGGTTGCTCAGAGTCCCACCCAGCCTGGCCTTGGACACCTCCACTATCCACAGCTTCTCTGGGCATGTTGTTCCAATGAACTCACAGAAAAGAGTTTTTCCCAATATCTAACCTAAATCTTTCCTCCTTGTTCTGTCATTACATGCCCTTCTAAAACATCCCTCTTCTCTCTCCTGTCCTGGTAGGCCTTCACCCAGAGCAGTTCAGGATGCCTCAGTCCTTTAATTTATTTTCTTTTTCTGTCATAATGAGTGTCAAGTTTGAAAGCAGAGATGGTAATGATTTCATTTTTTCATGAGGGGCTTCTGGAGAGGTTTAAGAAGGAAATGCACTGGTCTGCAGTGCAGATGGTAAATGAAGATGTAGGCAGAGAAGACCATTTTGTCAAGCTGGAAAAAGGTTACTTTCAAGGGCAATCTTAAATGTCAGCATAAACAGAATTCATGCATTCTGTTGTGAAGGAGCTCAGACAAGTTTACCAAAAAATGGATATTTTGTAATGCTTCATAAATATTCTGTTTCATTCCACACTGTTAAATACAGGTACCTACCCACTGAAAAGCACTTCAATATGAAAATTTAAAATGCAATTTTAAGTATGTATGACTTCCCTATTTTAGATTTGAACATGCTTCCTTTCCAGATTAGTGTAGTGAGTACTGAGTTACAGTTAATATAACGTATTTTCTTACCTTGAGCCTTTTCTCCACACTTTCACAATCTATTAATCTTCTGCTATTTTTCCTTTATTTTTCCTTCAGTGGTTGTCCTGTGCCGTGTGGATGTGATATGCTGGGTGAATGTGTTATAAAGTGCCATGGTCTACAGCATTAAATGTGGGGAATAGTGTTTTGAGAAACCCCATCCACTGCAAATGGAGTTGCAGGTTTCAAGGAGCTGACTGGAAACTCTTAAAGCTCTTTGTGCCATAGGAACCGGGGCCACATTCTTTCTCTGTCATTCAGATTTAGAGCAGGATTTCAAACAAGGCTGACACAAATGGCCTCTGAATTACACATTCTGCTGGCTTTCTTGTCCAAATGCCAAATTTCAAGATGGACTGCTTTTCTGGAAACAAAGAGATATGTGTGTTAGAACGTGTCTTTTTATAGCTAAGTTATGGAGACAGAGCAATGCAATTATACTGCGGTCAGTAACTGTCTTTTCATTTGTAATTTGAAGGAAAATTATAGAGTCCTTTTCAGTCTAAAAGATCAAATTTATGACTTGCTCATAAAGAAAAGGAGATGTGCTTTCACTTGCTTCCAACTGGTAGAAAGAATTGAAAGAACAAAATCTACATTTCAAGACTGTAGCTGTCCTAAGTTTATAATAACATTGCTTACTTTTTAATTTCTTTAATGGATTTCATTTAAATAAAATTTCTAAGACTTTAGGACCCGGTGGACACCTAAAAACAGAGCCTTGCCTGTAATAAGGGCAGACGTCTCAAAGACATGTTTACAGTCACAGGAAGGTTTGTATATATCCAGGAAATATCCTTCCCAGAAAAATACCACTGAGGAGGCACCTGGTTGAAAACAGCCAATTGTCCATGAGAACAGAAATGTGTCAGTGATTGCCACGATCCAGCTATTTATTCCTGCCAAGCTATTTTTTAGCCTTTTCCACGGCTCTTCATGAGGCCTTGGACTTTAGTGTGTATTTGGCACCTTGAGAACTTGCCTCAGGTCTCCTGGGGCTTCCCAAGAATTTATTTGGCTGACACTCATAACTGGATCACAGCAAGTTTTAGTGGAAAACAGGTGTCTTGCTTCCCAGAAAAACCTGAATTTAAACACAGTTAGGAAAGGTCATGTTCAGACACATACCTTGTGACCCAAAATGGAAGTCAAAAACCCGTAACAGCAACTACTGGAACTAAATGATGTAGACAGAGACATTTATAATAGTTCCCTAGAAGCCATCTTTTCCCCAGGTTTCACGTTAAGTAGTCGAAGTAGCCTCTCCTGTTGTTATCCATAGTTTCATGCCAGCACACTTACCTTTTTATATCTCCTATTCTCAAATAACAGTCTCTTTGAAAACTGGTGTCTAAGTTTAGACATTTTTCCAGTCTGATGCTAACATATTTTTCTGATAACTTACAACAGCTATTATTACATGTTATTTAGCCTATTCCTGTATTCCTCCTAAATTCTCTATCCTTGAATAACATGGAGTTCATACATAGTTGTCATTTTGATACCATTTGCTTCTTGTGATCTACATGGCTTGTGGTTTTTTAGGGAAAACAGTGGATCAGCAAAACTCTTCAAATCTCAAAAGTGTTTCTGAGCTGAGCATTTGCATTTCTCAAGTTTACAAGAATGTGCTTACAAATGTGGCATTTTTCCATTTATCAACTAACTGTATATTATGAATAATTAATATAATGCTTATGAATTAGTACTATCTTTGTTCTCATATTTGCCATGTATGGCTGTCTGACAGCCAGCAGCTCTGCCTTCTGAGCACAAATCCTGTGGGAAATCACTTTTAGTACACTCAGATTGTGGTATTCTGACAGTCCTTTAACTGAAGGTTTACATCTAAGTTCAGAATGATCCACATCATTCCACTACCTTGATTTTGGAAAGCACTTTAACAGGAATGATACCACTGTTCCAGAGAGTCAACTTTTGTCAGAGTATGATTATAAATTTATAGAGAGATATATGTTACCAGAATATGGGTATATTTAATGCTTTATGGGTACATGCTGAAAATATTTCAGTATTCCCCAGGGAAACTCATGTATTCTAAACAAATGTATAATATTGATACTAAATAAAACTTTAAATGTTTGATTTAAGAAACATTGTTTTATATTTAAGTGAAATATCTGTCCAACACTTAGAAGCATAAAGAAATATATTTACTGGTATGTGACTGACACGTTACAGAATATTGATAATTTGAAGGCCAATTGTATGGTTTCTAGGTATCTGGTTAGGGTAAATTACTGTGCTGATGGTAGACTTTTCCCATAACTGACACATACCCTTTAATTTTATGTTTGTTCTGTGGCCTCCAAAAACTCTACTGATGGAGTTATGGCTTCTACTTCTCTCAGATTCTTTCTGAAGTCTTATTTTTGTCCTTTCCATTTCCCATTGATATTATTTTTTCCTTTTGCACTTGAAGTATTTGCTATGGTAAAATTGTGTAATACAACAGAGAGAAAGCTGGAAATTGAATTTGTGGAGTTTTATGGCTGTATGAGGAAGAATTATGAAGGAAATCTAGAGAATTGTATAAAAGGCAACCAAGGGAAAAACATTTGCCAAATAATTGTTTAATCATAGTTGTAATACTAATGCTTACATGCTAGTTGCCTAAAAATATCATCTAACTGATTGAAGTACAGTCATTTGCATTCATTATATAAACCAAAAGCCCAGTCAGTCGGAAGAGAATGAATTACATAATAGAAAGTAAGACTGAGATTATGATTCAGTGTTTGCAAGGCACCTCTGCTCCCTGACTAGTGAATTATTTCTACTGCAGTGTAATTTTATGAGCCCTGGCCTTAATTTGCTAGATATAAATTTGCATTGATATACTTTTCATAATCAGGTTAATTAAGAATACCATCAAATACGTCTTTTGGAAACTTTAAAGAATATCTTTCCATTCATCTGATGGACTCAAATATATAGAAAGGTGTAGTTTAGAAGGGTTGGATAGTACAGGGCATCATGTGATCATCTTTTCAGAAGCATTTCTGAATTGGATATTTAAAAAAAACTTTTTTACAAAGTCTTGTGTACTACATCACATCTGGTTGCCTTGTAAATAGTGAGTTTACCTGTAAATGGTAGTCCTAAAGTGAAAAGAATTTTGCAAGCACTGTCATAAATGACTTTCACTTGCTCCAGTCACATGGCTGATGTTCTTCCTAAAGCCTCAGTTTTTCAGAGATGTCATTTAACACAATAAAACCAATAAAAGCTGTTTCTGCTGCTTGTATGGGGCAGTCATTTCAGTATTTTCCATGGCTGCTTATGTCAGTAGCACAAAGAGCCAAGCTGTAATGATTAATGCACCTGTTTAACAGGTTCCCTGACAATATCAGACTGCTCAGTGAGTTTGCTAAAGTGAACTTGTCATCAGTGATTACAGCATATTCCACCAGAGCACAAGCCACTGTGAAAACTTTGTTAGTGATTGTCACAGTTCTAGACACCGCCTTGCCGACGACCACCTGGAGCCCTGTTTGTAAGCCTGGTTGTGCTGTCACTGATCCAAGTTGTAATACTGAGTTGAGCAGATCATTCCTTACATTATCTTTCATCTACATACCTGTCTGCTCATATATCAAGAGAACTGGGGAGGAGGCATGAAACAGGAGACACCCACCATAAGGATGTGGGCGTGGCAGGCACTGGAAAAAGAAAAGGAAGCGTTTCCTGAGGAGAGTAACTTTTCCATGACACATTTCATGTGTGCACCATCACTACTGACTCTTTCCCCTCTCCCTCGGACTGTGTGCACAATTGTGATACTTCAGTTGTGAGGAATCTGATGATAGTGTGGCACATTCAGCCATTGTACTAACAACCACAAGAAGGAAAGGATATGACCTCCTCTTCAGGGAAGCCTCTTCACTTGAGTGTTTGTTTTCATGAAGAACATGTAGACACTATGAACAGCAGGTACTGAAGAATTCCGGTTACTTGAAATCTTGCTGTGTTTCAGCATGTTAATTAAAAAGTTGCTTGAGATACGTATAAAAGAAAGGCACAGCAAATTTCAACCTGGAAGATAATTTTATGAAACTAATCATAAGGAAAATGGTAACCCCATTTTTTACAACAATGATGCAAGTGCTGTTATTATATGAGATTAAAATTTTATAATACAAGACATTATTTTATGATATTATTAAAGTAATTTGGAAAAAATAGCTATGCTGGAAACATCTGTGATGTGCCAGATTTAATCACATTCACTGGAGCCTTGGTCATTTTTAATTACCTGGAGAGTCAGCATATCATAAAATTGAGGTCATCACAGGGACCTCTTTCGAATTAGCTCTTACCACTCTTCATCACAACTGTCAGTCTTGAGAGAAGCTTCTATTTTAATGTGTCTTGGTCTTATCTTCAGTCTTCATTGCTTCAGCAACTCTGCCTTGAGTGACAGTGGGCAAACAGGAAAAAACACCTCAATATTTAAAATGGATGGGGAACTAGTAAACAAATAAGTACACTGCGATAATCATATCTCCTATGTTTTGGACTAGGTTATAAATGTTGTTTTAGATTGCTTTTAGAGCCTTTTCAAAGTGCCATTAAAACTGGGAACTGTTTTATTCTTTTTTTAAGAGAGCATATAAATGCATTTGTTCTAGAACTTTGAACACTTCTTTTATGTGGCTTACATTAAAAAAAAAGAAAATCTGTTAACCAAAACGTTGGGAGCTGGAAACATCTGTTATTCAAATCTGGCTTTGTAATTGTGCTTGTGCACAGAGATCCCCCCTAAGCCATAAGCAGTGTTAGTGCCTGCTGTGCTTATGCTGAACAATTCCCTTGAATCCAGAATCTCATAACTGAGCTTTATCTGCAGCCATGCATTTCAGATTTACAACACAAATACTGAACTAACTTGGAACACAGGCTGTTTCAAAAAATAAAAGTATGATAAGAATTTTTTATTAAAATTAAAGAAAAATATGCAGAAGAAAACAGCAGCTGACACCTTCAAGAGCAACAGATACTCCTAATATTTAAGAATGGCACCCAAAAGGAATGCAGTGCCTTGGGGTTCTGCCCTTGATCATTATCTTGATCATTTTTAGCATAAGGCAAAATGAGCTTAAGAAACCCCAGTAGATTTATTTATTGAAAAATCAACTGTGCTTCCTATGCATATGGAGTAGGACTAAAAACTGAAAACATAAAAAAACCCCTTCATCTGCATGTGCCTAACAATTTTTTGCTGATTCTAAATGATTCCTTCATTGTCCATGTGATTTAGCTGATGATTAGCACACACTCTTGGTTACCATTCATCTCTTACACATTTAGACTGCATTCATACAACTGAGTCGAAAGCTAGAGCACCTCTGTGTGCCCAGAATAAGCAGACACATCTCAGATGTACATCCAGGTTTAGAATACTTCTCTTTCTGCAAGCAAATTCATTCATTCATTCATTCATTCATTCANAAGTGGAAAGGGATCCTCCCACAAGCCACCCACACAGAAAGTGAGATTCCTGGACCATGGCCCCAGGGGTTTGCAACTGTTAGGACAGAGGTTCAGATGGAATTGATTCAATTTATTTGGACATCTAGGTGTAGATACCTTTACTGCATCTCATCACTTTTGGTGGAAGGCAACAGGTATTTTACAGAGGGCATTTTACAGAGCTATCTAAAACAGAGAATTATTATGCACTAGCACTAGTTCTTTCTTTCTAATAATTTTGAAGGATGCATGGGGATCAATAATTTCTTTAGGAATTGCGCACTTACCAACTACACCATGTTTGGTTAAGGTATGAAGAAATGAAAATCCATCATAAGAAACTAGACACTGTGCTGGGAAATGTTCAAATTACAGAAAAACAGCTTTCCGCTTGGAACCCAGTATTTCATAAATTCATCTAAATTTCTAATCATAGTTTATATAACCATGTGACTTGGATTAGAAAATGCTGCCAATTACTGGTTCTTGTTTGATATCAGGCATGAGGTAATGAGTCCTCCCAAGCTAATAATTAGCTTGGAGGCCCCAGCCATGCTATGACTTCTTCTTTTCAGTAAAGTCATGACACCATCATATTTACCTAAAAGAAGTATCCTTTCTTAGTTGGTGAAAATCCATGGTTGTCTTATACTCACTAAAGACTTTGAGAACTTCAAATAAGTCTAAGTGTTTTCATTGCCATCAAGTCTCTGAATTTCTTCTTCCTTCAAAATCTTCTCTGTGTCTTCTGCGTCAAACTCAGATTTCTTCTTTATACTAACCTTGACAATTGTGCATCCCTGGTATTTACATTTATATTTATTATCTTCTACAGCTGTTCCCTTGGCTCCTGCAATTCTCGTTTTGAACATTTTTCTGCTTTTCTATCCTACACTGCACACTCATCTCAAATGCCCTCCTGTAACTGACTTTTTTCTTAAAGCTTATAAATATTCTAATATGTATCAGGAAAATAGCACAATCTCTCTTTTTCTTCTAATCTGGAGTCATCAGATTGTCCACAGCCTGAAGCACAACAGAGGATAAAAGCCTTATATTGTTAGTGCTTTTCTTTCATAGAGTCTTTAGCACAGACATCATTAGAGGAACACGGTCCAGGTTGGTTTCCTGGGTCCTGCATGTTTAATCTTGGAATATGCAAAAGTTAGACACACTGATGCAGCAGTAGGGCACGTAACGCATTTGACTCCATATCCAAGATCTTTGAGCTATAAGCTTGTATTAAGTCTGTGGGTAAAAATTTTTAAATATAGGAATAAATAAGGATAAATGGATTAATTGATCTATGGAAAATGAAACTTACTGTAGAATCTGATTCATTATTATTTTATTTTCATACAATGATTGTCTTAACGTAAAAAGCATAAAGGGCCTAAGATCTATTACTGCAGTGGCTCAATATTCCAAAAGGTCATTACAAGACTGTATTAGCTTTAGAAAATGCATTCCCTATAGGTTGCCTACTTGAGACTAGTGAGTATTTGTGATCTGATGTCTTGGTTTCTCCATTCCATGAAAGTATTTGGGATGTTTCAGTGCATTACAAGGTACATTTTTGTCTATTTTCAGAGGTCAGACAAACTGTCAGCAAAGCATAGCACATTTTGAGACTTCCCCAAGTGATTGGAGGCAAAATAGGAACCTTCCAAAACGAAATTTTTGTTAATGCATTTAAGCAGTAAGCAGAAGAATCAAGAAACAAAGGTTACTTTTAAAATCAAATTAGAGCAGATTGCTCTATCATTTTATGGTCTTTAAATTACAACATAGGGTCACTGAAGATTTTTTTATAAAAGCTTCAGAATTCCTGGAGAAATGAGGTGCTTTATGAACAGCTGTTTATATTTCAGCCAAATAATTTTTCTCTAATGGAGTTCCTGTGTACGTACACTTGCTTCTAAACAGATATTTTCATAGTATGCTTTTCTGAATTCACTTGTACCCTATGTGTTTCCTTATAGTGTTAACAGACAGCTTTTCTGTATTTTCACAAGAGAATGGTGATCTTTTTATTTCTGGCACAAAAACTTCATTTGAGTTGTTGAAAGCACAGTTTTAATATAAAGCTGTATCTCATGCTACTCTAACTTTTCCTGTAAATTTTTCTGCAGTGGAAGAGCCAGATGCACTTGGCAGAAAATTATTAAATGTTCTCTTTTGAAAACTTAAGATAATTGCTGTTAAATTTTGATTCATTAAAAACATATTGGTTTGCATATTGAATTTTATTGTGTGATAAATAATTTATTAACTTAGTATTCAGTGTATAGGAGCTGTAGATATTGACATTAGTCTTACTGAAACAGAATATGTGTCCTAGTTCAGGCAACTCCCAGAGGCAATAATCCTTGGAAAACAATTTTTTGCACTAAGTTAAAAAAAATGGATGCAGTTTTTCAGTCAATTTTTCTCATTATGTTTCATTTAGTTTAACTCAGGGAAGTTCAGACTTAAAATACCAAAGTGAACGAAGGCAATATGGAAGACAATATTATCCAGGTGGGAAGCGATTATTCCATCCCTAAAGGAAGGAATTCAATAGGTGTGATGTAAAATGGGGCATTTCAGAAAGAAAAATCAGTCAGCATTTGAAAGATTTATAGGAGTTATGTCAAATCAGAATTTTGTGCTAAGGCTTGGCTAAGTTACTGCTATATTTTCATTACGCAGAGACTGATTGGGGAAGATTTAATGAGTCATTAGTATTTTCAGTTCTTTGACATTCAGTAAGAGCTATCACAGTTTATCACAGTTGAATAATGATACTTCCGTGTCCTTAGGATCGGCACGGTTGCTGGAATATGCTATGAGACTCATTTTTCCTCTTTGCAAGGAGATGTAATTTTAGGAGCCATTCCAAAGAAAATGCTTTTACAAAATACAGAAATGAGGCATATATCGAGACTGAGATATCAGTCCTGTTGTTTTGTCCTTCTTTGCCTTTGGACGTTCTGGCAAACAACCAAAAGCCACAAGGCAGAACACCAAGATCCTCAGGTTTGGGTAATCATAGTCTTGCTACATCCTGATCACCCTCCCCACTCACCTGACCTCAAAACAGCAAGCTGCTGGGAGAGAAGTGAATATGGGTGGGGATTGGCAGTAAGCATTACTCTATGCCTGCAGCTCCCTCTCCACCTCTAGAACTCCAGCCCAGTTTTGCTCAGCTCATGTCAACAGGAATCCAACTTCCTCATAAAGAAAGGATATGGTTTGAAATGGTGTATACCGAGCCATAAATAAATGCTGACAATCTCTTTTTCCTGTGTGACTAGTGCATACTCTGCCTATGGTTTACTCTCTTACAATGTCTAGCTGCATGGCTGGGGAATTAGACTGCTTTCAGACTAATCAAAAAGTCAATATACTCCTATTGCCTTTTAAAGGTTAACATGAATTCAAAAAGCAGGGCTCAAAGTAGACATCTACAGAGAACCAAGGCCAGTTAAGCCCACAGAATCCTCTAGGATGCTTTTTTGCCTTTCAAAACATTAGTCCTTTGACAGGTTAAAGATTTTCCTTTTCCCCCTTTTTCCATAAATGTGGGGGGGTTTTTTTTCCCTCTTCTTTTCTTGCCTTTTCTATTCATCCTTTGCTCCATGACCTCTAGTCATTGCATAATTTAATTTCTGTTCCCCTTTAACCTTTACAAAGTCCGATGAACTCTGGGGCAGGTGTTCATGGCAGGATTTCTTTTTGCACACCAAAGGTATGTGAGGGTCTCTTCCTTACTGATGATGTGAAAAAGATGTTTTGATTATAGAATCACAAAATGGTTTGGATTGCAAGGGTCCTTAAAGATCATCTAGTTCCAACCGCCCACCTGTCATGAGCAGGTACACCTTCCACTAGATCATGTTGCTCAAGGCCCTGTGCAGCCTGACCTTAGACACTTCCAGGGATGCACAGTTGTTGGGTGCACTACAATATTAGAAGTAGTGTTGATTCTGGACCTGTTTACTCCAGTTACAGATGGGCAACTTCTGTCTAAGGTCATACCATGGAATTTCCTACCCATTGAATTCAGGAGAAATGACGACTCATGAGCTGGAAAGGTCAAAAAGGAGTCAGAAGGAAAGGATAAACAATAACCCCAGGGTACAATTGCACTAAGGGTCAAGCAACCCCAAACTGCAGTAGGAAACTTGTGGTGTTCTTTCTTCAGTGCTAGAACTAGCTTTCTAATGCCTTGTGGTACTTAAAAGATCTGTAAAGTATCCCTCTGACTCCTGCCAGACCAGGATGAAAAAAGAGATCAATATTCCTGCAGCATGCACAGGCAGTGTCACCTGCTTCTTTACCAGAACTGCTGCAGGCTCTCACTGCCTTCACATCCTCCCTAACAGCCAACTGGGCAATTTCTGGTGATCTGGCATCTCCACGAATTAGCAACATCCTTATAGGAAAAGGGAAATCTCCAGGCCTTTAGGTTGTTGGGATGGTTTCAGATCCAGACCTTGGATGCTGTTGAGGATCCCTCAGAATATTTTTCACACAATCCTTCATGAATTATTTAGCACAGCTCATCACCAAGTTTCTTTGGCAGCCGGACAAGGCACTACAGTTGTCTCCTGGAACTCTTACCAACAAGTAAGAAGAGAGCAATGAAAATATTATCTTTGCTGTAATCAATTGCTTTAGCTGAATTTTACAGCTCCATTTGCTGGAGAACCAGCAAATGACAGCTGTAAAATACTACCAGGAATAACCTGTTCCCTTACCCTGCCTTTCATAGGCTGACATTTTGCAGTTTCTCAGGCTGCAGGCATTGCAGTGAAGGGGAGCAAGGCAAAGTAACTATTCTGCCCAGTGGGCCCAGGTGTGGCCTGTATTGCCTTACAATCTGTATGTCTACTTGAGTGTCCTAATTCAAATTAGAAACATGCTTTTGAGGGAAATCTCCCAATGGCCTGAACTCTCCCCATCTTGATTTTCAATGTGGAACTGTTTGGGGAACATGGACAGGATGATGTGTAACTTTTGTGTTAAACTAATCTGAAAATTGTGATCTGTTGGAGAACACCTAATGTGCTCCAGTCTTTCTGGGCATCCAGTTGGCAACAGCTAGTCCAGAATACTCCTCAGGACACATATAATGGGCTGTCAGGTCCTTGGCATCAAATGTTGTGCTGCCCAGATCAATTTCTCTTGCACCACACCCCCTGCTAATTGACTCCGGCAGTTACCACAGTACCTAGAAGCTACTCACAAGTACAGAGTCCCTCTTCCCAAGTGAAATACAGGCTGTGACAGATGTCACATTTAAGACAGCACATTACATAGATTAATTTCCCTAGATGGTAAAGATCATTCACTTCACCTTAAATGTAATTTATGTGTCTGTAAGTCTAAAAAAAAATAAAGTGACTGGTAACAATATATTCCCTCATCATTCTAATGCACAAATTCAAACACTGTAAAGTGACCAAAAACTCTTAAGACGATTAATTTCTTCCCTCTTACTCTCCAACCACCCTCCATCATTTGCAAACAAACTGAATTCTTGTTTTGCCAAGACATCTGAGGGATGCACATCAGTGTGGGGACTGAGAAGGGACGTTCAAAGTCAAGGTTCAACTCAGGCTGTTTCTACATTAGGTGCCTATTTCCCTTTGAGTGCATCTGGACTTCAGACATGGAACCTTTGAATACTCTACAAATTACCGTTCACGTCACTGATTCACGACAGTTTGCATTTACCAGGAAGCTTCAATGACGTGCTTAATTAGGCAAATCCAGGCTGAGTTAATCTAGAAATAGGGCCTGCATAAACAGCAGAAATTTAGGTTTGTGATTAATATAGCAAATGTAATTCTGCAATGTAATTTAAATTATGTGTATGTCATATCATAAATCTAAGTGCTTCCGAAGTCTGTAGGCTTCATGCCAGCATTAATTTTTGTAGAAAGTAAGAAATACTTCTCTCATGTTTGATTGCTTTTTAAATTCCAGGTCTGATATACTCTCAGAAATTTGGCCCAGTCTGCTGTCTTACGATATTCAATGGAGTTTAAAAGGAGAAATTTATGCCTATGTATAGTTTGCTTGTGTAGGTGAAATACTTTCCAAAAGAACATGAGCTATTTCAGAGTTTAAAGGTTTTTTTTAAGACAAACTATGGCAAAATTATATTTAACTACCTTGACACTAACTTCTGAAAATATACTAAAAGATTGAAAATAGAAACTCTGTTTAATTTTAAGTATAAAATGCATACAAATGTGCACTAAAAAATATTCCCATGAAGCAGACCTCCCACATTAATCCAGGGAAGAACTGATTTTGTATTTCATAGAGGTATAAATGTAGAGATCTAAGGGAAAAATTCGTACAAAAGCTGTTAAATTCCAAGCACTGCTTAATAAAGATTACTAATACTATATTGGTTGTCTGATGCAGAACAAGTTTGTACTCATGCGGTCTGGTACACCGCATGATCATGAGAGAAGTTTGTGCTATCTCAGATTCATGGAATGAGGCATTAAATTATTTTATGGATATGGTCTCAGTATGGGCCCATGGTGCATTTACTCATTGTTAGTATTTTATTTATTTATCAGTCTGGAGTTTAAACTAATTGAAAGTGATGAACCCAGGAGGTGTCACAGAGAGGCAGATCATGGAAATGCAAAGTCGTAGAATGGTTTGGGTTGGAAGGGACCTTTGAAGATCAGAGAAGATAGAATCTTCTGCTAACTCTGGCCAGCAAGATAAGCCAATATTGCCTGAGCTATTTTCAGATGTGAGGATAAAAAATGATGTTTCAGTGACTGTGCTTAGATATCATGGATTTAGGTTTTAAGTTATCAGCAGGATTTAATATCTTCAGAATTCGAAGATACAACTGAACTTTCTCACAACCACATGTCTTCTTTTACATTCTGGTTTTAATGAAGTAACAGGAAAATGAAAAGGAAGAATTGAAAAAGGCTCAGTAAATTAGACAGCTAATTCCTGGCAATGATTGGCAGTCAAGAGTCTGGACTCACTACACAATGCATTCCCAGTAGAAGACCTGCTTGGGCACAGCTTCATTCACCTGGACTGGCAGCTGTGGAGCACCCATGGAGCCAGCACAGCATCTGCTGGGAGTGCATGCACGCACACACACACACACACAC
>VZDJ01000158.1:6268356-6292246 GCA_008694505.1 Cyanoderma ruficeps | reverse complement strand
CACACAACCCTCTCTACATTTCTAGAAAACACAGTGGGTGAGAACATGCAGGCCTGGGAACAAGTGTGTCTGTGTTCCGCAGTGTGGATGCAAACCGTATTCTTTGGTATGTGTCCAGCAATAGGAAAGCTGGCACAGATGTAAACAGGGACCACCAGTTGTCTCACTTCCTCTAGCCTTCATATTCACCTGTTTAGTGTTGGCTGGTGTCATCAGGAAGGGTGAGTGCATATTCATGATAAAAACCTAATAGGTACCAAGTCTGATCCTGCAGTGCCTCCAAATGAAGCAGTTCTAGGTAATGGTCAAAAGAAGCAACATAGTCACTAGCTTGTTACTAGGATTGGGCTTTTTCTTTTCTTCTTGTGATTTTTAATTAGTACTTCTATCCTGCTACCTAGCATGGAAATGATACCAAAATTCTGAAGAAACTAAAGCCTTACCGCTTTGAAAAATAAAAGTCATTATTTCTTGCACAGCTGATCCAACGAGGTGATTACTCAGATAATACAGTGCCTTCCTGCCATCTTGTGGCACTGCAGGGTTTGCAGCTCCCTGTTTGTTATACTGTATAATTTTTATTTCAAATTAACAGTTTTTAAGTTTCAGATGTCATCTAGTTAAACAACACACACACACATACTGAGTAAAATCTTGGTCCAGCTAATTGCAGAGTCAAAAATCTCATTGATTAAAAATGTTCTAGACTGTATTAATTGCATTTATTTCAATGTCTTATGTCAAAAATGAAAACAAATTTAAACTAACTAATGTAAAACTTGGTTTCAGGTTAATAGATTAAGTTACTGTTATACTGAAATAATCTGCAGTTATGTGTGAAATAATACCTTGCATTTGTATTATGAATTAATCTATATTTTTCTTTTGGGATGCTTTGTTGGTTTTTGAAATAGCTGCCTCCTTTCTCTAGTCTGCCTGAAGAAAAGGGAAGCTGCATCTTTTATATGACTTCAGGCAAGAGCCTGCAAGGGCTTGTTCAATGTTTACTTATTTTTCTAAAATAAAGGAACGTATGAGATTGTGCTACTGCCCGATTTCCTGCTCCTGTTTTTAGGCTGGAATCACCAACTCGATCTTTGAGCATGGATGCACCACGAGGAATTAATATCAAAGCACAAGCTGGGAATATTGAAGCTCTTTCCCAGATGGATATCAAACTACACAGCAGTGATGGCGTGGTGAGTACAAGCCCTTCTTTTCCATAACTGTGGTTGATCTGTGTGACTATAACTTCACGTCTTTTTTTTCAAGTTCTGTTAATTTAATTCCTCAGGTTTTAAGTAACAGGATATTAAAATTAATAGTGTCAATAACAAAACTTTTATCTGTATAAATAATACTACCTACAGACATAATGTTGTATTAGCTTAGAGAGATGCTTTCTAATGAAACTTGGATACTGCTTAGCTCCTCACTAGCACAGTGATTCCCAGGCACGCCAGTGGGGAATCTTGGCTCAGAAGCAGACGCAGCGCCAGAGTGGCAAAACTAAGGAGTGAAGCTCTGCAGACATCATTAACAGCAGGCAACATGCAGCAGCCTATTTATCCCCTGTGCAAGGCTGTACTGTGCCAGTTCTTCCACAGAGGAACTACAGACCAGCTTATGTCCATCCTTAACCAGCTGGCTGTGCAGTGAGGCCTCAGCACTCAGGCCAGGACAGACCTGGCTCCAGAGCAGTGCAGGTGTCCTGCTGTTCTGTGCATGGCACTGTCACTTACCTTAGAATCATAGAGTGAATTGTGCTGGATGGGACCTTAAAGATCATCCAGGTCCAACTTCCCTGCCGTGGACAGGGACACCTGCAACTAGACCAGGCTACTCAGAGATCAATCCAGTTTGGCTTTGAACACTTCCAGGGATGGGTCATCCACAATTTCTTGGGACAGCCTGTTACCGTGCCTCACTGCTGAAAGAAATTCTTTTTTATGTCTAATCCAAATCTATCTTCTTGCAATTTAAATCCAGTATCCCTGATAAAGGGTCCCTCCCCAGCTTTCTTGTAGGCCCCATTTAATTACTCAAAGGCTGCAATGAGGTTCCCCCAGAGCCTTCTCTTCTCCATGCTGAACAATCCCAATTCCCAGCCTTTCCTCATAGGAGAGGTGCTCCATCCCTCTGAGCATCTTCATGTCCCTCCTCTGAACTCAGTTCAACAGGCCCATGTCTTTCTTATGTTGACAGCCCCCAGAGCTGGATGCAGCAGAAATTTTTATTCGTCAGTATCCCCACATCTTTCTCCTCAGGGCTTCTCTCAATCCATTCATCACCCTGCTTGTTATCCCCATTTTGGGCATCACCCCAGCACAGGTGTAAGACATTGCACTTGGCCCTGTTGAACTTCACCAGTTCTCTGCTAAGAGGGGGGTGGGCACCAGCTTATTCCTGTCCTGTGTTTATGTCTGCCAAGAGCCTAGGGCTCAGAGAAACTTTGTATATAACAAGTCCTGTGTAAAGGCCATTCTTAAGCCTCTGCTTAGCCAAATCCAGCTCATTTCATGGCACATTATTGCTTTACTATCTCTAACAGCTCCTTTTTGTCCCTTTTTCCCACACAGCTTTTGCTCGATGCTGAAACTGTGCGACTGCCCAAGCTGCCTGAGGGTGCCAGGGGTGGATCCGGGATTTCTCAGGGGCTCTATGAAATCTGCGTGTGTCCAGATGGAAAGCTCTACTTGTCAGTGGCCGGCGTGGGCTCCACTTGCCAGGAATACAGCCGAGTCTGCCAGTGAGGCCCCCCGAAATGCCGCACAGCCCCTTGCGCATCTGAGTTTTGTCTTACTCCTACAGAGCATTGCTGAAAGCGTATTTTTCAGCATTTTAAAAACAAAGTACTTATAATTTAGGAAACAAATCTGCATCTACAATTCTGGAATACAGGGTGTAAGGGGAAGAAGAGCACAAATGACATTTCCACTTCAGAAGAATGACTTGAATCAAATAACATGTTTTGTCAGTAACACTTGGAAAACAGCCTTACAGAGAGCATAAAAAAATAAAACAATTATGTTTCCTTTCTGATCTATTATTCAGTCAGATGATTATGTCATTGTTCATATTTTTGACGTTCATGGGTTTTTCCTCTCACTACATGTAAGCACTTACTGTATTAGTGGGTGAAATTAAATTGAGGGAACTACTTGAACTATTTGTAAGACAAAGCATTATTTGGAGAATTCAGAAAGTGCCAGCAAATGGTCTATGCAATTTTGTTCTTGCAATAACACAAGATAGAAAAATGCAGTATTTGTATAAGTTCTGTGTAAAAGATGTTAATTTGCTGATAGCTTTCTATTTTAGTTTGGCAACACTATGCTGATTTGCTTCTTTCTGATATTCATATAAAAATAACTAATGCAAAAGCTCCAGAAGTCATGAAGGCCTCTCTGTGTCTCAAATCCATTCACTACACAACAGAGAAATATCTTAGTATATTTTATAATAGCAGTTGTTTGTTCTACTGCCTGTACCTTCATAGTCATTTGAATCCTTTTTTATTTTAGCACATGCTAATTCAACAAAGCAATCTGTTGTGCCAGCTGGACTAGTAAAAAGAAAAAAAAAAGTGTCTTCCCATTGTCTGATACAAGGAACTATTTGGGAAGTGGTAAAAATCCTTTTATATAGCCTACAGATTTCAATTAAGAGGAATATTTCATTTCCATCTGCACCTGTTGACTGGCATTTCTGCTCCTGTCAGAGTGGGACTCCATCACAAACAGAGTAAAACTGTTATTATTTTTTACTTTAGGACTTTGGATACAAAATAAATGCTCACCAGAGCTGACAAACTGTTTATTGGCCTTGTAAAGAAACACAACTGCAGATCCATTCCCCTGTACAGTGTTGCACTGAACACAAATAAATTGTTTGCACACCTCTGGGCAGCAAGATTTGCATTTAGCAGTCTGTTGTTTAAACCTCATGGGTTTTTAATTCCTTTGATGCCATTTTGTATATACTTTTTGATCTTATTATCCAGGGAGGAGCTGTCACATAGTGCCTTGGAGTCTATTTACAGAAGGATTTTAATCCATAGTGTTAGTAAACCACGAAGATCCACCTTTTGAAAAAAAAAAATTAATCATCATACTTAAAACAGAAGAATCAGGACAAAATAACCACTAACTTTTTAAAAACTTGCTACTTTGGCTCTGATGAACAAAGGAAGAAAACCAACACTCAGATGAGATCCCCAGGTACGCACAAAAGCCTGACCTGAGAAAGAGTCCCCCATTAATGTTTCCACAATTAATGTGGTAAAGCCCAGGGTAGTCCCTGCTTCTAGGGCTGCCTTTGCAATTTCTCTGAGAATCTGATGTACAGAACTGAAACTGCCCTTCAGCAGCAGGGTGGAACCCTCAGCAATTAATGCAAACTCAGAGTTTCAGTGGCACAAGTAGGAAACACTTAAGGTGAATTTAGGTGAGTGAAGCAAGGTTTCACATTATCTGGAGAGTGTTCCAACTGCTGTTACATCACCTAAAGGAGAAGTAGGAAGCTACACATCTTCCATATCTGAAATTCTCTTTTCTTGGGCTTAGACTCACTCACTCCTGTCTTCAGGAGTAAGTCCAAGGCTGTTGGCTATAAAGAGAGAAATGTTTATCTCCACAACTGTATTTCTTGACTATATCCGTCTCTACAGCTCAGCTATTGTGCCTCAGCTGAGGCACACTTCAAGAGAAACCTTGGAAGTCTTCAGTATTCCTTTAAAGCAGTTTAGGTGGTTCCAGCTTCATGCACAAGATTTTACAAACCAAATACAAGCACACTTAGCTTAATCATTGAATAGAAAGTATGAGTACTAAAATAAAGGTTAGCAAGTACCTTTGCATGTGCCAGATACCTAAAAACTGCTGCCACAAGTAACTTGGAGAACTATAATGTCACCAATCTCTTACAGGGGTAGTATTAACAGCAAAACTGGGACTTTACTCAGAAATTTCAGCCATTGTTCTGACATCAAGGAACATATTCCAATCAAGGAACATCATTGCCTACTTCCATGGAGTTTCAAACAAATAATTCACCTAATCTAACCCCTAAATGTTAGCTAGATACTGCAAAAGTTTAAATCTGCTTGTTCTGCTGGCAATAGAAGCACAGCATTTTTAAGTTATACATTTTAAGCTTTTGTTTTGGAGGTGTATTTTCAAATGTGATTTGCCAGTTAATTCACAGCAAAGGATTGAACTGAGGCTTTCCAGGCAAGAATAACTTATCCCCTAAAGAGCTAGGAGAACCAGGGTGCAGTCCCCTGGCTGGTAACACTATTAAGCATGATGGCACTTCATTTAGACACTGAAATAACTACCACCATTCTTGTGGAGATAAATCTTCTGGACTTGCTTCAGTTCACAGGTGGACTCTTAGTAGTACCAAAACCTAAAGAGGTCTGCTGTACCCTCAGCACTGCCATCACCCAAATCAGCAATATGATCCTTTTCATTGCTTAAATTTCATTCTTCTTTTCATTATGTATAACGCTGACATCAGATGTATTGTTCCATTTTTGTATGTGCACATTTTTTAAAGCATGACTGGTGACATCTTGTCACTATTTTTTTTTTCTTTTAGGTATGGTTAGTAGAGAAACAAAATTTATGCTAAAGTTACCAGAGTGTAATCAGCCGATGCTACAATCTGAACTACTGTTAATCACAACACAGTTCATATATCATTAAATTATCATTTCTGATAATGAATCATGAATTATCTCCATGTGGATGTCTATCCCTCTCTCTTTAATGCTTCAAAACTACTGTTTCTACTGAATCAAACTGCAGTAGATAGTTACAGAGTAACAGAAAATCATGGCACACAGGGAAGTAAGAGTATGCAGTTCTCTAGTTTATTTCCAAAAGTATTATCCAAATGGAGAAGAAAGAAAAATCACTACCAGCATAGTGAACTCATTTGTTTGCATATTTACTCCCTCAAAAAAAAATATTTACAGCAGTTCTTGCAACTGGTTGCAATTGTTACACAGTGGAAAAATAATAGAAAGACTTCACTGGTGATTACCCAAACACGAGCCTTTTCTTTCCCATTTCACAGTCATTTAGTATTTGCATTTGTCTATCTTTATACAGCTTTATGGAAAAGGAAATTGCAAGAATTGGAAACTGAGTTCTTGAATAAACTTTATACATTTTGAACAGTATGCTTCTGCTTTTGTATTCAATGAAACACAACTTAAATGCATGTTTTCATTTTTAAAACAAAATTATTTTTCCAAGACTAATAATGTGAAATGTACTTTATTTAAAAATACGAACAAAAGTCTTGGTCCCAACTAAAAATGTATTTTTCAGAATTTAGAAAATGCTTTACAATTAGGTTTCATTGGACATCTATTATTCCTTTGTCTTAATCAGTAGTAGGGGAAAGTAAACAAAGACATTATGGCAGTGCTACTGAATTAAATCATCCAGAAAACAAGCCAAAGAAAAGATAAACAGTTTTGATTAAAAATTCATTGACAAATCCCTACATGTGACAAAAAATACATGTCTTCTTCAAATGAAAACATTTACTTTGGCTGCCAAGTTTAGTCATTTTTGAACTATTAGTTCTGCCTTTGTTCCCCAAGACCAACGCAGCCTTTCTTAAAGAGTTTAGATCCAGTAAGAGAAAATCTCAAAGGTGGTAGTACCCTCCTCTACTTTAATTGGAGAAATTACAATGGATTTAATTACAGCCTTGTTTAAAGCAACTGAAGTATACCAGTACCAAGTGAATGCAATCCTTACTGTAAATTTTAAATCCTATTTCACAAATTGTTACAGTAACTTTAGTGATAATGATTCGAGTACAAATATTGCAAAACTGCTTTTTTACACAATAAACAATTTATTTTTCTTCTGGTGGTCAGCTACACAAGAATCTATTTCCTTAAAAAAAGAGGTGTTTTTTCTTGTCACTAAGTGCTGAGGCCAAGTGTCCTGTGCTTTTTAGAATAGCTGTGTATGCCACTGTTTGAGAGGAAAGCTTTTAAAGCACAAGATAGTAACAAGCCTATCAAAGCTTATTCCAACTACAGTTCCTTAGATTTAAGCTGCCCAATGTATAATTAAATCAGCTTCCTGTACCACAGACTTTTCGTTAAATTCCTCAGCTGTAATTTTGGGAGACAAGAACTGAAGCTGCTTTTCCTAGATAAATTGCTGGTACGTATGGAAGGTAGGAGATAGACCTGATTGAAAAGGCATTTTCTCCAATGAGAATTCATTTAATGTGCAGAATTACTTGTTCAATATATTTTTGTGGAACCTACATGCTATCATTTACTTCTACAGACCCTTACTACAGAATCATCACATCCTAACTGTTCTAAGCTTCCGTACCTGACTTAGACACATTGCCAAGTCTCCCAGCTGAGCCAAAAGGAAGAATCAATTACGCACTTTATGTCTTTTATTTTTACTCAGGAATTAAATGGCACTTACGAAATCATGTTCTGTCAGAATACGGTTTCCTGGTCTCACAAAGCCTCTTTATTTAGGCTAGCTGTTACAGTGAGTTAAGCAAATAAGAAACTGTGAGACTTCCGAGACACCACTCTCACCTGTCTCTCTGCAGCCATATGTAAATTTTATTGTTAGTTTCAGTTCAGGAATAACAGAATTAATTAGTTTTTCTGTGTTGGTCAAGTTTTCCTTGTCAGCTTGGTTCAGTGTTTAAAACTGCTTCAGACCATTAGGTTCCTGAGAACTGGGACTGTTTTCTTTCCCAGTATCAGTGCTCAAAAGTATATACAAAAAAAAGCAAAATAAAAATTATAACAGAATAGTCTAGTGGTTCTGCACAGCCATTTTAACAGTTCATAATAATAATAATACTGGTAAAGGAAACATAAGTTGCTTATAAAACACAGTTATACACTTAGAAGATTTTCTTCCTCAAGTGCTCACGTAAAAACAGGGAAGTGTTCATGGTGCTCCTGTTAACACTTTTGCATGCTGCCATAGGACCTGACGTTTTAGCTCCATTTAAAATGAAAAGCATGAGAACTCTTTCCTTTTCAAGTATTTTGCTTACCCTGAATACTACTCATCTGACTTAATGCATGAAGCAAGAACCACAAAGGAATCTTTTTTAAAACACTGGGAATTAACTAAACTGATTTATTTCATGGCACACCAGGATCTGTGTTTTACTTACATGCTATTTATTGCAAAAAATCAGCAAAATGTACAATTTCTTTGAGAAAACTGCAAACATTTGTCATTGCAAAAAAAAAGTTTCCTTTTCAATTGTATTTTAATATTTGTACAATTATTTAGAATTAATCAAAAAAAGACTGTGTATTTACCTATATAAAAGCTTCAAATAATAGATAGTTAGCTTACATTATAAAACCAAAACACATCGGACTGAAATGCATGTTTGCATTTTTCTTTATTAAATTTATGGCACTTAATTTAATAGCAGAAATAATAATAATAGGGCTCCACAATCAGAAGCAGTATCATTTTCCAAATGTCACATTTCTTCGAGAACAAGGCCTTTATAATTTACCTAAAACTGAGGCAGACCTCATTGTGATTTTTTTATGTTTGTATTACAACACTATTGCAGCTGTATCAACCCTGCAAGCTTGCTGTTTATTTTCCTTTGTATTCTATAAGTTGAATTGCAGTTTCACTGTGCTGTCAAGTAGACAAGTGTAACAGCATGGCACTGGAAAATGCTTGACATTTATGTTTAATGTGGCTAATCCAGCAAAGAAAAATCCTTCCTTTTAACATTATCCTTCCATTTTTTATTTTTCAATTTTTTTTTACAAAAAAACTAATGTTGAACATCCTGCATGACATTACCAAAAGTATTACAAACTATAAAAGAAAGAGTGTGAACTAATAATCAGATTTCTCAAGGGCTGTAGTGAATAACAAAATAAAACCAGCATTACATTGCAGCACCTTTAAACATGTAACAAAAAACAGTGCTCTGTGTACACCAAAAATGAGTTACTGAATTGTACTATTAACAATGTTTGTGGAAAAATATATATATATGTACACACACAAAGGCACACACGCAGGGGGAAAAGAAAGGGAACTCGAGCATTTAGGCATCTGAAAACTGAGTTTTGGTGTTCCAAAAAAAATCATAAAACACCATATAATAATGTTCACAGATTTTATATCATCCACATGCTTTTTCATTAAACAAAAGATGACAGGCTCTAAAAAAAAAAGTAAATTAAATACTTCATTATTTTATAATAAAGTAAATGCAATCAATGCATGACATGATGTGGTATCTTAAATCAAGTATCATTATTTAGCATTAAAATAACTGTACCAGTTTACAGGTACTAAACTATCCTTTAAATGTTTACAGTGTGATGCTGCAGCAAATTTATAATCAGATCCAGCTGATAAGAGTATTACTATGAGTGACATAAATGTCCACAGAACACAAAAGAATACAGATATGCTTTGGAGCAATACCTCCAAAGTTATTTTAACTTTCACCCCATCTCCCATTTCATTGTATGTCCAGTCTTAAGATTAGTACATCGAAAACTGACATTACCCTTTCAGGAACATTCCATTAAGTGAAATAAATCTAATAAGGATTTATAATTACAGGCTTCATCTAACAGAAAGCTAAGCTTTGGTTATATAAAGTGCAGTTTAATAATATGCCAATTAATCACAATGTTGTGCATACATCTAATTTTTGCAGCTCAATTTCCTTGCAAATTCTAAAAAATATTCAGGTTTTACAGTTTGCTTAACAGCAGGCTCAGTTAAGAAAAAAATCCCATTTAAGTAAATTTCAGTTCTAAGTACCTCGGTACTATCCACCTTTGTTCACTACACTTCTAAACTGCTTGGCACCATTTAACCTCTTGGACGTTCCATAATCTGCACAATTGCATTTGTACCCCACCACATGAAACACCTAAACTCTTGACAAACAGTCCCCTAACCTCTTCAAATCATTTATACTTTTTGTTGTATGAAGTTTTCAAGTTTAATTATGATACAAGCAGTACATTCCATCACTCTCATAGCAACTTCTGAAGTAAACCTATCATTGGGAATCTGTGGAAAAGGAAGTAAGTCAGGATACCTAGTTTTTAAGCTATCTACTCCGTAAGCCTCCAATGTCTGAACGTCATTTGAAAGTCCTTCAAGTTGCTGACTGTACTCCTCTATTTTTTGTGCAAGGGCTGCTGGTTTTATGTCTTTGTCTGACTTGCCCTTCACAGCGTAGTCAGCTGCAATCAAGGCCAGTTTAGTAGAAAGGTAGCACTTAAAGCACACCCATTCATTGGCATTTTTGTGAAGGTCATTCCGTGCAGCTGAAAAGTTGGCTCGGGCCTGCCTAAGCCATCGACGTGCCTCCACAGGATTGCCAACAGACCTAAATGTAGGTGGGACGAAAAAGCGTTGGGAATAAGAGGGCCCTGTGGAAGAGGGACACTTTTCTTTATACTGTTGCCTTTCGGATTTGTGGCTTGTTGCCTCCTGATTCCATGAAGTGTAAAATCTCTGAAATGAAAATTTATCTGACTGAAATCGAGAAGCGGAAGATGAAAAGGGTCTCCTTGAGGCTCTGTCCATATTTTGATCCATAAAGGCCTGTTTTTCCATCCTGTTAATCTCATTCTGTAAATGTTTGAAAACCTCATTAGCTATATCAAGATTCTCTGCATTTTTATCTGGATGCCATTTAAGATACAGCCTCCTAATAATCTTTTTTCTTTCGGATTCTGGAAGCTTCCAAGCCTGTTCAATCACAGATGTCACTTCTCTTAGTATTTCTGGCAATGAGTTTGACTTTATCTTTTTTGGAGAGTGGTGTTTTGAGGACATTGTTTTGTGGCTCTCTCTACCAGTGAAGATAGGTGGAATTGCCCTTGGTCCATGTGCTGGAAATTCTGTAGGACTGGTTGGGGTAGAAGGTGTGCTATCCCTGCCATGAGAACTTTCCTCTGGTCTGGAAAACTTGTACAAGTCAAGGGAGCTCACTATTTTATATTCACTATATCCAATATCAATCTGGTAAATCTTCCCTAGAAAACTGGGGCTTTCATCATCTTCTCTTTCTACTTCTTGCACGATGATTGCATAGGTATAAGTAGGCTGATATGATCCATATATATCACCACCTTCAGAATCAACAAGGTAACCAACATATTCACCAGGATAAAAAACATTCATTGGATCCATTAGAAGTGTATAGTGAATTTCAGCTGGTATAGGAGTGCCAGGTGTTGGTAGCTCAAGTTTTGATGGCTCAGAAGAGTCATACTTCACTCCTAAGCTGTCAAGCTTCTCACTGATCCGATAAATATCGTTACAACCCAGCATGGCAATTAAATATGAGGTATCAGAAATCAGGTTGTCAGTGGCAGATTTTAAGGTCATGGCCAATGCTAAGAGGAAATTTATGTCCTTGCTGTCAGAATGCTGTATGTAAAGCAGTATTACTGCATTTCCGTATCTCTTCAAGAAAGCAAATGTTTCACTTTTGCTGTGGGGAATAGGAGCAAACCCTTTAACTCTTAATGTTGTTTGCAACTTCTCAAAACAGGAAACTTTCAAGCCTTCTCGCAGAGCTTTGCAAAGTCTTACTGCTTTTTCTTCATTAGCTAGAAAAGCATTGTCATTTTCATGCTTCATAATCCTAATGAGTCCTGTGATGAATTGCTCTGAAGACAACAGTAACTGTAACCTTCCCTGCAAGGAACATAATGCTCCAAACTGACAGATTTTGGGAGACTCCTCATCTAACTGTTCTTCAAGTATACTGCTAAGTAAGCGAGGCCTCAGTTTCTGAGGGAATAGCATTATCAATTTAGTGTGAAAGCCATGGTCTTTGCCTAAGTAACACTGGCTAAGATCAACAAGCATCTGCACACCAATGTTACCTTGGATTCTGCTTTTGTAGTGGGGCGCATCATCGAAAACTAAGATACTGGACTTTACCAACCTACCGTCTTGACTGGGGAGGTAAAGGGCAAAATCTCTCATATTCTCAAGGTCATTCCTAACCTTTACAGAATCATTCTGAAGACTTTTGAACAGCCCTGAAACTACTCTTTTAACTGTGCGCATTTCATTAGGATCCAATTGCTTTCCTTCCGAGCTCTTGTATATGCGACCTAGAACTTCAACATACTGCTTTGTTGAAATAATGTCTTCAGTACCCAAATGTTTAAATAACTGATGGAAAGTACCAAGTTCTAAAGGAAGTTTGTAAAGATAAGGTTTAAAATCAGATTCATACTCAAGGTTTATTACCACCTCCTCAGGCTTAAGGAGCTTCCAACCCTCTTCCACCATTACAAAAGAAACTCCTCGAAGTTGAAAGCGGAATTCCCTCTTCTCTGTACTAAGAAACTCATAAATGCTTCTTAGGACCTTGGCCCTAGTTTTCACCATGTCCTCATCTAAAGTTGTTATATTGCATATGTTCCTGCAGTTATTGATAACTTTGTCCAGAGGAGGGTCCAAATTAACATTCAGCATGGTTAAAACTTGCTCAAGCTGTTCTTGCGCACCAAGACTAGTCCCCTCTTGCTCTTTGATGCTTAAAGGTGTTGCTTTCTCAGGAAGAATAGGACATGACGTCCACAGCAACTGCAACACATCGGTCTGCTTGAATTTGGGGTTCACCTGTGCCCCATTGAATCGTATTAGAGGAAGAGTTCCATTAACTTCTTGATACTGAGGATGAAATCTCACAAATTCTGCTGGAGCTCGTTCAGGGCACAGAAAAGGAATTAATGACAATTCTTTCAGAAAATTTCCTGAAAAAAGGTCAGTTCTTTCTTGAAATATATGATGGAGGAGAACATCGACAGTATTCTGTAGTGTTTCTTTAGACCAGTTTTCGGTATTTGCTCGCATGCTGATTTCCTTGGCAAACTGCAGTAACTGCTGCTGCGAAATGATGAATTTCAATCCGATATGTCGCAGAAAAGTTACCCATGATGGAAGGAATGCGGCTTGATTTTTTGGTTTTGTAAGTTGCTCCAGCTTCTTAAAAAAATCTTGAGGTATAAAGAATTTTTCAGGCAGCATAACTTCAAAGACTTTCACAGTTCTGTCATAAAAGTACTTTGCAGGTTTCAACCTGTTGCTTGTATCATGAATGATCAAAATGCTTTCAAGCTTTTCAAACAGCTGTTCTTTCATTTCTGAAGTTTCTTCAATGCTAGTTAGCCTATTCTTTAAGTAGATCAAATGTTCTAATTTTGCATCATAAGACAGACTTTCAATTTTTGGCAAAAGATGTTTCAAGTACACTTCAAGATCATCCACAGAGACACAGCCAAGCATAGTATACAAATCTTTCAAATGAACCTTCTCCTCAAGAAAAGCTGATGAAGTCGACTGCGTCCATCTGTCTACTTCCACTGATGGGATGCTTTTTGTGAGGACATAACATGTCCCGTATTTTGCAATGCTGATGTATCGGCCACTGATTGATTTGTAACATGGAAGAGACTTTAAAATTTTAATGTCATCCTGAGATGTCAAATGACACAAGTTGCAATTGAAGTACATTAGGAGAGCCTCAAAGTCACTTTCTGCTAACTTTTCAGTCTTAAAAGTTGACGTCTGCACCATATATTGTATGGCTTTCAGAATGCTGGAAGGGTTATCTATGTTTGCTGTACGTCCCGACAACAAAGGCACTAAAGCACTGTCTTTGGAGCAGATTTTGTTCAATGCCAGCTGAATACAGCCTGTTTTCATTAAAGCATGGAAGACCTTATCACTCTGAGCATTTGGAAAGACAGCTATATGCATGATGCTGAGTGGCAGCAAAACATCACACTCTGGCACAACCAGATGATTGGCCGAGACAGTAAACTTCACACCTGGGAGCAAAGTCCAGTCCTTCAGCGTTTCAATAACACCATCAAATTTTGCTTGTGTATCTTCTTGCTCTTCCTTAATATTTAGAACCTCACTGATAAAATGCCAAGCACTTTTAAGCCAAGATTCACTTGCAAAGTTTTCCTTCCATTTCATACAATTTCTAGTTTTATATTCTCTAGGCAGCACAGATGATAACAATTCAGAAAAACTTTTGATATCAAAGACTTTAGCTACTTCACTGTTGAGCAGAATATTGTTGTATCTCAAATACAATGTGTTCATAAAGAGATCCTTGCGAGATGGAATCAGTTCATGGTATGTTGTCAAGAACTTTGGTCGCTTTGAATCAAAAACTTGCAAAACATTGTCAAGAGTAATGAGGAGTGGCAAACCCTCAATTTGGATTTCATTTTCTTCTGCATCTTTGAAACAGTAGTCAACCAGGAGTTTGAGGCTATGGAACAGTTTCAAATTTGTCTGCTGAAGACGACAGGGTAACTTTCCAATGTGGCAATTAGAGTCTGGAAAAGAAAATGTCATCAAAAACAATCGGACATCAGCAGGTGTCACGTAGGTGACAGGAATATCTGCATCTACCAAACAGTGGTAGAGATTTGCAGTCTCATCACAGTTGTATACCAAATTAAATCCAATTTCTAAGAGTAAATGCTTTAGTCTGTAAACATTTTCAGCCACTGTCTTCCGTGTTGTGATGTTGTATTCTGTATTTTTGAGGTGCTGCAATTCATCTTGTAGCAAATTGTCAAAGAATGGTCTGCCTTTGTTCACAGTAGACATGTTAACCCATGTGATTATAACAGCAGAATGCAAATCAGGACCATCAACATTTGGAGCTCTCATTACAGGTAAAAGACGCTTCAGATCTTCATAAATGCAACTGTAAACTGCTTTCACTAAGCAATACCAGTCTGGTTGAATATCAAGTCTATTAACTGGGAAAAAGGATAAAAACTTTTTTAAAGTGTCTTTCACAGCATGAATAGGTGTGTTTTGCAGCACTGATACGGCAGGGTCAGTGCCTGGAAAATACCTCTTCTTCAGCTGAATCAGCAGTTCAACATAGGCTGGTGCTATCAGCGCTGTCATTAGACTACTATTCCAGTCACTTCTTACTCCAACACCATTGTCATCACGCCACAGATTTCTTCTTGCAGAGTCCAGGGCAAAGTGTCCATTCACATGGAAAGGTAATCCAGTTTCTAATGATAAGGGTAAGAAACAGAATGCTCTGTGGGGTTTTTTGTAATTGTGAGTAATGCAAGCCGCTACTCCACCACGAGGGAAAAGAGTAATGTCCTCATTCTTGTGGGCCGAAACCACACTTTTGGATACCTTTTCCATAGCAGAAAAGCCTGACCTGTTACAAATTAACCAAGTGGTAAGATTTCCTTCAGAGTCTTCAGTATCCATTGTGTATGTAATCTGCTGTACAGGTATTTCATTTAGTTGCTTCTTTTTAGTTACGCTGTCGATCACAGATGCATGGAATTGCTTTCTTTTCAGTCTGTCTCCATCAGTGATTTTGCCTTGTACAGAATACAGGACATTCAGAGCTCCTGTTGTTTTCTCTATCTCACAAATAGAAATTTTTTCCATGTGGTTCAAAAACATTAGAAGTTCTGCTCCATCTGTACGCAGCTTATCCAAAAGATTTTGGACCATTCTATCTGAGCACGGAACTGATGAAATTTCTGACACTTTTGCCATTTCTCCATTTCGAAGAGGAAACCTGAACATTGTACAATTGTCCAGTTTGAAGTGATTTCCTAAGTAGAGATCCAGTACATCTGAGAACTGTGTTCTGAAATCTGCATCTAAATCTCTAAACATGCGGCCAGGACTTGTTGATGTTGAACCTGGTGCATATCTTGCATGAGGATCAAAAATGCAAAGTATATCATTGCCAGACAGGAAAGAAGGGCAATCAGTAATGTGATAAACAGAATTGAAACCTATGCCATATTGTCCAGTTTTACAGGGATTTCCTACTTTTGTACCTTTTCCAAGGTTCTGGATTCCCCGAATATCATCTTCTGTAAAAGGCTGATTGTTGTAAACACATAGTGCTGGTCCTTGAAGTGGTGCCCATTTCTCATCAAATATTCTATCGGTTGGATGCTGTCTAGGATCAAACACAAAACAGATCTCTGTAGCTTTTGCATCATCTGCATTCTGAAGGAGCTCTTTCAGCATTTCTTTTTCTGAAGGGTAAGCATTCAGAATGCTTTTAATCCTACTAGTCAACTTTTCTTTCTGGCCAAATTCTGTTCCAAGGGTAGTAAAACAGATATTTGATGCATATCTTTCTAAAGCTTTATGGCGTTTTGGTATTGCTCCAAGCTTCACTGCAACTTCTCTTGGAATATCGCCATGACAATATTTAACAGTCGTGTCTTTAACTTTAATCCACGGACAGTCATTGTAACACAAAGATTTTGCAGGCAGAAGTGCAAGACGAGTATCTGGCAACAAAATCTCACCATACTTTTTCTCACAAAATTCCTGCTTCTTCTCTCTAATGAGGCCCCATATTCCTTCACTAATTATTCTCCTGCAGAGCTGAAAGTTGTCTTCTGTTAGTTGTTTGGTCCCTCTCTCCTGATTTATTAATTCCAGAACTACAGCAAAGTCTTCAACTGTGAAAGCCTGTCTTACACCCACACTTTCAAACAGCTCACGGAAACTATTTTTGTATTTGTTAGGCAACTGATAGAGATAGGGTGCTGCTTCAAAATTCAAATGAAAAGACACTTTTGATGGATCAGCGTACACATTCTCAACCAAAATAAAACTGCAGTTTGTGAGCTGTTCAATTATCATGGCTTTTGTGGATTCACTCTCCAGCATTGCTTCATGCAGATATTTGTAACAAGCATTAGTGATATTTTCTTGATACAACGTGATTCCATCAAATGACTTTGCAACTTCTTCTAACTGATTTATGACTAGGTTAACCGCTGGTTTCTTAAGTAAACCCAAAAATTCTTTGACAGCTAATGACAAAGTACCACAACCTTTAAAAGAGTGTGAATTTTCATTAAGAATTGGTTGCATGAGGCAAACTATATCTTGATGATCAGCAGTGAAAAGATCATTTGCTGAAAACATCGCTTCAGGCTGAAAATCACTGCCTTTCCAGTGCAGTGAGAAGCCTGCTGGTTTGCTAAGGAAAGGAAGGAAAGGAATGTTTTGACATTTTGCAGCAAATTCTTTAGCTCTAGGATCTCTAGATTTTAATTTTTCATCAATAAGACTCAATATAATGCTGCTCCTGAGACAAGCTGCAGCATGATCAGTCTTGTTAATTTCAGCTACTGACTCTGCACGTTCTATCAGATCTTCCCATAAAATATCATCTTTAGCCATTCCCAGCTGCACAAGCTTAACCAAAATAACAGGGTTAAGATAATCCTGAGTGGTACCATAAGGAAATCTTCCATCCTCAGCATCATACAACTTTGCAACTCTTCCTTCAGGATGGATCAGTCTTGACGGTGTAACTAATGAATGTCCATCCAATGAACAGGGAATACATGGAGTAGCACGAAGAATTCCTGAGAACTCCTCAACTTTTTCATTGAGAACATAACGCATCAAAGGGTCACGCAGCTCTGCATCAATCTCCTGAACATTAGGGAAAAATACCTCAGAAAAGAACTGTTTCTCAGAGAAAGTGTTCTCCAATAATATGTATTTGCATCCCGCTTCTTCGAATCCTGTCTTTACCCAGGATGGGAGATCTACGGCACACAGATTTTTGGAACCAGTTTTTTTAAGGTACTTCATAAAGATCTTGAAGGCTGATGGGCCAACATCTGGCCGTTTCAGTATGGAGTCATCTAAAAACCTTACATTCTTCATGGAAACCCAAGACAAACCATCAGAAAACACTTTAATCCCTTCTTTGCTTTTCATATGAGCTATGTCCTCATAAAACCCTTGGCAAATAACAGAAAAATCATCGTGAACTGAATCAGGATCTGGCCACACTGCATAGTAACTGTAGTCAACTAGCTCACCATTGATTGCCATGTCACGTAAAACACAAAGGGCTTCTATGTAGGCTTTTACAATAACGTGCCTCATGAAAACTGTATTCCATCTTCCTTTTGTGTCTGTTTTCCAGATCTCTTTCCGATTTGAAGTAACTGCAAAGCAGCCATTTATGTGGAGAGGTAAGCCTGTTTTTATTCGCAGAGGTAAATAGCAGAATACTTCACCTATGTTGTTGCAATTAGGTTTCACAATCCATTTTTGATCCTGGGTTTCAGACAGCAACACTCCTACACCACCACAGGGAACTAGGCCTAGTCTTCGTCCACTTTCATGCAAAGAAAATTTCAAAGCATCTCCCACGTCCATGCAAGAACATATAAGCCATGTTGTTGAATCTACCGTTTTCTGTGGCAATTCATCACCTGATCTTTTTGCTTGTCCTGATTTAGCCATTTCAAAGAAAGCAGCTGGATCATCTTCAGTACCTCTGAAAAGTGGAGACTGTAAATCAGCAATTCGCCTAAACACGTGGTGAAATTCTTCTACTACTATCTGCAGGATGCACGATGACTTCGGTGTTTCAGTGGGAAGCTTTTTAGTATTGCTGCTGCACACCTTCATGATTTTAGCTGCTTCCTTTAAAACACTCACATTTGGTGCAGTCAAGGCTTTGGAAGAACACAGATTTTTTCTGATAGTGACAACATCTTGTGCCACGCTGGGATCATCTGCTTCAATTTTCAAGTATTTCAAAACCATTGAATTTACACTCTGAGCAAATATTATCAGTCTGTGACCGCAAATGCTAAATTCATCCACAAGAGTGTAAATGTCTGCTGTATTGTAAGATGTACTGCTCACTTCACTCACTTTAGCTTCCTGCTGAGTCCTAAAGGACAGCCTGAAAAGTGTTCCTTTGTAGCTGTAGGGAGATTCTACTGTCAGTGGTAGCTGGCAACCAAAAACTCCTATAAATGGCTTAAACTGATTTGGAAATTTTCGCAATCTCTTCTGTTGCTTACTCCAATTGATTTTGATCCCAGGGTTAGATTTATCTCTGATATGCTTACTTATATGGTTGACATTTGGATCAAACATAATCATGAACTCCCGGCTCAAAATAATAGGAACATCAGTGATATGATAAACAGAATTGAATCCCAGTCCAAATTTTCCCACTTTGTCAACTTCACTCCTTTTTAGAGACTCTCCTAAACGAGTTATATTTAGGAAATCAGAGTCAGAAAACTCAGAATTATTGAATGACCACAAAGCTGGACCATGACATGCTGCCATTCCTGGATCCAGAAGGTTCTCTCTGATATCCATATTTCTTCTCATGTCGATCAGGAAATTACATTCTGTTGCATTAGCATCATCAGCATTTTGAAGAAGCTCCTTAAAGATATCTGAAATGGAAGGGTATTCTTCCAGTATGTTTTTAATTCTCACGGTCAGAGGCTCTCTTTGCCCAGATTGCTCAAACCCCATATTTTCTGGATTGATCAGTCTTGTGCTAAGGCATGGGACATTCAACCACTCAGCGGTTTTCATTGGTATATCTTCATGCACCAAAATTATGGGTTCAACAGCATCCTCAAGCAAATCGTTTAAGTCATCAACTTTGATGTCACAGTAACAGCACTCATGAATTGGCTTCATTGCGAGTTTATAAGGAAGTTTGCCACTGTACAGCGGCATGGGCGTGTGCAGACTCGCGGGGATCTGATTGCTGTACAGCCACCTTATGATGCTCAACATAATATGGAGGCTTTGCTTACTCTCTTGTTCCGAGAGAGAGTGCTCACTCTTCAGATATATTTTCTGAATGACCATAGAAACGTGGTCTGGTGTCAACTCCTCAATTGAACCACAACATTTAAACAACTGGTGAAACTTCGCCATAGTTTTTGGAACATAATGTAGGTACGGTTGGAGATCAAGATCAGGAACTGATTTTATAACTGCTTGTGTGAGGGAACAAAATGTTTTACCTGTCCAAACCCAGGGAAATTTCAGGGCTTTAAAAGCTTCTTTGCCTTCTTCTAGATGGTCATGCATAAATCCATAAATCTCAAGCAAGACATGCTGAAACTGATAGTAGTCCTCATCACTGAAGGTTTTAGAACTATGCCAATCAACTACCACCTTGAAATGTTTCAAGACTGCTTTTATGCTGGGCTTGGTGGGGATGCCAAGTGCTTTTTCTACATCCAACAGTACATTTTCCACAAGAGGAACTGAGGAACCAACTAAAATTGCATGTGATATATCACACATTTCTGGTGGTGAACACAGATCACAATGATCTCCTTTCCAAACTAAGGACCCTGGATAATTTGGAGGCCTTTCTTTACTTGCAGGAATCCATTTTATCTTCTTCATTGCAGCTTTTGTTTCAGGTGATTGAAGCAGCGTATGGTTTTTGTTCAAAATCGTCAAGAGAGTTCTAGCTTTTCTTAACAGCAAATCATGATTGGTGTTAGAGTCAGCATGCAAACTTTCAATTTTTTTTGCCACTTTCAACATATCATTTTCCTCAAGATTGGCTTCATTTTTTAAGCCTATTTGTCTCAGAGAATGAAGAATATCTGAGGATGTAAAAATAACAGGGGGGAAGCAACTTTCCTCTTCAGCATAAAACAAATGTTGAAGAAGTTCTACCTCAGGATCAAAGAGTTCGTTTGCTGACATTATCTGTTCTGGTGAGATCTGAATAAACTTTAGTGGTGTCAGCCAATCTATCACATCTGTATTCTCATTTTTCAGAAAAGTCAGATTTTCAAGAACCCACTGCATTATCTGTGCTGTTTCATCGCATGAATAAAAATCATTTCTTATGTCATCTATAACAAACTTCAAGCAGTCTGTGCTCTTTAGCTGTTCTATTTTCAGCAAATTAGCTAAGCGAATAGTTGCTTCATCACTGCCATCAATTATTGGAACAGAAAACCTTAGACCAGGAGGAATTTTGGCAGTGTGGTGTAATACCTTACTACCTTTTAGTCCAGTAAAAACAGGGACGCTTTCATCAGATGATTTTTCAATTTTTTTAAATATTAGCAATTCCTGAATAATTCTCTTCTCTTTTTCATTTGCATCTGTTAAACTAGCTAAGAATGCCCTAAGAGCATCTTTATGTGTCGGCGGGAATGACGCAACCTGATTGCATAGTTTCTGTAAGGACATTTTTTCCATCATTTGTAAAACAGCACTTGGCAATGGTGGATGCACATATTTTTTTATAAGTGGATGTTGGATAGAAATATCCAGTTTCTTAAGTACAACTCCACCAATTTTCTGAATAATATCAGATAAATATTCTGGGAGCTGAGTCTCAGATTCATCTTCCAGAATGATGGGTGATGGATTCCGAAATCTAACCAGTTCCACCGATGTTTGATTTTCCTCCAGCAGCGTCTTGGGGATAAGTGGCATTTCATCAAACACACTCAAGTCATCAGAAAAATGTATATATAGGTTCTTCCAGACCATCTTCAGCCAGGAAACTGACGGGTGCTTTTTTTCTTCCAAGCCTGGATACCACTGTACAACCACATCTCTCCCAGGCCACACGCTGTTCATAACTTCTTTAATGAGTCGGGCAAACCTTTCTGGGTTCAGGAGCTGCAGCTGAGTGCATGGCCTCCCTGAAATTACAGCAAAAGGGAAAAGCTGTGAAAATCACAAAGCAGAGTTACATAGCAAATGGCTTCAGGGGGCAAAGAAAAGGAAAACAAGGAAAAAATGTCTAATCCATGCCCTGTCTTTTTGTGGAAAAAAAAAGTTTGTTTAACAGGACTGCAGATACCAGGTTTCTTTGCTTTTAGGAGTTAAATAAAAGCAAATACATTCCATATTAGTATGAAAATATAAACAAATCGAAAATTATCAGTATGTTATTGCATTTGTTAGTTTAACACATAAGTTCTCAGGCATACATAGGAACTAGAGATTCAGAATTGAACTACAAACATTTTTTTGTTGTTGTTTAGTTGATTCTTTACCCTACCTGTTCACCTAATGGTAACTAAAAATCTAATCCTTTATTTTTCTATAATTGCAAATGTTCAAATAGATTTGAAAGATTATTAAATATAGCAAAGTGGTTCAGGTGCAGCTGATCTTACAACTAAGTCTGACAAACTAGACTCAGGCAGGGAGTGCTGAAACTAAGTCTATATGTTTTTATTCTTATTATTGAAGTTCTCACTAAAAGAAGTATGTCTTTACACTCATATCTTAATTATCATTAGCAAAGTTTATACTTAAGAACTACAGAACTTCTGGGGGTAAAATAGCACAGAATGAAAAAAATACCATTACCTCCCAACACACCAGAAATAATTACAGAAGTGAAAGCAAGACATCTATTTGAATTTCAAATCTTTCATCACACATCTAGATAATATTGCCAATTTCTTGAAATCAACAGTCCAAATAAAGATAGCAGTTGAGAGCAGTTATAGACATCCTTCAGAGAAAACCTTTTTTCTTTCACTTCATGCCTACAGAGCTTATGGATTGTGATAGCTCTATTGAACAAAAAACATGTGAACATATCAGCCTAGTGAAAGTGTGGAAAATTTGCAGAAGGGGCCCAAGGAAGATAAGAATCTACCTAAAAGCTACATTTAAATGCCATTTTTTTTATTTGAGAACAGAAGTTTAAAATACTGTTTTTAAAACTATATAGGTAATCTTAGAATAGTGGAAACCTTCTTGCATGTAAAATTACTAAATATATATAAATAAATCAATGAAAATATTCATAATTTCCATGTAACATAATTACAAGATTTTCTTCATCAACATGCATTTTCCCCTCAGCTGTATTTAGAAATCTTTTCATAATAATGTTAAGTTGCTATCTCTTTGCAGCACTATTTGGCAAGGGTTTTTTACAAGAAAGCTGGGGCAATGAGAAAAGCTAATCACCAAATTCACACAAATATCAAGCTTCAATCCAAACCAGTACATCTTAATAACCATACCTGAAAATCCCCAGAGAAGCTGTTGGGCTAGAATATAATCAAATCCATCTTTAGAAAAGATCCTGTGAGCTACATATTAATACACTAAGTATAGAAACAGTTACTAACTAGATAAATACAGTTCACATTTTAGGAAAGTAAAAGTCAGATCTGTTTATCTTGGAACAACACAATAAAAACAATTGCACCCCATCTCAAAGAAGTAATACATAAAGTTTCTATTTCTGCAACTGTATCAGAAATCTCTCTGATGTAATTTCTACAGCTATATAAATAAAATTCCTGACAGATTAAATTTCTAAACCTGTCAAAACCCCCTCTAATACTTATTATTTATAGTAACGTACAACTTTTATGGTAGTGCAGTTGTACAATTATGCAGAATCATTGAACAAAGAATAATTTAGGAGGAGGTAGAATGAAAAGTAGGACATCTGAATCTTGTAAAAGATTATCTAATAGTATTTAATAATTTTGAGAACATTTAGAAGAATACTTGCCATATTTATTTACAAAAATATGTTCTAATGAATGAGAGGTATACTATCAAGAACAAGTCTCTAGAAAAATATCATCTAAAGAATGTGCCAGAAGAAAAGAGAGACAAAAGCAAGTCTTAAATGTGACCTAAAATCTCCCCAGTAATAAAAGGACTAGAAATACTTCATTGCAGTTCCGAGACCTAGCCGGCAAGGGAAGGAATGTCCTAGAACTCAGCAAGAGACTGGTTTAATAACATACAGGGGTTTTTCTGTTTCTATCGCCTATGTGTTTTCTGTTTAAGATGTATAATCAAGCATATATTGTATCTGGTTTTGGTTGTTTTGCCCTGTTTTTTAATTTAAGCCGGCTTTTAGATCGCTTTGTGACATTCATTTGGAGGAAATTGTCTAGGAAAGTACATCTCAAAAATCAGTTAAAGGTTTCATCACACAGAACAGACATTTTTCAATACCAATACTGCTGTTTTACATAAAATCTTCATCCATCTAATCTCACTGTGGT
>VZDJ01000158.1:6115755-6261100 GCA_008694505.1 Cyanoderma ruficeps | reverse complement strand
AAAAAAAAAAAAACCAAAATGCACTAGCAAGGAGATTAATTTACCTCTGTAAATGCTGTAAATGTACTTAGATTTATATTCTGATGTGTTATTTAACCCTTGCATCCACATTTTAAAAGAATGATTCTGAAAAACTGAACAAAAAGCAGGAAACAACTAAACTTCTGAAAGAAGTGTCATGTGGCACAAGGCTTAAATTCAATCTGTTCAGACTATCAAAAAAGATGTTTGAAAAGTGTACCAGTCACAGTTTAAAGATACCTCCACTGGAAGGGAATACAAGGAAAGATAAAACAATAACCTGTGTCTAGAAAGCAAGACAAATTCACATTAGAAGACATAATAAGGCTGATTAGCAACTGCAAAAAGCCAGAAGAAAGAAGTAGTGGATCATCCATCATTGAAACTTCAAATCACAGCTAAATGCCTTTTGGAATGACTATGCAAACTAGTTTTAAAAATAATATTAATAATAATTGTTAATACATAATTGACCTTTCTCTCACAAAGTCACAGTATATGATGTAAAAACCTTCAAGTTTGAGGAAACTGGATTTGCACTATACAGACAAGATGGAGCAAAGTTGGGTGTAAGATCAAGACAAAAAGGGTCGGGGAAGAAAACTGAAGTGCCTGGAGAATGCTGAAATGATGCAAAGGTCATCTTTACATTAAAAACTGGTGTGCTGGCTTGAGCTTCATGGTAACTGGGAGCTGTGCTTTGGATTTGTGATGGAAACAGTGACAATAACAAAGGGCTGTTTTAGTTATCATTGAGCAGGGCTTATACAGAGCCAAGGCCTTTTCTGCTTCGCAAGTGGCCCAAACAGCAGCTGGGCAGGGGCTGCTAAGGAGCTGGGACAGGATACAGCTGGGACAGCTAACCCCTAACAACATGCGTTTTCAAGAATAATGGTGAAATGTAATAAAACTTAGACTTACCCTGATATTGTGCCATGTCCTTTGACCATAACGTTTCTGTTCCATACTGAGTTTCATCATATAGAAACCTAACTTCTGTGGCACCAGCATCTTCTGCATTCTGTATCAGTTCCTGAGGCAGACAAAATAAATCAAAACAAAGTATAATGCAGTAATACATATTCCAGCAATGGTTTTTGAACTTAAACAGTAGAAAATAACAAGCAATTGTCTCAAGTTTTTGTTTTCACGCATTTCAACCAAATGGTTTTATCCAGTTTACCTGCATGAGAATAGGTATCCTTGTAAAATAAATATTCAGACAAATACTATAAATATGATTTGTATTTGGAACTCAAATATCATATAGATGCAGTCACAAAGTTGAAAAATAAGCTACTAAACTGTTACTACCATATTATCCTGAATCAGAGCTGTAAGAGTCTCAAAACAAGGAAATGTGAGAAGAGAAAAAAAGAATTTTAAATTTATCAAAGGGTATCAGGTAAGTCCTTACAAACAGCTCTACAACAGTGAGGCAACCACTCACAAAAGGGTAATGCACAGCACTCTACATGAACTCAATTAGGTTCAAGTTAACATTTCACAGTATGAACCAACCATTCCTGGGCCACGGTGCTCACACTTCTAACACCCCTCCAGCAAAGGGCTGCAAAATAGTTCTGAGCAGTAGTCCCCTAAGTCATGAACCAACAGAGCAGCAACCCCGTTGAATGAAACTCACAGAGTGGAAAGAGGCTTATGTTAAGACTGATTATTTGTTAAACAGTAGTAGCAGTGGTGAGGGCTACAGAAAACTGAAAAGTCAGTAAACTAGTTCTGTAAACATGACCATTAATAAAATACGCCTATCCAGTCCCGTTCTCATCAACATTAGGCGCGTAAGCGTGATTATAAATACCTACAGGATTACAGCCTCACACAATGGTCTATTTACACTGAATCATCACAGTGTACCACGGCTCCAGACACACAAACACGTGTGTATGTTTATGTGGGTGTGTGCAAGCTTGGCATAAGCAAGTATTTGAGCTGAATTGAAAAGCAGCGTAGACATATCACATGCAGTGTAATCATACACTTTAATTTCATTCAGTTATACATAAAAGATTTGATATCAAGATGAACTTGTACTTCAAAAGTGCATTAACTAGCAGCAAGTACTTCAGATTAGGTTATTTTCAAGTATACTGTTGAGACTAAAATAAGCACACTTATCTAATATCTGGTTCCAAAATTATAACCCTTTTATTTTGCATTTTTTGACATTATGTTCAATCTATAATGCATATTATATCGTCACTTCTACAAAGTTTGGAAGTATTATGAGATAGCAAGAAATATACCTACAGTTAAGCATAAATAACAAATGTTTAAAAAACCTTTGCAAGATATTTATATGCAGTTCTTCTTCTAAAAGAACAATCATGACAGTCCTTCATGAAGACACAGTAAGATAGCCCAAAATTTCCAAAAATATTAAATACTAAGTATGGCAATCACCATGAAGTCAGACTTGAATTTATGCTGTGGCACACAGCATAACTGTTACATTCAGCTGTAACAGCATTGTATCTCAAGAATCACAACACTGAAATAAATTTTAAGGTGTCAGCAAAATTTCTGGTAGTAAGGTCTCTCTAACAATCTGTTAGCCCTAAATTGTAAACTATGAAAATAGCATCATTTCCACTTTTAAATTTACCTATCTAATTTCTAAGGACATTACCTTATATCTTCATGTTGGAACAGAAGTTTGGGTTTAAAATATTGAGGAAGTCTGAACCCTTCTTACGTCTTAATTCAAATGCATTTTACAGATACAACTAGTGCTGAGAAATAATAAAAATGTAAGCACCTCTCCTACGAACAGACACTGCTCAGAACACACCCAGGAGGCAATTTGCCAAAACAGTTGAAGATATGCTTATCTTGGGCATTCCTACTAAGCATAATCGGCTTCTAGTTCCATGGTTGCAAACAAGACAACAGACACAAGGAACTGTCATCATCTGTCAACACTTGTATTTGTGTGTTTTGTATGTGTGCACGTATAGATAGATACGATATCTGTATCAAATCCCACAAGTTAGAACCTAGTATTCCCATACACTAAGAAAATTAAGTTCCTACCACCCATGTGATGAAGCATGCTGGATGAGAAATTTAACATCCAGCTAATCACCCCAGATACTCTTAAAAAATGAAAATTAAACTGCCATTTTCAGACATTAGCATAGGAAGCTGTCATAAATCACACAATTCATCTTCTACTGAGCAAACTCAGAAATGTTTAAAGAAAAAGAAACAAAAAAACCACACAACGTACACAACTCGCTTTGCCTTGTCCACAGAAATGGAAACATATCTCTTCTGTAGTACAGTGAATATAAGATAAAACAACCACATTTGCTGGGAAGTGTTAAACTTTGGCATTATGTCATGCATATTAAAAAACTGTTAAAAATACTATTTGTTGTCTACCTTAAGAATCTGTCCTCCCTCTGGGTATCTTCTTAATATATCCTTTAGAAAATCAACAAGTGGTGGAGTTGTTTGTCCAAAACGACCTAAAACCAAACAAATAATTTTTAAAAAGCTGTGTACTATGCTACTATGCACTGAATTTTAAATTTTAAAAAATACTAAACAATTACTGAAAACAATAATTTCTTTAAATTAACTCAAGGCCTGTTATTGTAAAATCTTGTCTTTCCAGAATCAACTGTAAAAATCCTACATTATAAATCTTTTAATTAAAAAAGGTGAAATAGCAGTCTGGATATTGAAGTCAACGAGTTGTTTCATATCTAGATGAAATAAATCTGGAGGCTAAGTCTTTGCAACAGTTATACCACAATTCTAACTACTTGATGTTCAAAAGTAGCAATTTCTAAAGGACCACTACTTTTCAAGAGGCAGGACAGTATTCCAGGGCAGCAGTGGCTCTCACTCTTTTCCAGCCAGTGATGATCCCTACTGACAGCTACACACACAGGCACAGAAGGTTTTGGCTCTAGTCTACACTTCCTGTTCTGACATACTCTGGTCATGAATGTGGTGCCAGCCTTGGTGCTGCCAGGGGCTAATGTTGGAGGGAAAAGAATCCCAGCACTATGAGCATCTGCTGCAAGAGAAAAAGTCAATCACAAATGAAAGGTTCAATACTCTTTATTTCAAACTCCAGTCTGAGACTAAAGGGCAGCTCCCTAAACCAAACCTCTAAAACTTGTGCTTCAAACAAATAGCAATGATGCAATCCTCACAAGGAAAACAGACCCTAATGATGCCCCATGTTAAGCTTCCTTTTAAAATTATTAACAAGTAATTATTCTCTCCCTATCCTCTGCATATACATCTGTTTATGAAGCACACAGATTCAAACATGCATATTTATGTATATTCTGCAATAAAACACTAGGATAAAAAAACGAAGTGGAAAAAAGGGGACAAATAAGAGTTCTATTTGCTGAGAAACCATCAAGTAAAAACATCAAGTATTTTTTGTTTAAAATTCTCTTGTATCACCTTATTTGAGGTAACTTAATAGCATCAATGAAAAAATAAGCAAGAAATTGAAACTGACAGATGAATGTGTGAAGTATTCCATAACTTCTGTTATTTTTGCAGTATACAGAAGCATATGAAAGTCAATATGCAGTATGCATACCTCCAAAATAATGTGAACTGATCAAGAGAAATGATCTAAAATCAAGAAACTAATCTTCTCTAAGTTGGAAAGGCAGGTGGAAGTGTTTAAACAACACATTTCATTCACCATGGGAACCACCGCAAAAACAGACAAATAACTTTCAAGTGATAGGAATGAAGACAGACTTTGGTCTCTTTAAGAGCAGAGCACTATGTATGTCACAACAATTACTCTGACTATAGGTCATTAATTACTGCATCCTACCAAAGGCTAAACTGATTTTTCTTGAGTATTAGAGATGGTCATATTTAACACAAAACTGGTACCACAAACTTCAAGAAGTAACTTTTCCTACTATAAGGGCAGGCAAGCACTTAGGAGCCCAGATAGTCTGTGCAGTCTCCATCCTCTTTCCAAGCTCAACCAGATCAACCCTCAAGTGACCCAGTCTGACCTCAGAGCTGCCCACACTCTGAGCAGCAGGCTGGAGTAAAAACCTCCAGATGTCCCTTCCAACGTGAATTATTCTGTGATCATATGAAAAGGTCATGCATTATTTGATAGAGACCAGCAATGAATGAACACAAAGGGGACATGGATAATCTTCAGAGTACTTCAGCAATCCATGTGCTTGGTCCTATTGACCATGCATTTCCAAGTTACAAATTCAGGGCATTTCTTGATTCACCTGCTGTAAGGAAAAATCTCTGAACTGGAAAACTCCACAATGAACACAAAAAGCTGATTCTGAAGCCTTCAGATATTTTAGATTGACTTACTTTAGAACCGTGGGCCAGGAAAGGTTAAGCACTTTATCTAGACATAGATTGCTTAAGTGACATCTCTAAGAAAATCTCCAATCCTAGGATCAAAAATACAGCAACAGTTTTTCTTTCCCATGAAAGATTTCTTAGGGCGACTACACTTTATTCTTTATATACTTGCATGGCAGAAAATAACTTTATTTAGCTTACCACAGCCTACACACAGCAAAACGTCAGAGCAAGCAGTCAAGAATGACAGAAAGAAAAGCGTTTGATGTCATAGAACCATGAGGTCCATTTTCATAGGTGTTTTCTAATCACTTCAGGTTCCAGACAATGCCAACATGAACTTCTGGCTAATATACAAACTTCCCTCTGTCACTAAAAAACCCATAATCTAGTAATACATGCCTTGAATAGGCTAAGAAATAAGATATTTTGTGAGACTGAATAAAATATCTGTATGAAGAGTTTCCTTCTTCACCATGCCATCTGATCAGCCTTTATTTCATTGCCGTACAATAAAGTTATTGTGAGAAAAATATTAATGCTAGCCAAATAAAACAATCATGACAGATTTTAATTAGAGCATTTCTGAAGATATTCAGTTATCAAGATACCATACCAAAAAATACACCTTCAGGGTTTTTTTAATAAAAATGTAAGTACCAGGCAGAATCAAAAGAAAATCAAACTATCAAAGAAAATACCCTAAAAACAACAGAAAAAAATCCATACATTTTCACCAGTGTTATAATTTTTTACACCATGGTTACTGAAAAAAAAATCCTTTCAGTATCTGAATCCTTTTCAAGTATCCAGCTTATTTTATACAGGACAAGGCAGCCACAACACTACTGAAAGGCAAGACTTATTGATTCCAAAAGACAGCAATAACCTAAATTCTACATATTATATCACAGGAAAAAAAAAAAAAAAAAAAAAANNGAAAAAAAAAAAAAAAGAAAAAACCACCAGGACACTTAAAAAGAGAAGTTTAATTTTTCTAGAGCAGAATGAAAAGAACAAGTGACAAACCTGGGACTTACATGAAAAAATAATTGCTTCTCATTTAGAGAAGATAAAAATTTCAATTAACTCCATATTGCCTCAGAAAATACTTTGAGCTTCCAGTTCATAAACAGAGACAAATATTTTCCATACCTCCTCCTTTCAACCCTTTCGACTGCAGCTCTAGGAAAACTTGATTTTGAGACTTCTGAAGATCCACAATCTTGATACCATCCGACAACTGAAGTAAAAATAAGACAGATCTTGGTCAGAAGTATCAGTTTGATAATAACAGGACCAAAACAATTCAGGTGGAAAAAATGCCTATAGAAGCATACTAAGAGCAAGCTATTGCCTCCTGTTTCTACAGTTAAAAAGTTTTGTATTCAGGGAAGTTCTGGAAGCATAAAACTAAAGCCGTTATTGTTCTAAGGTGCATGCCCACAAAAAAAATTAACATATACAGGAAGTACGTAGTCTCTATATTCCACAAGTACATCTGGCTATGCAATTTCACAGCGGGCTTAAACTAAGCAGTATCAGCTTGAAGCAGATGGCAAGACACCGTGTAGAGACAAAAGTGTGCCAGAAAAACACCCCTGGAGAATTCAACAGCCTCATCCCTCATTACCTCTACATGCAGACCCATCAGGTCATGATCAAGGTTGAAGGGACCACTGAAAGTCACCTAATCCAACCTCCACTGCCACCTCACTCACCAGGAACATCATAGAGAAACTGAGGCAAACTGAGCAACACATTCCTTAGCAGCCATTGGGAAAACTAGTAAGTAATCATAGCACATAAAGGCTCTGTTGCAATTCTAGTTTCGTATGATGTGTGTCTCATTCATACACAAAGTGTTGCTAGAAGACTCATACACAACATATGCTAAACTGCACACAACAACAAGTGCAGAATTAGGAGGCCACTGTACTAATTAAAAACTATATTAAAACATTATTATGTGAAATTATATTATTATATTAGTCACAGTTTATATAAGTTCAGTAGCTTTTGGGACTACTTCCTCACTTTGACAGGTAAAAACAAATCACTAGAAAGCAATTGGTGTTTACACAGACATAGATGCTTACAATCCAACTGCACTTAATAAAAGACAGCCCTAGTCCAGAGTACATAATCATTATTTAACAACATTAGTAAGAAAAAAACTTACTTTTTTTTTTTTTACTTACACCAGTTTTAAATAGTGATTAAAACAACAGTGGGTTTATTGTAAAACTGCAGAAATATTGTACTTGAGTTGAACTTTCTCAAGACATAAAATTGGGTATAACTATTTTGAAATAAGTAAAATATAAAGCAATTCACAGAATGCTGGAACCCATCACTAAGGACTAAAGGACTGAACTTTGCTTAACATCTGTAAATTGCACATAAATTATTTATGGATAAATATTCTACTGCTCAGAAAATTAAAATATCATTTGATCCAAATAAACAGGAGTTCAAAAGTTTGTAAAATATTTTCAAATTTGTTACAGTACAGAGTAAATATTCCCATATATATTCCAGTTTGTCATTAAAAAAAACCCCAAAGAAACAGAATAGCAATTACAGTCTGCTTACTGACTGTTCCCTGCAAAAGATAAGTTTTCTGTGCCAGTCAGATCTTTGCTTCCAGGCAAATTTTAGAAAGTGATACAGAGTTTGTCCTCCAAAACAGGAAGGCCTGGCAAGAACAAAATCAAGGACACACAAAACCAGGCAAGGAAACAAAAGATGAACTACACAGGCAGTTTGCTTCAAACCTGAGCCCTCAAAGACTACTTGTGTTGCCCAGGTTCTTAAAAGCTTCCTGAGCAATACAACCAATACGTGTATCTTTCCTTGCATCACGGTTTGGGTTGGAATGGGATATTTGAAGACCGTGTAGTTCAACTCCTCCTCCTACCATTGCCATGAGCAGGAACTAGACCAGGTCTCTCAAAGTTCCATTCAACCTGATCATCAACATTTCCTGTCATGGGGAATCCACAACTTCTCTGGGCAACTTGTTTCAGTGTCTTAACACCCTCATCCTAAAAAATTTCTTCCTTTTGCTCAAATCTAAACTTGGCCTCTTTTGGTTTAAAGCCATTGCCCCTTGTCCTATCACTTCAGGCCTTGGAAGAAAGTATCTTTCCATCTTTCTTATAAGCCCCCATTATATATACAAAGGCTACAATAAGGTTTTCCTATAGCCCTCTCTTCCGTACACCTTTGCAAATCCCCTTGCCCAATTTAACACTAATTTCCAACCTCCTCTCTCCCTGTCTTGCCTCTACTCATCCCATCCCACCAGGTCTCCAGGTTCCCATTTCCCAAGACCACAGCTAGAAGCACAGGAAGCAGTACTGAAAGACTATACAGGACAAGGTCATTCATTCATTCATTCATTCGACTCTCTCCTGTGCCCAGACCACAATTTTTAACTTGTCACTTTCACCTCACTGTGACATCAACTCTGCTTTTGAAACTGACCAGAGTGGCAGGAAGGCAGAACAAACACATCACCACTCTCAGGTGAATTTCCGCTCTCCCAAAAAAATACAAGAACATCAGGGAAAGAAAAAAAAAAATGACACAAAAACTCACTCAGATGATAAAAGCTGGCACCATCAAGAGCGGTATGAGGGTCGTCCGAGCGCCCTCCGTGCTTCCCACGAGAGAACATCTAAGGAACGCACACACCGCGCTGCCCCCGCACGGCACCGGCCCCCGGGTGGGCACTTCCCGCAGCCCGGCGGAGGTGCCGCGGCCCCGCCCGGCCCTCACCTCTCTGCCGCGGTGCCACAGGCGCTGCTGGGCGGGGGGCAGCCCGGTCTCCTCGTCGATCCTCCTCTTCACGTCCCGCACGGCCGCGGACGGCGGCAGCTCGAAGGTCCTGCAGCCCAGGCAGCCATGGAGGACGGTGACCCGGGCCAGCCTGCGGCAACACGACACACACCAGATGAGAAAAGGCTCGCGGCGCCGCCGCCCGCCCGCTTCCCCCTCGGGCACCGCGGAGGCCCAAGACGGGCGCCGGAGCCCGCAGGGTGTAGTGATGGGCGGGCGGGCGCCGGGCCCGCTCTCCGAGGGGAAGCGGCGGAGCCGATCCCGCAGCCTCCCCGCCCTGCCCAGCCCGGTACGGCCCGGGCCGCACTCACATCCCGCCGAGCCGCACACAAAGGACCGCTATCCGCCCCGCCGGCGGCGCTCCCCGCACGGGGAAGGGGTGGGGCTGCGCCGCCCGGAGGTCCGCGCCGCGGAGGAGGCGGAGGAATAGGCTGGAGCGGTGGAAGTGCCGCCCTAAGAGCGGCGGCCGTGCCTGCGGAGGTGTGGCGGCGCCCCGGGCGGCTCCTCAGCCTCGGCTCCCCGCGGCCCGGTGCCCCAGGGCCCTCGGGCGAGAGAGCTCGGGCGCCTGGGGCGGGGCAGAGGCTGCGGCTTCGCATGTAGGGCGTGAGCCGTGACAGGGTGAGGATCTCGAGATCCGCAGGCACATCCCTCCTTCGGCGCGTAATTCACAGCATTCAGACACCACCGTACGGAGCACACGTAGTTACAGCTGGTAAACTTCATTCTTTCTCAAGGATGCAAAACACAGAAGGGAACATGCCTTTTTTGCTCTCTATCGGAGGCCCTGTCAAAGGTCATACATCCTGCCCTATCTCAAAGGCTGTACATTAAGTCCTCATACTATTCAAGATTTAAGGAAAGTGCTCTTGCTCCTGAAAGGTGAGCCTTAGCCTACCTGTGATCCCAATGAGTTGAGAGGGCACTTTGAGAAACTTATGGAGGGGACCAGAAGAAAAACTATTGTTCATCGTGTACAAAGTTCTGTGCCTGCACCATGGGCTGTGCATGATGAGGGGCTGAACAGCAGCCCTACTCCAAGGGAGCTGGGGGACACCAGGCCTTCCAGATCTAGGAAAGTGAGTCTCTGCTCAGTGCTGATGAGGCTGGGTCTAGGATACTGTGAGCAGAACATAGTGGTGTTTTGGGCTGGCTGTGTTCCCAGCCAGAGGGTTACTAACATGGTCAGGGGCCCAAAGCATGCGACCTAAGGAGAATATGAGGGGACTTGGGTTGTTCAGTCTGAGGATGAGGAGTGCATATAGGATGCAGTGTGGTAACATCCTGCATATACCTGAAGGGCAGTCTCAAAGGCCATGGACCTGAGCTCTTTTTAGTAGTGCAAGACTAACAAGGGGCAATAGCAACAAACTGTAGCTTGGTTCTCATGGAACAGCAGGGAAAATCCCGTCACTATGAGAGGAGCTGTCTAGAAGTACATGACTGATCTGACCAATACTGATCCTCCTGCTTTGAGCAAAAATATGGACTACAGACCTCCAGCAAACAGTTTCACTGTATTCCAAGAGGAAGCTAAAACTGATGTTTGCCAGACAAAGGCAACAGTTTCTGTGGAAGAGGTAAAAGACACAATGAATCTTTGCAGAAAGTGCATCAAGCTAAGAAAAAAAATAAGCCCACTAGAACTGATGGAAGGCTAAAACCCCACAAAGATCAAGTGGATCAGGATCCAACATGGTATCTAAGCAGTTAGATACCAGTGCTACAGCCAGATTACCAGTGCTACAACAATCAATTTTATTCATCAGCAATATCTGTGTATTGAATTCTACAGGATTATAAGAAAATGTTGAAAATATTGTGGGTCTGATCATGCTTTCACCAGAAGTAATACAAAAACTATTTTGATATAAACAAGATGTCTCTCTTTGCTTTGGTTTAGGACTTTGTTCATTTTTTAATCCCTTTGTCCTTTCAACTTTCCATTTTGTTACATCCCTTCAGAGTTCATCATCAAAGAATTTTTCCTACTATGTCCAAAAGAATGACAAGGTTGCTTTCTAATCTCTTAATGTTTATCTGCAGAAGGGATACAAATGAGGGTGACTGGGAAAAATGGAAGGAGTTGAAACCCAGTGCAGTTCCATCCATATTAGCTACTAAAATACTCCCCAGACCAGTTGTGAACCACCAAGCCTCACTGGCAAAATCTAATTCTTCTTCTCTGCTTGGGATCACCGGAGTGATTTAGCATCTTATGAAGCATGCACGATTGTTTGAACGGGACCCTAGAGAGGAACAAAGCTGTCTCAAGTAACAGCCACCTCTCCTCGTGAAACTTCTCAAACGTGGGGACACATTCAGGGCCATGGGTCATCCTGCTGTCAGTGCCAGGCTGAAGTGCCCCAACCTATGTCACATCACATGACAAGGCAATACTCACAAATTATGTCCTGTGATGATTTAACATTTATATTAGAGGAAAAACACTGTGTACCACAGATTCTGCCTAGTGTGTGACCTCTTAGTAGAAGGGAAGAGTTGGGAAGAATTGGTAGTACAGATGTGGAACCTTTCAAGATTCTGGACAAAGGAATTGGACTTTTGAGCTATTGGAAATTAATCATGCCTGTTCTCACAAATCTGATCTCCTTACTTTTTCTTCATACCAAAATAAAAATATCCTAGAAATTGATGATACAGAAATCACACTGACTGACTGTAAAAAAAAAGTACATGTTCCAGCTTGCAGATTTTTTCAACAACAACAAAAACAAATTTTTAAATCTCACTTATCCATTGGAAAACAGAATTTGGAAGTTGGGTAATCCTATCAAAGTTCAAGGCATCATGCACAAATTTGTTATGCTGAACTACTAAAAAATATTTTTACATAGCAATGTTAAAAAAGATCATTTGACCTTATCAGCTAGGAATTTTTTGACTATCCATGGTAATTAAAAAAAATCCCCAACTTTTTCATATAAAAGGGTTGGGGCTGATTTGAGAGTTTTTTAATATTATATACAGAATTTCCTATGCTAACAATTTTATAACCACTTTTCCAAGCAGAACAGCATTTAGATTTAAAAATACATCTGGAAAATTCTCCTGTGGCTATAAATAAATTCTGTTTGGTTCAGAATGAAGTCATCTAACCCATACAAGAAGGGACATGCTATAAAAAAATTTAAAAAAAATTTAACAGTCTCTGCAACATTAAATTATTTTTATAAAAGGAAAGGCGTTTTCACAGTAACATTTCCTTGAAGACAGAAAATTCTGCATTGCAGAATCCCCTCCTATTTGCAATTATTTAAAATAAGACTGCAGTAGCAGCAAAAGATGGATGCAAGTCCCTTCCATCCTGTCAGTGTGATTAGAAAGATTGGAATGGAGTCTACAAAAGGGGTGTATGGTCTGATAAGAAACAGGCATGACTAGATCACTCCTGCCAGAGGAAAACCACTGCAGCACAGAGGCTTCCAGCACAGCAAGTAACAATCTGCAGTGCTGGCAGGCAAGGAGCAGTGTGACTCAACAACTTCATCTGGGTTTGAGACAATGCACACCAAACTTACAGCAAAGCTTCCTATGACACAGCAAGCACTGACCTTCATTCTTAAATCAGCTCTTTAAGTGTTACCAACAGATGTTTTAAACATTGTACTGTATGTATTTCCCAGCAGTCAGAGATTACAGATTGTGTTGGCCTATAGTCACTGCCAGGAGCTTGCTTTACCCTTGCCTTTTCAAGAAGTTTGAAAATAAGCCTACCATTTGTTGATGACACATGTGCTAGTCATTGGCAAGCCACCCCTTACTGTACAGTTTCTGTTTCATTTGAATACCTCCACTAACAGAAAACATCTAATTTTTTTCTGGCTAGAGTTCTATCTAATACAAATGGTCAAAAAACCCCCCAACCTATGGCACGTGAAGTGTTTGATTCAAACAAATACCTCATTTTTCTTCAGATCTATTACACATTGCATATTTTGATGAAACTATTTACTTTAGATTGGTGCAGTGAGTTTAAATAAATACTCCTACTCTGCACTCCTCATGTGAAACAATTATTAGCAATTTCTAAGCAAAATATCTACATGATCATAGCTTAGTCAAACACTGAAGAACTGAAGTATTATTTCTTTCTCAAGCTGAAGCATTTCTAAACATCAAATATCAACAGAACGGGATACTTTTGAATACTACTAAAAACAAAGCAAAACCTTTAAGGGCACAGAGACTGGGAGCAAACATTTGTTTTCATCTAATGATTTTGATCTTATTGTGATTTGCTTTAGTGTTCAAGTGAGTTCCTTGATGGCACTAAGCAAATTCTAATGAAAAATACTTAAAAGACCCAAAAAAGTTGTTTCAGTTTATTCTTCGCAAATAAAGAGCAAAGCAAGAAGGCAAAAATAAATTACAAGATTTCAAAATCTCAAATGCTGCAGTAAAAATTCCTCTTTGATCCACCTTTAGGGAAGTACTACTTTAAGCTGTCCTTGAAGGGACAACTCAGCTATGGAGCAGTAACCATTACTCCACAAATTTGAATTGCTGAGAATCACAGAATTTTCGATTCCAGATGGTACAAATAACAAAATACCAGTACAAAATGTTTGACATTTCAAATTATGCAAAAGATTAAACCAATGATAAAAATAAACTCCTCAATTGCTCTTTAGGGATTGCAATAGGAGGAACTATGGTGTTGCAAGAGTTGCTGTTGGCATACATTTTTTAATAAGCAATATGTTAAATTACTGGTGGTATTTTTCTTTTGGCCTTTGGTGCCAATAAAGGGGCCAGATTTAGAACATCACTTTAACCTTCAAACATCAAAGAGCGGAGCCTAAATTTGCAAATTGATTTCAGGGCCTAATGTAGGCTCCTAAACACATTCATTAATCCAGGCCTAGGTTTTTTTCCTCCATTCAGGACACAGATTCATCAGGTTATCAAAGCTAGGGTTTTTCCATGCGACCTTAAAACATTTTTCTTACTTTAATTTCAGAGTTAATGAAGCTACTATCTCTCCACTGAGGAAAATCAGCTCAGTAACTAAAATGGCCCAGATTACACATGCATTAAACATTTTAAGTAGTTTTTACTGATCCCTATTTTTTCTGAATACTGTATCTAATCATGCTGCAAAGTTTCATAACATTTTCTAAGCATCAGTGAACAGAGTCCTTTGTATTTAGAGAAAACTAGAATATAAAGTAGAAGGAAATACAAGACAAATAGTTTTAATAATTGTGAAGAAAACACAACTTCAAGCACTTCTGCAACTGTCTCTTCATCAGATAGTGGATGATAAACAACAATATCCTTCCAGATAGTCTTAGCTCTTTTCCACCTCCATATCAGTTTTGTCTCACTCATAACACAGTTCCATATAGAAATACAAGCTACAATATAACCTTCAGAACACGGAAGGACAGGTGACATAGAAGAAGAAACATGAGTCACATGTAAAGCCTAGTAAGAGGAAGGGAGGAAAAGGAGAAGAAAGCACACAGGTCATCCTCTTCTGGGTAAATACAGAGAAGTGAAAAAACCCACAGAGATGCCCAGATGTATAAGATTTGCATTAGAAGGGCCTAGTTAACTAACCTACAAAAAAAAAGAGATATTCAAACCCTCAGATTTTCTATCTCACAGTCACCTGGCAAAGCAAATATACCACTTCCATGAATTTTCACAGAATTACCCAGGGAGCCAGTGAAACAGACCCTGAAAGAGTAGTCAGCTGTTGCTAACAATCAGTGTCTGACACGATGCAAAGCCCACCTTCTTAACACAGAGGAAAAGCAGAGGCTGTACATTAAAGAACTGCACAACAAGGAGGATTCTGCAGATTGCAAGGCTGAGGGTGGAAGCTGTCTTCTTCCTGCAGGCCCACTGACAGCAAATGAGAACGCTCCTAATTACAACTTAATGTCTTGTAACTTACAACAAGTAAACAATTATCTTGTAAAATTTGTTTCGACAGGATTCACACAAGGATCTTGCTTTGCATTTTAGCTGTTGGCAAGAATATACATTCATCCCAGTGAAACAGTACGTTGAATTAAAAGTTAGGCAAGCGCAGGAAGAAACGTTCACTTGTTTACAAAAAGTGCTATAGTGAGTGGAAACTGTAAATTGAAAGTTAGACTATGAACCCTTTAAACACAGGACGTTTTTCAAGCAGTCCTCATTAATTTCCTGAAGACAATTCATAAGTAAATACATCAGAACCTGGCACTTATATAATAATTTGTAATTTAAGAAATTAATTTCACCTTTAAAAATAGCAATTTTGTACAAACACTAGTTTCACACTTCTTTAAATTACTGACCATGGATATTTGACTAAGAACATGCCAGCCTAACAGTAAATTTTTTCAGGAGATTTTTTTGTTTGGTTGGTGGTTTTTTTACCTGTTCTTATCCTCGATCTCCATTGTCTCTTTGATATCTTCTTGATAGGAACATGAAGCAGATATTGGATTTATAAATTGGAAAGTTATTTTTTAATCCTTTTTGTTTATCATCTCTTCGGTGGACATCAGAAAGCCCAAGCATATGAAAGTCAACGCAGTATTCACTCCATCCCTTTTCTACCCAAAATGTCTCAGTGCATCACCATCTGCTACTTCTCCAGTTTTCTTTTAAAGCCACTTGCTTAACTGTTCACAGAAGTTCATTCTCTTATAAGCAAGAACAGATGTAACAGGACAGATCTCAGAAAGCAAGGAGGTCTTGTTCAGTTTCTTTAGTATAGCCCAAATTCAAGCTATACTCTTGTGCAACTGATTTATAATTATCTCCTAGAAAAGGAGTGGGATTCTGGAAGCTGCTGTTTCTGCTTTGTCTTCCTTTTTTTCTGGAACCAGGCACAGTTGGAAGAGTATTAGTGAGGCCCAAAGTCTAACATGTCTTCTCCATCACACCTGCTAGAAGGTACTTCTTAACATCAGCGCAGGAGTTCTGGAAGAAGAGACACAAGAGAAAAGGGGAGGGCCATTAATACAAAGCAGAGCTGAACCGACGGGTATGAAAAAGCCATTTCCTTTGAGGGCATAGTTGCAGTTACCAGTATTAAGTGAGTCATGATACTAATTATAAACTGCCTTGTGCGTTGCTTGTAGGCATGCAGAGGGAGAGCTGACACAGAGCAGTGAGGTTTCCTGCTTCTCCTCCAGTTTAATACCACACAATCAGCATGGCGACAAGCACGCAGGGCTGTAAGTGTGCTGACTGAATGGGTGTCATTGTTTAATGCCAGCTGGCAACTGAGCACCCAGCAGCTGTTCACTCACTCCCTCCTGGTGGGATGGGGAGCAGAACCAGGGAAAAAGGGAAAATCTGTGGGTTGAGATAAGAACAGCTTAATAATTGAAATTATTATTATTAATAATAACATTAATAAGAATGAAATAATGGTAATTCAAAGAACACAACAAAAAGAAATTAAACCCGAGAAAGAAAAGTGATGCATAAAGCAATTGCTTACCACCCACTGACCAATGCCCAGCCCATCCCTGAGCAGAGATCCATCCCTCATGGCCAATACATCCCAGTTTACATAGTCAGCCTGATGTTCTATGGTCTGGAACATCCCTTCAGCCCCTTGGGCTCAGCTGTCCTGGCTCTATTCCCTCCCAGTTTCTTGTGCACCTCCTTGCTGTCAAAGTACAGAAAACTGAAAAACTTTGATTTAGAGTAAGCACCACTTAGCCACAACTACAACATCAGTAAGTTATTAACATTATTCTCATACTAAACTGAAAATCATTGTGCTCTACCCACTGCTACGAAGCAAATTAACTCTATCCCAGCCAAAACCAGTATAATTGGCAACTGTTCTGGGATTTATGTTCCTCTATGCTAGATATTACAATCTGGATATAAAATTATGCCATCAAGAAAAATAACAGGCTGGGCAGAATATTCATGGAGAAGGATTTTGCCCTTTTGTTCAAATGGCTTACAGGTAGGGGAAGAGATTAACTAGCTTGCAATGACTTTCCACTAGGAGGATTCAAACTCTTCCCAGCTAATCCCCAGTCACAAGCTGTATAGGCCAACATTTATGCTACCTTTGGAACTGTTTCCACTGAATTTCTGTAGTACTAGAACTGTGTACAAGTGAGACAAGGCATGTGCTGTCAAGCTGCAGAAAACAATATACTTCAACATTAAGTTATTACACAAGGAAGATATGTTTAAGAGAGCTGGGAGTACTGACAGTAGTGTTCCATTATTGTTCTGCATCTGTGCAAATGTAAATCCTTCTCTGAGCTTCTGACAGTGTTGGCAGGCCTTTTCATAATGTGCAGTTGCATATGTCCCTCTCCAAACAGCAATGCACAGGCATCCCTTGCTGAGCCAGAAAGGAAAACAACTGTGGCTAAATTGCAAAAGATGAATTAGATCTAAGCATGATGCTGAAATACAAATGGTATGAAAGAAAGGGAAGTAGAATTTGTGGTTTGAATACTGGGGGTTTTTTAATACTTAAGGATTTTACCTACTCAGTAAATAAAATGTCGAAATGTAGGAATTCTGAATACATGTTTATTCTGACAAGCATCATGAATAATTTAAGTTAGCATAATGTGTTATTAAGTGGCTTCAATATAAATTTTTCTTTCTGTGGATGCTGAGATATATATCTACATTATAATCAAACGAAAAGTCCACCCTTAAGTCATACTTAAGTAATAAAGATTGAAGCAAAGGGCCTTGGAAATCCTGTCCCATTTTCCTAGATGTGAATGATTTCACAAAGAGCAAAACTATTGCAGCCCAGCTGCATAATGGGTTGCAGTTAGGAAGGGAGCTCTGAGGAAAGGGATTTTGGCTGCAGTGGAAAGCCAGGCTCAAGAGGTCCAGGCACTGCATGTGCACCCATGGCTGGAAGACAAGGGTAGTTTATACCAGTTCACCTAAAATGTCATTAGAAAAATCACACATGAGAAGTATTTCAAGTTATTTGAGCAGCTTCACTTGCCTTGAGGAATGATAAAGGAAAAATATGTTATAATAGAAAGTAATAGAAAGCTAATTACGACTTTGGGAGACAGACTCTCCATAATTAGTGAGTGACACACTTTCTCAGACTCCATTCTATTTCTAGACTTGGTCTCTCAAAGATTATCCTTTATTATATCGCCCCCTTGATATATTACTTTTCTTGGTACTGACACATGCTAGAAAAACAAAAATATCTTCTAGGATTTTTGACAATGACACCTTGTTCAGAAAATTGAGAGGTCCAAACTTCCTAAAAACAGCCTAAAATTATTGATACAATAAATAGATTGCTTAGCAGAAAAGTACATTATAGCACAGTGTGAAGTGACATCTCTACACCAGCAAATAATTCCAATAGTCCTCGAAGGCCCTTGGTCTTGCCAGCGTAGAAGTGACCAAAAGGTGTTGTCAGTTTGGTACCAGATCACATTACAGTCCTAGAAAGATTTCAACACAGTCATGTCTGTTGTCCCCCATGGTGAGAAACAGAGCCAACTTGGCTGTCAGATACCAGATGCAGATTTATCCTGGCACACTTAACTTGCTGACCTTACATTTCCCTGGTGCCTGAGCTGGTCATACAGGTTACCTTATACTTCTATATGATACTGAGGTGCAGCATCTGAGAACATTCTCCAATAGAATTTATTGCTATAGCCAATCATAAATATTTCCTGGGGGAAAAAAAAAACAAAAAACCACACCACCCAAAACAGCTACAACCAATGCCTATGCCAATTTCCTGCTGTGAAATGTATTACTTTTTAGTATAAAACACCTTTGCTGGAAGATTTTATGTGTGTCTTTAATTGAATTTTGGTGGAGGAGGCTTAGCAGTCAAAGTGCAAAAACAATCATCAACTTTGTGAATGCCTTTGATTAATTGTAGGTAGGAACCACAGGTATAGCTGCACAAATACCTAATTTTGCCTGCAAACCAGGTAGGTGGATAGATATAGATACTGCTATAGAAATTTTTGTTTTCAAAATGATTAGTGGTTGTCTGATTATCTATCTGTTCACTCCTCCTCCACCCTAATTAATATTAGGATTAGTCTAAATTATATACACTCAGTTTCTTTCTGCAACAATAACACCTAAATCAAAAATTTTAAGCCTATCCAGCAGCATGGGAAAAATGCAAGAACCATCACAACTACTGAACACAATCCAAAGATTTGAATAGGAAATCTGTGGACAAAGTCCTGCAGTAGCTAATGCTTAATTTATGCTTTAGACAGTTTGAAAGCAAAAATTGTTCCTGTCGAAACATAACTTATACCAGCTGAGTTCAAAATGTGTTTTTATCAAATTAAATTCAAGGCTATCACACAACTGCAGGTACCACAAAAATGTAAAGAGTTGCTTCTCAGAGACACCTGTTCTGCAGAAATTTGAGGCAGACCTGATACAGTAAAATACAATAATGTGACAGCAAGCTATAAATGCTGGAAATAAAGTAGATATGTCCTTAGTATGACAATTGTCTGGACAGTTTCGGTGTAGCAACTTCAACTGAAAGAAGTAGTCCACACCATCAGGAGATAGAAATCAGTGTCATCAGCAAAATATATGACTCTGCATTTATACTTTTATGAATTACAGGAGCTTTCACGCTTTATCACATAGAAATTTAAGATCAAAAATATACTGAAAGCATTCAAAAATGTCAATACTTTAATAATAATTATAGATTTGATAATATTAGTGCTACAAATTCTGTATCATTAATGTTATTTGTATTATAATCAATAAAAATGCTGCACCCTTGTTGATTTTTATATAGAGAAGAGAGTGATTGCAGCTATACAAAAATGAATCTTTTTCTAGAGTGTGATGATTTTGATGCATTTGCACTGTTAGGCATTGTTGCTTTTTGATGAATCATGACAAACATACATACAAGGATAAACATATTAATAGATGAAAATCAGGACAAAAGCTACAGTCAGTTTCTGAAGCAAGTATTGCTTGTGTCTACCCTTTCCAAGGCCACACCAGCACCAGGAAGAGCAGCAGTTATTCCTCCTAGGATGGCTGTGAGCTGTCAGTGTGCACTCACAGCCCAGAAAGCCAAACGTGTCCTGGGCTGCATCCAAAGCAGCATGGGCAGCAGGGCCAGGGTGGGGATTCTGCCCCTCTGCTCTGCTCTGCTGAGACCCCACCTGCAGGGCTGCATCAGCTCTGGGCTCCCAGCACAGGGAGGACAGGGACCTGCTGGAGAGAATCCAGAGGAGGGACATCAAGATGATTAGAGGGATGGAGCACCTCTCCTACAAGGAAAAGGTGAGAGAATTGGGGTTGTTCAGCCTGGAAGAGGGAAGGTTTCATGGTGACCTAATTATGGCCTGAAGGAAGCCTAAAGGAAAGGTGGAGAGGGACTTTGACAAGGGCCTGTAGAGACAGGACAAGAGGGAATGTATTCAAACTGAAGAAGACCTTCAGCAGATATTTCTTTACTGTGAGGGTGGTGAGGCACAGAAGCAGGCTGCCCAGGAAAACTGTGGATGCTCCATCTCTGGATTTCTTCAAGGCCACATTGGTTGGGGCTCTGAGAAACCTGGTCTAGTGGAAGGTGCCCCTAACCATGGCAGGGAGTTGGAACTAGATGATCTTACAAGTCCCTTCCTACCCAGACCATTCTGTGATTCTATGACCTACAACAAGGTTCTGTAGTTCCCTGAAGATGAGTGAAGACCTCGTCCTGCACTTTGCCTCACAGCATGGCAGTCATCTGACCATCACTGAAATTGATTCATTGTGAAAACTTCTTTATTATTAGAGGAAAGAAGACAGCCTTCAGCAGCAATCAGTGAAGGCATAATGGTAAGTAGTAGTACTGATGGGGGTGCATTTGTAACACATACGGGAAAAGATTTCAGAGTTGCCTGAGTGAAGAGAGCAGCCGCTAGCTCCAAAACCAGAAGCAGCCTGGCACTAACAATCCAGCACTGGAGCAAGTAGAGCTGAAAACCCTGTTGTTCTCAAGATTAATCCATTGTCTCTTCACAACTCAGTGCTGCATGGATACATCAGCTGACCATTATCTTAAGCCATGGAGTTGAGGAAATTTGTCTCAGACATAAAAGAATAAGTTAACTGAAGCCAAGATCCCATACCAACTTCATCTGTTTCTTTCTTAGAGGAACAAAAGCAACACAATTCTTCAAATGTAAATGTGCTTAACAGAAGACCTGCCATACTTTGCTTATGGAAAAGGTGACTCAAGAAGTATGATTTCATACAACAATAGGAAAACTCTAAAAATAACTTGCTATAGTATGAATAAGTTTAATTCTGTGGTATTCAAATGACCTCACAGTAACCATCTGGGACTGTGTGGTTGAATTATGCATAAAGAATCCTTTAATAAAATTCTGATTAAGTAAACTCAGATACCAAATGACAATGTCTCAAAGTGATTTCTCAACAATGCATAGCAGCTGGAGGAAAAGACTTTTAAAAAGCCCACAAAACTGAGAGAAAGAGCTAAAACCTCACTGCTGTTCTCCAGAAAAGTGGAGACTTTAAGACCTTTTGTCTGAAATTTAAAGCAAGGATTGCCATAAAAAAGGACAAGCAGAAGGAGAATCATTTGTGCTTAGTGTTGGTTCTGAATCATTTAATGGGCTTTCCAATGAAATATGAAACTAACACTGTCTATGAACCATAATACATAATCCGAAAGAGTCACAAAGATATAAATAATGGGCTATTAAGCTGAGGAAAAAAATTGCATATGAGTTATGACCTGACTACTTAATATGATGCCTTTAGAGATACACAGCTGCATTAATAAGCTCTTCTTGCTGTAAAGCAAGGTACACTAAGTCTGAGCTGGACACAAATTTCTAGTGTCACAAACAGTCTGGACCATCCACCATAGCAACACACTGTTCTGCGCAGACTTGCCAATGCAAGAGCTTATGAATTATCTAACAGCAGGGTGTCAGTCTTACAAATCCCTCATGAGAAACCAGATGAAGGACAAGATAGGAACTGAACCCTTAAACAGAAAATACTGTTTTCAGAATAATTACATAGTTTTTGTTGAACTCAGTCTCTCTAAGTTATACAGGTCTGGAAGGAAAAGTAGTTGGTCCAAGGGCTCTGAAAATACAATTCCACAGGAAAGAAAGGAACTTTTACAGAGTAAAAAAAAATGTTCCTTCTCTCTCTTTTTTTTTTTTTTAAATTAGATTTTGTTGGTATTTAACTAAAAAAAATCTCCTTCAAACACTTTTCTTTAAGAGTAACCTGGAAAACTCACACCTTAATTACTGTTTTGCAACATTACTAGTGGCTGAAATACCAGGAAAACCAAACACCTTTCACGGTTACCTAAGGGCACTGTACTGTGCTGTGCACAGAAAACCATTGTAAGAGATACATGAAGTCTCAGAGTGCACCTGAAGTACACTTTGCAGATAAGCACTTAAATTGAAACAGTAACTGAACTTATTCCAAAGGTGAACTTGGAATAGTTATATACTATAAGGTCAGTTATGCTCTAAATGCTGAATACCTAATCTTGGTATCTGAATTTCTTATGCATTGCCTCCTGCACTGTAAGCTAACAGGCAGTTCAGGCTTAGGTATACTGAACTATACTAAATAAGAATACTTTATTTACTTGGTTTAGATGTACACAAATAACTCTTTGTTTACATTCAAATATTTAAAGCAGAAAAAAACATACTTAGGAGATTTTCTTACTTACTAAGTAAATCAAACTCCAAATAATTATAAGTAGTAATATACATATATGGAAAGTTATCCTTTCACACATTGTATCTAAAATTATTTTTGTTTTTACCCTTAAGTGAAGGGTTTAGCTACATCCAAACATTGTTACTGATCTGACTTCAATGTTTCAATGAAAATCTTTAAAAACTTATCTTCAATGAGTAAAATGAATCGATGTTTGATTTAGGCATTACTGTTCCCTGAATGCTATCATTATCATAGGTGGCCTCACTACTTTCTGTGGCCTAGCATCTTCCCATTTGGTCACTTTGCAGCACAGATGGCCAGGAACGAAGGATGCCTGATGATAAGAGTAGTTGTGGTTTTAGTTGGACTTTCTGTCTTCTAAGGACAGTTCAGTGTCTACTATTATTATTATTATTATTATTATTATTATTATTATTATTATTATTAGTAATAGTAATAGTAATAATAATAATAATTTAAAATTTTATTATTGCAATGAGGATTGGAAAGAATCACTTATCACACTAATTTGGAAGTCCTGAAAAGCTAAGCTTTTTCAAGTGTGGAATTTTTTTTTTTTTGCTTTCACTAAATGAGTATCTATTATTATATGGAAATCCCCCCTTTTGTTTACAGTTATTTGAATTCAGGAAAGATTGATTGCACAAAGCACTAACCTGTATCAGATATACATAAATGTGATTGATTGACCAGTTGACTGGTTGTATGAATGTGTTTTGCAGTATCTCATTCGTTAGAGTGAGGTTGAAATTCTTAGACTACAACTCAGAAATCTGCATTTGACGGACAAAAGCCTGACAAGAGAATTTCAAATCTACAGTTACAGTATATTCCCAGTACTTTCATGGAGGGGAAAATATTAATGGTGCCCTTAAAGAGGCATTTATGAAGGCAAATCTTCTCCTAATACTTCTCCGGCCTCAATTATTCTTGTGAAGAACATTTCTTCACATTGTATTACTGCAAAGCTTATGATGAGGTAATCTTGATGACATCATGAGCCTGCCAAACCATTCTGTCCTTCAGGAGGGATGAGAGATGCAGACAGCCCCAGTGCGAGGGATCTCCAGGTGAGACAAAAGTGTATTGCTGACATAAACACATCTGACTAAACTGAGCTCTGATTCATCTTGTCAGGACAGCAGTTTTGGACTGCAGGATGTGTGCAGTGCACTAATTCACTGAACAGTGCATCACCTACCCTGGAATAGCTTCCAAATGATTTCTGGGTACAATTTGAGATATGGGCTTTTTACTTAGAAAGCCTCATTTACAAACTATTACAGAACAAGGTAGCAAAGGCAAGTAGCATTCCCTGTTATTTTTAGCATTCAACATGGGAACCAAGATGATATGGCTAGTAGAAAAAAAGTCCAGAAACTGAAATTCCTTAACTGAGGTAGGAATTAAAGTTAATTCACTCTGACTGGAAGTAATTAGAGTATCTCTGAAATTGCCATTTTTGTAGGAAATATTTTTAATGAATCAGAGATTAGTATTGTATACTGGGAAAAAGTGCTCTGGGCAGCTACAGATCCTTTGTGCATCATGAGTAGTGCACTCATGCATCTCAGATTTGCTAAATGTAGGCTAGAAATCCAAAATTAATGGATACATTAAGAAAAAAATGCCTTAGTGTCCTCTCCTGAAACAGAAACTCACTGTTGTTCAGTCAGCTGGCGGAGAATTTCAGTGTTGATGTTGCTGATTTTGTTCTTGCACCCAAGCATACCACAAGACTGCTCAACTAAAGGTAGAAGAGCAAAACACCAATTTGGCCTTGCACCCAGACATACCACAGGACTGTCTGACGTAGGTCAGGAAACAAAATATTTGGTAATAACCGTTTGTTTGGTATAGTAGCTCTGCAGTATCAAATCTAGAATAAAGGCACCAAATCTGCAACTATTAGAAGGAATCACGTAATTCAGAACCTACAGATGCATCACAGCCAGCTGAACAAATAGACCAGAACTGTGCAGAGAGAAGATAAGACATGACTTTGGACCAGGCTGATGCTGACCTATGGAAAAGCATATCAATATTCCCTCTTTTGCCCAGCTGGTGATGCTGCTTGATGCACCCTGTGATGGGGTTTGCCCTCCTTGGCTGCCAGGGCTCACTGCTGACTCCCACTGAGCTACTGCCCACCATGAACCCCAGATCCTTCTCTGCTGGGCTGCTCTCCAGCCACTTCTCTCAGGGTTTGTACATGCACCTGGCTTTGCATGGTCCCAGGTGCAGAAACTGGCATACCAGATACACACCAACTCACCATGCTCAAGGTCAGAACCGGGTTAGATCTGGGCCATGCATCCAGTGGGCAGCCCTGCTCCCATGTCTCTGTGCCCCCATGACATCCCAGTGACCTTGAGAGATTTATGGGAACTTTGAAGAAATGGGGTTTGCTTTAGGTCAAAAGACCTGAAATAATGATGGTTACATTGTATAAAAATGGTACTGCTTTAGCACAAAATTGCTAGCACAGACTTAACCCTGCATGTCTCCATGACTGGTGTTAAGGAGAGAGGCAGGCTCATGAGTAAGAAGTGGGAAATATTTTGCAGACTATCTTCTTTCTCCAGAACAATTCCACATGGTAACCAGCCAAATTTCCCTGCAAAGGACAGGGAGCTGTCTCAGAAACAGACACAAGTGTGTGATCACCTCTGATGAGTGCTGTTCATATACCTGGCAAAGGATATTCAGACAACAGATAAATACTTCTGACATGTTTGTTGCATGGCTATTTTTTTTTTTGCTCTGTTGCTGATGTTAACACAAAAAAAATCTTTTTCTCTTCACATCCTCCAATTAAAAAAAACAAAAATCGGGAAGATGTTTTTATGATCACTACATACTTGTACAAATATGAATAGGATTTGACAGACATGACCAAAAGTGTTTTTTTCTCTATGTCATTTGTCAGCCACAATTGGCAAATTGGCATTTGGTATGGCATTTTCTGTCTATGATTAGTATGCTTTTAAGCAGGGAATCCATCTGTATTAATTTCTACTTCATAACTGGGAGGAGCTTTTCTCTAAACTGGGACACACGCTGAAAACTTTCAACTAGGAATGCCAAATGTTGCAGAAGCAAGGAGATTAACACAGGTCTGCCCTGACACAGCATACCAAGACAGCACAGAGGAAATATTTTAAAAGCTGAGACTACCCAAGCCATTTGCAGATGCTGGCAAGTGTGAAAAGCACTGGAATGTCACCTGTTTATGTAGCAGGTGCCATTCATGACAGCCACTGTTGTTGAAAAACATCCTTAAAACTCTAACAAGGTTTGCTGTGCCCATGACTTGACATCTTGTCCTTCTCTTCCATTGCTTGATAACAGACCCAATTCTACATAGCACTTTCTAGAGAGACATTTTAACGCCCTTTTTTCTTCCCCCCAATCAACAATGCTAAAACGGTGGCCTAACACTGAAAGAAAATGACCGAGGGTCTGAACAAGGACTTTTCAACTCATGAACCAGGCATAAAATTATTCATAGAGAGCTATATTAAGCATCAGGTGCTGCATAAATAAATAAAGCTGCATTCATGAGTGTATGCAGAGTGTTTTGAACTACTTGATTGAACTGCACCTTATTAGTGAAAATTATGATTAATGATTAGCTTATAACAACAAAGCTCTCTCTGCAAGCACTACAATTAAAAAAAAAAAGAAATGAGAAGCACACTTTAGATTGCAGTTGCTATGCAAATAATTAATAAATGAAGCCACGCTGAAAGGTTATGTGGAAGACTTTTATATTAGAGAGTTTAGGTTGACCAAAAAACAGTGCCATTTGTTCTATTATTTCTTGGGCTTTTTAATAAAACATTAAACCTCCATTGTTACTTGCATTTTACAATATGATGAGAGAGATGCCAAAGATCAAGATAAAGGGTCAAGCAGGAAGCCCTGGGATAAACACACTTAAGGGACTCTAAGCAATTTTGTTGCCCCATTATGTTCCATAAATTAAGATGGTGGCTTTTCCATCCAGCTATAACATTAATCCATTAGCTGAAGAGGAGAAAGGGTCCTTCTCATTTGTTATTTATAAGACAGGGCATGCACAACTTGTCTGACATCACCCTTGTCACAGCTAATGAGAAACTGCAATAAATCTGTATTTGTGGATCTCTCACAGAAGATATGAAAAATCTCAGATCTAATGACCCATTTTTCTGCAGTAGGGAAGGGCTTGCTAATCTAAACAACTAAACAGATTATTGTATATGACTGTATATGTCCCAAAGGGATGGGCTCTCCACACCACACCACATCCCTGTTTGAGGGATGTCCCTGTGTACATATACATATGCTGTATAAACATCAAACAACCAGCATGAGACAAAGAGATGTTTTAACCATTGACAGGAGTAACCAAAACAAACCAGAAAGCAATTTAAACAATTTAAATTCTTCAGCTCTTAAATCTACTTTACTATGGTGGATCAACTGTGTTAGGCTGAGATCCTGACTGGCACAGGGTGGGGTAACACAAGCCAATGCCAAGATCTAGGGAAACATTTTCAGCACCAGTCCAATATGAGAATGAAGGTAGTGAGCTGAAACATGCTGGCATCTGGAATGAGGCTCTACATCACTCTATAGTGCAAAAATCATCCTCTAGTGCACAGTGCTCTCTCTCTTACCCATGGACTGCCCTAGGCAGAGAGCCTGGCTCAGAACACGCAGGCAGGAGCTTGCTGCACCTCTGAGCACACAGAGTCAAGGACTTGAGCAGCATTTAGTTCCCTAACTTTTATTTAGCAGTACATCTGTGGCCTGGAGAGTAGGAGAAAAGCAAGATGCTGCCAGAGGATTGGGGCAGGCTGGGGACGCTGCTGTTACCTCATGGTAGTTGGTCAGAAGTGGTGATTCATGTAGGAATTGTCCTGGTACAGAGACACAGAACAATATGGAGGGAGAAATTTGAGATGGAAGGGGAAGGTTTGCAGGAGGCATTTTATGGAGAAAGTGCAGGTAGCACAAGCAAGGGTCGAGGGTACAATCCTGCAATTCCCCTTCTCTCCCAGCAGGTCTCCAGACATCTAACATTAGCATTTTCTTTCATAGTGTGAATGATTTTATGGGACAGGATTTGGCAACAACTGGTGTTTTCTTGTGAAGCGCATCAGACCACTCTGAAGCAACTATCACATTCCTCAGGATCTCATCTTACATCATTTAAAATCTGACAACAATTTTGCTGTTACCTCTGCAGAGCTCCACATTCCACCATATATAACTAACAAAGAGATAGGTAAATTACCCTGTCCTAAAATGAAAAAAAGGCTGTTCCTTTTGCTTCACTGAAGCTTTAACTAAAACTCTGTTGTGGTTTAATCCCAGTCAGCAACTAAGTAGCACACAGAAGCTTTGCTCACCCATCTTCCCCCAGTGGGATGAGGAGGAGAATCAGAAAGAAGGTGAAACCTTTTGCTTGAGATGAGAATAGGTTAAAAAATGTAATTAAACAATAATAACAAGAATAATAATCATTCTAATGCAAAGGAACACAACAAAAAGAGAGACAGAAACAAAGCCCAAGTAAAACAAGTGATGCACAGGACAGTTGCTGATCAATGCCCAGCCCATCCCTGGGCAGCAACCAGCTCCTCCCACTTGCTCATATACTGTACATGATATTCTATGGTATGGAATATCCTTTTGGCTAGTTTGGCTCAGATGTCTTTGCTGTGCTGCCTCTCAGCTTCCAGTGCGCCTCCTTGTTGGCAGAGCATGGCAAACTGAAATGTCCTTGATTTAAAGTAGGCACTACTTAGCAACAACTACAACATCAGTGTTATCAACATCATTCTCATACTAAATCCAAAACACAGCACTGTGCCAGCTACCAGGAAGAAAATTAACTCTATCCCAAACAAAACAGCAATTTAAACACTAACATGGTTATTTTCTTCCTCATGGGAGATGAGAGTGCTTAAGCTCTTTGCTATTTTCCACCAGCTGTCATATCTGAAATAGGTGGTGATTGGTATATGCAGCCAGCTGTAACATTCTCCTGTAAGAAAAAAGAAACCAAACCTTACCACTGAGAGGGGCCTGAGGCACATTCATGCACTCCCGTGAGGTCATCAGAAGAGATCAGAACACCTGGCCCACGATCTCATGTTTATAATCATCACCTATCAGAAATAATTTCTTATTTTGGTTTCACCTGGGAGGAGAAAGTTTATACAGGTGATTTTAGGGAAGACAACTAAGCCTCATTTATTTCTAGTCTACCTTCATGGCTGCACTTTTTTTCTCCATATAAACACATATAGGCCTTCATAGACAATGTGAAACTTTCTTCTCTCACAGCTCTGGTGTACCTCCATCACAACCAACAACTCACTAAAAGTTCCAAACAATGACCCTTCTGCTAAGGTGATAAAAAAGAAGACAAAAAATGATAATGAATTAGATCACCCCATTTAAAGATTTAGCTCAAGACTGCTAAAGTGCAAATATATTCATTAAATATACACTTAGAAGAAAAATGTCAACCTACTGTCCCAAATAATTGTGTGAGTTGTTATATTTCTTAGCTGAGGCAGAAATAATTGCTGAATAATTGTGTGTATAACAAAAAATACTGCTGAGTGAATTAACACTTTTTTCAAAAAAGACTACATCTTCAAAAAGATCAAATATTTCAAAATGTGACAGACATGTTTTCAATTCTGTGTGTTATTCCAAGGGTTCATACAAACTGAGCAATTAGACACTGTTTAAACTCTTCAATAAAATGCTTTTTTGCCTTATAAAGACTACACTTTTGTATATTTTAACATAAAAACTATAAGAATATAGTTTTTTAACTATAAGTATATAAGAAACTCTGCTTTCAAGAGTAGGGTCCAAAGGCCCCCAAAAATTGTGAAGTTCAATGACCATGGGCTAGTTTTAGATAGGACACATATCAGTTTTTTAATGGAACTGCTGCTGTGCTTCCATTAACAGAAAGAAAATACAGTCCAAACCTGAGCATTTCAAGTCCTCTGTATTATAATTTATAAATCTGTGCCTATTGACTTGGAGATCATGAAAAAAATCACATCTAAGAAAAAGTAAAACAATCAAGAAAGAAAGACATAGGAACAAAAAGTTTTTGAGTTGGCCCCAAAAATGCCAAATTCACCCCAGTGTAATTCTGAAAAAAATGGAAGTACACAGGAGCTGAACTTTTCCCACTGTCTTTACACAACAGTAAGCAGCCTGTAAAACTATTTTATCCAATAGCCCTGCACAGTTTCAGTAGGTGAACAGAAATTTGCTATGTGAGACAGAGGGGTTTTTTATTATTTTTCTATTCTTGCAAATGATCACTTCCTTAATCTTTGGAAATCCTGTTTCCAACCAGAGATTCTGCTTGGTGTTGAGAGGGTGACAATCCTGACACAGGAGAGGAAGTGACAAGAAAGAACACTGACAATACAAAGCCTCAGCATTCACAATCACTGCACTAGAACACTCCCTAGGTAACAGTAATTTGCTATAAGCTCATTAAGGGGTAAATTCGACTTCTTCTAATTCAGTTTCTGATAGCAAGCAATAAGAAGTTGTTTTGCAAATAGACAGCTGATGGAGCTCTTATACCTCTGGGAATACAAGGTGAGGGCAACTTCCAAAGCAATGATGGGAAAACTTCCCTGTGGGTTCCTTGGTGTGAGGGAGGCTCTGCCTTACATCCCCCTCCCCGAGATGATCAGTGTGATGGGGCACAAGTGCATTACCTTGCCAACCTCAGCATCAGGAGCTGCAGTTCTGTCAGGCCCCAAAAGAGATGCACAAAAAAGGCTCCTCCTTGCAACAGCTACCCACCCTCCTTAGCAGGCCCACACAGGCTGCTTGTCACCATTACCCTGCTGTCACCTCCCCGACACTGGAGTGAGATCTCCCGGCGGTTTCTGCAGCAGCTGCGCTAAGTACCAAGGTGCAGCCGCAGAGGACATGAAAGAGATGATATTCTCTGGCTTAGAGCAAATCACCACAGCTTTATCCAATACTCAGATGAAAGCAAAATTAATATTTTCTTGAAATAACAAGGAAATACTCATTACTTGTGTTTTTTTTCCACTCTGCTGATGTGTGTAGTTTTAGCTACAATAAAAAAACTTGTGTGATTACAAAAGAAATTTGCTGAGAAATGCAGTGCAGTAAACTTGCCCTAGCTCTGCTTTTTCTCTTGTTTTTAAAGCTAGATCATTACTAGATCATTAGGGCATATGCAGAGGAAAAAGCAGCAAATCATTTGACAAAGAGACACTGGATTTCTGTAAGAAAAAGGCTTATGTTTAAAAATATATACATCTACTTCGGCTAGCAACAGACCAAAGATAGGAAAGTGTACATTCCTTTGAGTAATAAATCATACTTGGCAGTCTCTTTGGGAGAGCTATGTTAAGAACTAGCCTCCTGATAGCAACACACGAAGCTATTGAAATTTCGTAAGCTTTCTACAACTACATACATGAGAAAAATTAAAATAAAGCAGTTGGCATGAAGTGAGTCTGTATAACATATAATTCTAAGGAGCGTGAAAAAATGTATTGTGCATCCCTGAGCTTGAAGGCAGAGCTGAAATTCAGCGATAGGCCTTTGCACAGGGAGGGTGGTGCTGCAGCAATCTGCTAGCACATCTACAGAGCAGAGCTCAGACAAGCCATCAGCAAAGGAGAATAAGCTCATGTGCACAGTCCTACTCTTTACCCACTCTACCAACACACTGCAGCCTGTGAATCACTCAAAAATCCTGTAGAGACACGGACAACACAGTTATTTGCTTAAATACACTATGAAACGTGTCACAGTTAATGCTTTCTCCACCTGTAAGTGCTAAAAGCATCAGGATACCCGTAAAACATCTCCCACAAACAACTGCAGCGAGCACGGGATCTGCTGTTGAGCTCGTACTTACATTACAGCGTCGGCCGGGACAAAGCTCGGCATTTAACTATTTCTTCGTAAGCTGCTTCCAAATGCTTGTCTGCTCATTGTACCGTCCCTTCCATTGATTGCTTGTGTTTGACAACATCTGGACTGCAAAATGATCCTTTGCCCCCTCTTTTGCAAAATCAGCAGGCTGCGGAGGGATGCGTGACCACTGCTGCAGCCGATGGATCCAAACAGCCCAATGCAGCAGAGGCTTTAGCTCCCCCTTCCCAGCCTGGGTTTTTTCTTTCTTTGTCTATGTGGGGTTTTTTTTAAAGAGATATGGTCCTGAATAACCTCAGGTTTCAGGAGCACAATACAAGCTCCAGACACGGGGCAGTCAAACAGATGTGGAAGGATACCAAAACAGAAGGCCAAAATAACACAATTTTAAGAGATGTTACTCAAGATGCAACATGTATTTGAACTGCTTCCGGAAACAGATTAAATTTTGTAATTGGTTCTGTTTAATTCAATTTTTTCTTGTCATTTTGCTGCTTTATTTCTTCATTTTTTGCTTTTTTTTCAGCTTATACAATAGAAATAATAGGTTTTCTGCTTATTTATTTCACTCTTCAACTCTCCTGTGTCAAAGAATGTTTACATTTTAGATGTTCACAATCTGAAGGAGTCCTCTGTTAAAACTTCTGTCTGTATAGCAGTTTTAGCAAATATCTTTACTGTTCTGCCTCTGTTTTTCCAACATGGTATGCTCACACTCTTTAGGACTTCCTTAAATTAATTTATTTGGTGATGATTACATCAAGAGTCAGAAGTCTGTGGGCTACCAGTAGCATCCCAAGTTTGGTTTCTCTTTTTCAAGCTGGCACAGGTAGCTCTTAGCGCTTCCATATTTTCAAACTCACCTCCTTATTAACTTCACATTCATATTCCTATTCATGTGATCAACTGCATAAAGCAGACCTCAGCATTTAAGGCATTTCTAAGATTTTTCATTCTCTCCCCTCGGTCACTCATGCTAACCTGTCAGATTGTCCCACAGGAAAACCAAGAAACCTTTTCTTTGAGAACCTTTCTAATCTTGCCAACCGTGTTTCTTTGAATTCCACATGCAAGTGTAGAATGCTGCCCCTCCCCTTGATCCACTAGCCTACTGCTGGGAACACATCATTCCAACCTGTCAGTCTTCATTTAGAAAGCTGGACTAACACAGCACTTCACAAGAGCTTCAGGACTGGCTGAAAGGATGAGATTAGGGATTTCTACAGAGTCTGGAGTTCTCTTTTCCCATTGCAGTCCTGAGCTGTACAGGTGATGCACTAGAAATAGCTGCTCTACAGGATAATGTCAGGAGAGGCAGAAAAAACAAACACAAAGTGCTAATTCAGCTTTGTACAGACAGAGAACTCCTCCTTAGACAACTCCTGGACTTTACTACAGCTCTGCTCCTTTTGGTTAAAAAAACCTGTTTTCCTGCCAAGGAGCTGAGGCTGACTTCTGTCGTGTTGAAGGTTAAAGCAACATTGTGAGTACTAAGAGGCTACTGCTGCATTGTATAAAAGAAAATATTACTCTTCCAAGGAAAAGAAGTCCGTTCAATATTAAAGTACATTTGGTAGTAAGTGAAATTATTTTTGTTTTACCAGAGGAGGACAACATCCTTATATTTGGAGTCCTGATCAAGAAAGGTCAAGAGGAACCAAGAATAGTTAAGCAACAACGCTGTCCCTACAATATTGCTTTTTGTTGCATAGAGATCAAGAAAAACACATTTTTCTGGTCATCACGTCTCAGCTTTAACCACAGAAACAGTAAGAAATCCTCTCTGAGTTCAGGTAAACAAAAAGGACATTGTAACCAGGCAGAGCAGACTGTTTAGCCAGGAAAACATGCAGTGCCAGTCTCCAAAACATTGCCCCACTGGATAAGCTTCTGCAGCACACTGATCTCACGCAGCTGTCGTGTTGCTTCTCAGTTTCACTGCCAAAAGGATTGCCCCCATGCAGTGGCACTCTGAGAATGACCTCCCTGAGCAGGGCACGCGTGTCAGCTGTGACTGCCCATGGCCATGCTGGCCACACAGGCCAGTAGCATGGCATCAGCCCTGTTTATCAATGTCACACTCTCAATGCAGAAAAAAATCCATATATGGGGGTGGGAATGAAGCCACAGACACAGGAAGCATCACAAGGATAGGAGGCAATGGGGGACAGGACATTGAAATAAAAAGGGTTTAAAAGCACTCTCTCGCAAAGTGCTCAAATCCTTTTTAAGCAGCAGGCATAAAGAGCCCTCCTTTGAAATTCCATTCCTAGAGTGAAAATAGATTGTGAACAACTAGCATTATTAGCAATCTTCTTATAGAAGAATGTCAGCTGAGGGCAGCCCTGTGTCTGAAAACTGAGCCTGAAAAAGCAGCTGGGCTTCCCACGTGGGAAGCAGGTGAAGGGCAAATGTTCCCTTCCCGGGACATTTTAAAACAAAGGCAAAAATAAGTATTTGATTGATGCATTCAGCATCCCAGCTGTGAAAATCAAGTAAAATTAGAAGGCTCATTGCTGCTGCTGCTGAGTTTGGTATGACTTTTATTGGTGCTGACACGGGTGAAGTGCAGCCAGCTACTCAAATTGGTGGCCTGCAAAGCTGAGACCTTGTAAAGTTCACCTGCCTCCTCTTTCAGTCAGAAACATTTTGCTTATTTCTCTTCCACTTTAATTTCACTTCCCTCCTCCTCAAATGGGTCACCTCCTCTCACACTGCACTATCAGCATTAGCAGCCTCTCTATGTCGTCCATGAAGGGGGAGGCACAAAGTCACATCCCCTCAAGCCTCTTGAGCATTCATTGTGGCAGTGGCAGAACGAGGACACCTGGGTTCCCACTGGGCAGCGCTGGGCTGGAGGCAGCCAAAAACACCTCACTCACCCTGCCACTGTCACATTCCAGTACAAGCAAATGGTTTCATCATCCAGATGCAGCCCACAGCCACCCCCGTAGTAAGGGGAGCTGAAATCTCCCTCAAGTGGCAGTGTATTGCATCGAGGTGACAAACTCAGTTCAGAAGGTACAAGAACATTCTGACTGCTTTAACTGTGGAAAATCTCATAGGAGCTGATCCAACTACTCTGAGAAATATGAAACAAAATGCAAAATCTTAATCAAAATTAATTTTTATAGTGAGCTCTATTTTCTCCACAATTTTACTGGATGTTCCCAGGCATTGCAAGATCACACTCCTCAGCTGTAGGAGAAGGACTCACAATTTCCTGTTTAGTTCTTCTCCCCAGCCCCCAGCATAGCCAGCCTCCAACTAGAAGGAATAAAAAATGAAATTTAGCCATAAAACCTTCCTACAAAATCCATGTGTAAGAGACCTGCACTATGTAACAGCAAAGATTAAATGGGGTCTTTGAAGCTGGTGAATGTATAATAAATAACTAATCAGTGACATCTGAAGATAAGCTGAATTGCTGACAACCTGATAATTTTTTAAATAATTTAAACTTAATTTAATAATTAATTTTTTTAAAAAATATCAACAATAGTGACAGGTTGAATTTATGGAACTGCATTAGCTGGATCTTGTAGTAAGATCACTGTAATATTTGGAACAGCAAACTCTTCAGCAAAACATGCTTCAGCTGTCTCAAGTGACTCACATGTGGTTTTAAGCTTCTGCAAGGAAAAAGTTTTTTAAAAAGACAGAATTTGAGGAAGAGGTGGCCTAACTGAAAATTCTCCAGTACTGTGAGGGCCAAGACATCTGATTTTCTTCTGCTTTAGGTTGAAATTGTGATTTCTGCACTTTGTAATTGATCATATCTGCGGTAGACCTCTTGTTAACCTAGATAAAAAGACAAAAATATTATAAATTAACATTCCTAGGCTGTGATCCAGGATGATTAAAATACCGTCTTGCCCAGGCTATTAGTGCCATAACAATTTTAATGCCAGCAAGGTCAGGCAATTAGCATTTGTGTGATTAAAATACCAGCCTGGTCTTCTAGAGCCAGAGTGATTAGTATGTTGCCAGTCCTAGCTCTTAGTGTTAGCACCACCAATGGTGTGGAATTTTATAGTCCTTTGAGAATTAATTTTTACTCATATTAGCTTGACATGATGCTTTTTCTTTACCTATACTTTACCTCATTGAAACATACACATGCATATTTCAAATATTTACATAATCATAAGAAAGAAAATATTTTTGTTTGTTTGTGATAATGGAAGATTTAACATATTGTCTGTGCAGGAGGAGTTGTGAAAAGACTGGATTATCAAGTAGGAATTCCAAGCAGGGAAATTAAAACAATGATGAAATTTGTTCACCCTCTGACTAAAACTTAAATGCCAGCTCAGTCAGTCCATGGCATGCAGCCAGAGCCATGCAGCCTGACTGACCCCATTTGCCCGAGGCAGTGGATGCATTAACCACTGCAGTGCAGTGCAGCCCTCTCTGCATCCCGAGGTGGGTGCAGAATATGTGGGTGGGTCCATGGGGAGAGTTCCCTTTCACACCAAGTGTTCAAATTCAGGAGATGGGCTTTTTCTATGGTAAGTACAGGCAATAAAAATGATGGGCAAAATTCAACATTAAGGGCAAAAATATCATGGCAGAGACCTTGGCTTAGGCTGTCCGGGAAAAGAGGGGCCATGAAGAACCCCCTCTGTAGAAGCAGATACCTTCAGAAGGCTGAAGCCTTGTCACAGCAGATTGTTGAGCTGTAGCACCCAGGCCATCAGTGTTCAACTCAGAATCGCCCCAACACTGTATGCTAGGACCTGTGTAGCATTTGTATATGTGTGTATCTATACACACACCCTGTACTCTCTATTAATCATATTTGCATATTGACCATTAACTGCAACTTTGAATTTTCTATTATTTAATCAGCTCTCCAGATATCCATGCAGTCTTATTCTGTGACCACTGTGAATTCCTAAAAAACCTTCAGCAGTGGACTCAAATGCCTTTGGAACTCTAGGTAGACAGGATGTCCTGTATACATTTATGCTGTTCCTCTCAGTTCAAGGAGGTATACGAGGTGTGCTTTGAACTCACAAAATTCATGTTGACCTTCTCACAGTGTCATAGTTATTCATGTGTCATGTAATTTTATTCTTTATTATAAATCTTGTGGAAGTGTCCTGTAGAGATAATGAACATACCAGTCTGTAGTTCCTCAGATCCCTGTTGGAACCCTTTTTGAAAAATGGTCCCATCATTTGCTTTCCAGCACTGTGAGAAGCAAAGGGTTTTGAAGGAAAAGTTGCGAGCGTGGACAGCCATTCAGGTATTTCCTTTAAGAGTTGTTGAATGAACTGATTTTTGAAAATGTCTAGGTCCTGGCAATTTGTTGTTCTTCATTTTCTGTACTGTTCTACGTATATTTTACTCCAAGGCAGCAACTCTGTGTAGTTTCTGTCTGGAAGGATGCCAGCATAGAGATTTTCCTGTGCTTTATTGTGGTGAACAAAGATACAAATAACTGAATCAGCTTTTCCTTTGATGGGCTTATTTGTTTTGTTTACCATGGAAGAGTTTCAAAAACCAGGTAGAATTAGTTTTGCACTTTTGCAGGTTGTTCATCAGCAATCAGCTCAGAGCTGTGTCACTTCCAGTCTGGGTTTATTTATTATTTCACCTCTCCTGCATGAGAAGATGTTTCACCTAAGCAGTGGTAGCTAATACCTTCTTCAACATGATATCATAGAGAGTGTAAGGTAGGCATGAGCTAGCATGAACCACTGTGTTCAGCAGTCAGAAGTGCTTAACACATTATTTTCCACTATTTAAATACCAAAGAAAATTACTCCAGATAGAAAGATGAAGACCCATACATAACCATTTGTAGACCCCCAATGGATGTAAGGAAAGCTTTGGAAAACATTTTGTGGACCTCTCACCTTTCTCTCTTGTACCTGCTCAGTGTACATCATGACAGGACAGAAGAGCAGGCTGTGTGAAATGAGGGGTAACATGAGCCAGATTGCAGTGTCAACACTGCACCCTGCCTCCATCCAGCAGCCAGAGAAAATATTATTTATTGCAATAAATAATAGTAAAAACACTCCACAAAATACACATATGTTATATTTTATGTGTATATTCAATAGATAAATAAATACAATGAAATTTTTATGTATCTATTTATAAATATGTTTCTTTCTAAAAAACTACAAACCAATTTGATCATCTTAATAGTTATTATAAAAGTTGTCGATAACCATTATCTGCTGGTATAGTGCAGTCACGAAGAAGGAAAGTGTGATCTACCAAAAATGGTAAGTTATTAATGAGTGAGAACTAATTACAAGATTCTATCTGATTCTGATTTAGTCCCGGTTAAGCAGGATGCCAAGAAGACATGGAGAACAGATTCAGAGAAGCCTTAGCAGCACACTTAGAGAAACAATTCACCTTCAAAGAAAGAGATTAAACCTGCTTAATTTATTTATCAAAAGAAAGTGAAAAAAATATGAATGATCACCAGCAAAAGCCATGAATAGTCAGGAAGCAGAATGTGTTTTTAAGCTACTGGACAGAATTAATTTCTTATTCACAAATGCTCTTCTCATTTTCTCCTCCTTTTTTTTTCTTTTGTTTTTTGTTTGTGTGTTCCACAAGTCACAATTTTTTTAGCAAAACATATCCTTTAGCATAAAGTTAAGAAGTATTTCCCTCCCAAACAACCTTCCTAAATCAGCTTTCACAAACTTCTTGATAACCAGCTCTGCTTTTTACCTGGCGAGGGCATGTAGTGACAGGACAAGGGGCAGTGGTTTTAAACTGAAAGAGAACAGGTTTAGATTAGATATTGGGAAGAAAATCTTTGCCATGTCAGTGGTGAGACACTGGACCAGGTTGCCCAGAGAAGTTGTGGATGTCCTGTCCCCAGAAATGTTCTTCAAGACCGGGTTGGATGGAGCTTGTGAGCAAGCTGGTCTAGTGGAAGGTGTCCCTGCCCACAGCAGAGGTGTCAGAACTGGATGATCTTTAATGTCCCTTCCAACCCAAACCATTCTGTGATTCTGTGACAGTTGTTTCAGTGAGTCATACCAAGCTCATGAGCCACAAGATCAGCACTGTCAGCGCAGGGACATTTGGCCAGAGCTCTAGGTTACATTCCTGGCTCTCCCAGGTGCAGCCCCTGGAAGGCTTGGCACCTCTATGATGAGCCTAGAGATGATAGATCCTCTGCACCATCCAGTGGTAGTGGCACCAAGTGTCTGCTGACAAGAGAAACTGAACTGATCAAGTATCAGTGATGATGTATCAGTGGTGATACTCACAAGGCTTTTAGTCACTTGCAAGAACTCAGGAAACCTGCTTACAACAGTGGCACAATCGTTCAGATATTTTTTCCCTGGTCTCTTTGTCAAAACAAATTTTGCTTGCTTTTTTGCACTTTCTGCAGGAATTGTTTGGCAATGACAGCTGGAAGCATGTCTTTAAATGGTGCCCCTAGGATCTTAGGGGGCAGAACTGGAGACTATAGCAAATGAACCACATCACTGCATCAATCAATTCAGAACCTCCATAGTAGAGTTATGGCTTCTGAGAATCCAGGACACTAAAACAGAGCAAATAGTGACTATTTAGTCATGATTAGCATAATCTTGATCCCAAGCTTCTAAACTCTGCTGAGGGGCCATGTATATTAGCTTAGGCTAGATGCCACAAAAACACCTGGAGCAGGAAAAGAGTGAGCAGATGTTGGTCTACAGAAAAATCATGTAGCCATATCATTTGCCTACATGCATGGATCTACTTCTAACCAAATTTTGCACGTGACACCAATTTTGGGGGGAAATTAGTGAATACACTTGAGTATGGGCCATTCAGAAGGATGCAGAGAGGATGGAAGAATGGTCCAACCTTGTGAAATTCAAGGATAAATGCAAAGTCTCACTCCTGGAAAAGAAAAGCCTCTGGCACCTGTGCAGGCTGGTCCTGCCTGGCTAGTGGCAGCTCTGTGGAGAAACAAGTGAGCAGCAAGATGAGCTTGAGCCAGCAGTGCCCTGGCACCAAAGGAGGCTGACAGATACTGTGCTGGGGCAGAGCCAGAGACCAAAGGACGATTATTCCCCTCTATTCTGCACTTATTATATCACCGCCAGGCCCTGAATACAGGAGAAGCATTGACTATGTCTGGATCAAGTTCAGCAGAGGCACCACTTTGGCGGGGGCTTGAGCACTGGCCCTATAAGGAAATGCTGGAGGAGTGGGATTGCTCAGCCTGAGCCAAAATGGCTTCAGGAGACCTAAATGCTCCTGGTGTCAACAGGGAGGTCACTGAGTGGGAGCCAGGTTGTTCACAGCAATGAAGGACAAGACAATGATTAGCAGCAGGTATTCTTTGAAAGAATAAAAGTTAAAAACAGTGTGCTGGTTTGGGCTGGAATAGAGTTAATTTTCTTCACAGTAGCTGGTAGGGACTGTGTTTTGGATTGGTGCTGGAAACAGCGTTGATACCACAGTGATGTTTTCCTTACTGCTGAGCAGAGCTTGCACAGGGTCAAGGCCTTTGCTGCCTCTCACCCCACCATCAAGGAGGCTGAGGGTGCACAAGGAGTTGGGAAGGGACATAGCCAGGATATCTAACTTAACTGGCCAAAGGAATATTCCAGACCATATGGCATCATGTTCAGCAATAAAACTGTGAATGGAGGTTGACAGGGAGGCAGCTGCTCAGGGACTTGACTGTGCATTGGTCAGTAGGTGATGAGCAACTCTTTCCATTTTCATATATAATTTTTCTCTGTGTGTTTTGTTTTGCTCTCTCCTTGATGATTTGGTGTTTGGGGTTTTTTTCCTTACAATTAAAAAAACACCCAACTTTTTAAATAGCGAACTGGTTTTATCTGAACACGTTAGTTTCTTTCTCACTTTTACCCTTCATATTCTTTCCCCCATCCCACTGTGGGGGAGTGAGCAAACAACTGTGTAGTGCTTTATTGATGGTTGGGGTTAAACCACAACAACTGGATGGAAGTTTGTCCCTATGCTGACACCCAAGCAGAGACACGGGTTGTCCAGAGAGGTGATGCACTCTCCATCTTTCAGGGCTTTCAAGCCCTGACTGAATGAAGCCCTTATCAGCCTGGTCTGACCTCAGAGCTGACTCTGCTGGGAGAGAAAGTTGCACCAGAGACCTCCTGTGGTCCCCTCTGATAATATTGCAGTCCTGTGATCCTGTGGTCCTTGGAATCCATCCTCTTGAAAATGTGTCCCTCCAGTCCATTGAAATTCTGGGTGGACATCACAGCAACAGCTCCACTTTTATCGTGGAAGTGATGCAGACCCACCTCTTGCTGTACCTTACTTGTACTTGCATGAGGTCCAATCTCAGCACTGCAGCTGCACTTCAGCAAGTTGGCTGAAACAGATTTCTTCAGACACTGAGTGGGAGAAGCTTATTCATCCCTCCTTATAGTAGTTCTTGGTTGAAAAATCCTGAACAAATGAAGAAATGAGCAAAACACTGCACCTCTATATTACTTTCATGTATGCAAACAGATAAAAAATTATTAATGAGAGTTCCTTTATCTCTCCATTAAGAAGCTTAAATGGGAATCTGCGCTATTTTGGAGATAGCCTTGTGTCTTGTGTCTTGGAGACATACATGTAGGTACATTTCCATTAGATACTCCAGAAGGTAATAGAAAACCCACTTGTGAGCAGTATGTGAGTTTTTGATTTTAAAAAAAATTTTGATTTAAAAAAAATCCAGAATGCTTGAAAAAACAAGAAATATTGAATTATGTAAGTGTACACTGACATTTCTTTAATGCCACAAAACTAATGCTACAAGAATAGATAAAATTTTGCAACATTACTGCCAGAGGAAGGATGAAAGCATGTCACTCAAACTGGGATGAAAAATTCTTGTACTGGGAGTGTGTATCACTGAAAGGATTGAAAATTACATCTGCACAATGAATATAGGAACTAGTCACTCAGAAAATGGAATTTTCATGCTATATGTTTTTTAAATATAGACAGATGCTCATGTTTGCACCAGAATTTGCATTGAGTATTAGTCAGAGAATTATAGACATAGAATCATAGTCATAGAAAGCCAATCATACCCTGCACTGCATCAGAAGTGTGGCCAGCAGTTCAAGAGAGATGATTCTGCCCCTCTACTCCTCTCTCATAAGATCCCACCTTAAGTGCTGTGTCCAGGTCTGTGGCTCCCAAAATGAGATGGACATGGACCTGTTGGAGCAAGTCCAGAGGAGGACCATGAAGATGATTAACAGGCTGGAGCACCTCTCCTGTGGAGACAGGCTGGGAGAGTTGGGGCTGTTCAGTCTAGAGCAGCCTCTGGGTAGACCTTAGAGCAGCTTTCAAGTAGCTAAAGGGAGCCTACAGGAAAGACAGGGAGGGATTGTTTGTCAGGGAGTGCAGTGATAGAACAAGACAGAATGGTTTAAAACTGAAAGAGAGTTGATCTCGGTTAGAGTTAGGGAGAAATTCTTCCACTGGTGAGGCAGTGGAAGAGGTTTCACAGACAAGTTGTTACCCATCCCTGGAAATGTTCCAGGCCAGGGTGGATAAGGCTTTGACGAGCCTGTCTCTCCTCATGACAAAGGGTTTGGAATGGGACAAATGTTAAGGTACCTTCCAACCCAAACTGTTCCATGGTTATATGATAACACAGAATCATGAAATTGTTAGACTGGTAAAGATTATTATGTCCAAACTTTAGCCAAACACTGCCAAGTCCACCAAAAAAAGGTATTCCTAAGTGCTGCATCCACCAACTTTTTGAACACTTCTAGGGAAGGTGATTTCACCACATCTCTGGCCAATCTCTTCCAATGCACAACCACCCTTTCAGTGAAGAAATTTTTCCTAATATCCAAACTAAACCTTCCCTGACTCAACTTGAACCCATTTCCTCTCATCCTGTTGCTTGTTACTTTGGAGAAGAGATCAACCCCCACCTGGTCACAACCTCCTTTCAGGCTGTAGAAAGGGACAAGGTTCCCCTAGGAGCCGCCTTCTATCGAGGCTAAGGGACCCAGCTCCCTCAGCTGCTCCTCATGGCAACTATATTCCAGACACCGCACCACTTTGGCTCCTTTGCTTTGGACGCACTCCAGCACCTCAAAACCTTGCAGTCAAAGCATTGTTTCATTTCTTCTCGTTCACTTGCGCTCGTATCCCCTTTTTGGCTTCCACTCGGCTTCCCCGGTGCTCGCAGATTTGCTGTGCGTGTCAAGGAGCAGAGGAGCCGAGGGCTGGTCCCTCCATTGCCACCACGAGAGGTCTCCCCGTCCCCGCCAGCCGGGGCTGCCGGCCGGGCCGCGCCTGGAGCCGGGCGCGGTGACGGTCGCAGCAGCCGCTGGCAGCCTGAGAATGCCATCTCGTCAAACTCGGGCGCCTGAAATGAAGCACCTGGCTACGAAATTTATTTATGGGGTTCCCCCCGGGCCTCAATGGATGTATCTGTATCGGGAATAAGAGCAGGAATAGTGAGATCCAGCAGAGAGCAGTCTGCTCATATCGTATCCACCCAAGTGTGTAATGTTGTTTGTGGTTCCTTTCCCTAAGAAGGTATTTAAAATAATGGTATTTGCAAATTCCTGCCTCATGGTCTCATCTTTGCACTTACATGTGCCTGTGCTTGAAAGACTGGAGTTACATGTGTTGCTCTTTTAACAGAGAAAATTAGAAAAAAGAACAAAACAAAATAATAAAACTAAAACTAAGAAGGGGGAAAAGACATTGACTAAATATTCTAAATAATTTAGAATAATATTCTGTCTCTGGTAAGCCCTCAAATAAGCCCAATTATTGTCTCTTCTCTGCAAAGCTACTTTTAAAATCATAATGGGTGTGCAAACACTTTGTGGCCAAGAGTGGGCCCCTAGCAAATGGATGTGCATTAAACTTTTTCACACAGCACTTGTCACTGAATCATATTTGTAGCTGCATTTTGGTAGGCATTGTGATGACTTCAGGCAGGGGTGTGGTCCAGCTGAATTGTAAATGTGAGTAAAGGTCCATGGTAGTGAAAGTGACACATACTTCTGCAATATTCATCAACCTGAAAGGCAGGTGCAGGCAGCAGCAGATTAGCCATCCTGTTAAGTTTGGTTAATGCTGCTTTTCAATGGTTGTCACTCATTTTTTAAAAATTAATTAAAAATCACATGAAGGAACAACTCGTTTCAAATTAATTGCTATTGCAAAAGGTAATGGGTAATGAACAGATTGGCCTAGTTGTACAATTAGAAAGAACCAGGGGCAAAATTTGGTGAGATTGTGTCCTAGCTTTAATCCAACAAAGCATGCATTTAATTTTAACTTCGTAAGCAATTCATTGACATCAGTGTGATTATTCTCATGTTTGAAACTATGCACCTGTAAAAATGTCATGCAGGATTGCACCTCTCCCTTCAATAGCCTCAGAGGGTTCACACAATAGTGCTCTTTGTAGTGTCTGAAAATCTGGTTCCTCAGCTTCCTTTGCCTACAGTGATACTGCCTCATATGAGAAACAGGTCATTTTGGGCCCAGTCCTGCCATGAGCTCCCCTCAGGCAGATGTCAAAGCCATGAAGAGTTTCTATAGCCCAAACCTCTTAAAGCCTGTTTGCAGTAACTGCAGTGATGAATCCAGGTGCCTGTTGCATTCTTTCCCCATCAAACTGAGTTTTGGAATAGGGCAAAACAATCTCAGGTAATTCAAGATCATGGCTGCATCAGGGGAACAGCTTTAGCTTGCATAAAAATTAGGCAGTGCCTTGTCTTGACAAAATGTCCTGTTCACTTACAGCCTCAAAATTCTGTAACTTATGATTAGGCCACTGTAAGAATACAGTCCAGTAGACTTAAATGTTTGTTTACCTAAGCTCCCTAAAACTCTTGCTTAATTCCCAGATAAAAAATGTTTGGTAAGTATACACCAGTGTTACCGAGCGAAACTGGGGAATGAGGCAGTGCCGGAATGTTCCGTGGCTCAGTAACAAACCTCAGAGAGGTACTGCAACACACAAAACACAGTGCTTGTGTTTGCATGCACTGATCCTAAATGATTCAGCTTTAGCGCTGGATGACCCAGGGAGAAATGAAGTAACCTTGTAAGTGGCTGATTAGAGGGAGAAAATGTTATCCTGTCATTAAAGAGTGACTGAAGAGAGGAATAAATTTCCAATCCAATCCAAAGGAGCTGAAAGAATTTGAATTACTTTCTGATGCTAAGTATATCAGGCATTTGGACAGTGGCCATCACTGCAAAGGTCCTGTGTGGTGAGCCAGGAGTCAAGTTCACCACGGAGGAGTGGGTGAGGAGTGTCCTTCCCAAAAGGCGCCGGCACACTGGTCACATGGGCCTGTGTTGGAGCTGCGCCATGCAGTGAGTTAGAGGCTTTACAAAGTGCCAGATTGATGCCTTACAGTAGTGCCTTCAGCTTTATGTTTGGATATCAAGGAGACAGGAAAAATATTTGTATGCATGTGTATTCCTACAGGCATTATATTCCACTCAGAGAAAATGGAATCTGATCCTTAAAAGGAGCTGCTGCAGAGATTAGAGCACAAATATCAGAAGCAGTTGCCTCAAGTCTGCCAGCTTTGTACTTAAACAATTTAAAGTTCTGGAATTTTTTGTTTAGTGGGTATGTCTAACGTGAATGGGAAGTGCAAGAGAGGGCTTCTATACAAACACAGACTGGGGTTTTGAAGCCTAGTCTTTTCTAAAACATCTTAGCAATTGGGTAGAAAGAACTTGAACAAACCCATATGTTTGCCTCAGCTTTGAAGAAAGAAAACATATTAAAATCTATTTCTTGGGGCACAAATTTCCACATGTTATTAAACTATTTACAATCACTCAAATTTGTATAGAAGGGCTTTTTCTTTTTTTTTCATATTTCAGTGTCATATTTTAAAATGGTTGATATCAGAATTACCATAGAAATGGGGGAAACTGTATCATATAAAGTGTATATATCAGCAAAAATTCATGCATGGAAGCACATGAAATATGTAAATAGACATAGAGGGCATGAGTAAAGTCTCAGTAGCAGAGTGTATGCTACACAATTATCATCACTGCATTTGCTCTTGAGTGTCATGTTTTCCCCTCATCACTTCATTTCCTCTTTTTTATTTTCCTTCTATTCCATAACACAGAAACAGTGGTTCCAAGATGCGGTTGCTGCCATGGGGTGCAGAAGGTGCCTTCTGTCCTTTCTCTTTTCCTTCTGCACTTTGACTTTACATTAGGGAGTGATCTTCCTGCTGCTTTATGAGCTGAAGCATAGGACTGACTTCTCCAAAACAGACACTTCTAGAAATGCCCCATTGTCTGCAAAAACCTCCAAGTCCCTGAATATGTTTTTTCATGTCATTGATATTAATTCAAATCTCATCACTGCAGTACAAATTACAGCTGAATTTGGCCTTTGCTGGCTTTGAAGCAATAAGGAAAAACATGTGTGTAATCATTAACATCTGTGAATTTGCACATTTTGAGGCGCATTTTTAAATTAAATGAATGTGCTCTCTGAATATCTTATTAGTTGAGTAGACATAAATCCTACAGCTATATTGAAGTCTGAGGTGCAAATAACATTAAAGCTTTGTCTTCAAATGCTCAAAAGAATTTTCATAAAATAGTCTACATTGGGCAGTAGCTTTATCATGAAAACTTTCAGAAAAACCTAGAGACCATTGTGCTGAGAGTAGGACAGATCAGAAATGCATACACAAAGACAGTGTTTTTAGGAAGAGGTAATAAAGACCATATTTGGATAATATAGACCATATTACCTCAGTTCATATACTTCTTCTTGTTTATGTCCTTAAATGGTCACTGCTACTGTAGCACTAGACACTGCCCAGAGGCAAGATTCTGAGTTTGAAGTGCCCTTTCATTTTTTTTCTTTAATACATTCAAAAAGTTTTAACACATCTAGGAGTTCACCAGTTACTCACCTGTGATGTAGCAGACATTTTATTTTTAAAATAATCATCACACATTTGAAAAGGCCTAATCAATCTGCTCTGTGCCTCTGCTCATTGGAAAATGGGGCTGCATGGAAGTGTTGTTCCCAGAATCCAGCAAATGGCTCCAGGCAATAATGCAAATATTCCAACAATTTCCCCATCATCCTATTTAAAACTGTACCCACACACTGAGATCCATTTAAACATTTTAATCCTGTTAAATGTTTGAACGCATAGAGGACAAATTTATGCCTACATACTGGAGTTAACTTTGTAAAGTTTAGATTTTATTTTTATTTTTATTTTTTGTGGCTCTGCCTGAAGCACAACTAGTTGCCAAGGTGCTTCATCATCTGCATCCAGATCCCTGACTGGTCAGGCCAAGTACCACTTAGAGTTCACTGTAGCTTTAGCCTGGCTCACATCCCCAGATGTCCTTCCTATGAAATCCAGGTATCTGAGGTGAGATGGCTGGTATGCACATGAGTTCACCCCAAAATGTGATCCACACATGGCCTTTGTGCACATTCTGAGTCAGAAACTCACATGTTTCCCGGGTTATGGTGTCTAGACATAGGCTTAATGCTTCTGGGACAATAATTTACGTTTTCCTGCACATAGGTTTCTCATCTGGATAGTGGAGGTAAAATGGTGCTTGCTGTCGGGGCTAAGAACAGTCTCCTGAGTTCCTTGTTGGGAGTTAAGACATGCACACTCTAATTTCTGTTTAGATCTCTAGCCAGTGTTATAATTACCACATGCACAATAATTTGTTGCAAAGTGTTAGGGCATCTATATAGAGCATATTATACTTCATACTATGAGAAATCAAAAGGGCAGATTAAATTGAAGTTTGATCTCACAAGGACATGTAATGTGTGCTTCTCTGCTACAACATGGCTGTGGTGGTGCCACATACCACATAAATGCAGAATGCTTATTAAAAAAAGTATGTCACACCACCTGTTCTCATCCAGCTTTTCTTTTTTTAACTAAAGCAACTGCAAGTGAAACACAGACTTTCAAGCCAAAGAAACATTTCAGCCAGCATCCAATTTCAAAGGGTTCATATTAAAATTGTATGAAGAGAAATCCAACAGGAATAACTCTGGGAATTCAAAAGTACAAAAAACTGGCAGTTTCAAATTCCATTCTGGAAGATGACCTATTTTTAGAGACAAATGAAAAGTTCTGCTTCACTTTAAAACTGTTCTATTTCTGGAGCTCCAGCCAGTTGCCTTCTCAATAAAAATGAGTAATAGTAATAACTACAACATATGAACATTGGCCTTCTCACAAGGGCTTGCAACTTTAAAAAAAACTTTGCTAACAGTTGCTGCAGCAATTGCATGCATGACCACACTCACCATAAGGGAAGGTGATTTAAACTTTTGGCAGCAAATTTTGTCAGGAATTATTCTAGGTAAATATATGCAATTCAAGCTGTCAGGAAAAGTGTGCATCTGGACATCTGTTTTTCATTTATAACATTGGATTAAGTTCATCTCATCCTGAAGGCAGGAAAAGCATCATCTGAACCCATCTGTGAAAAACTGAATAAACTTATGATAACTTATGCAAGAATGCAGAAATTCCCTTTCTACTAGAAGTAAACAAAATGGGTCACTGGTAATTTAATTATTGATTAACTTGGCCTGCCACCCATTCTACAATGCTAACTGATGTTTATGCATTTAGACAACACATCTCAGCACACTTTTGAATACAGGGTCCCTGGCCATTTGAATGGGTAGTTACCTCCCAGTTAATATATGAATATTGTTTTCAAAGATCAGTACTTTCTGGGTCAGAAGGAAAAAGAAGAAAAAATGGTGAGGTTTAGTTCTGTAGACAGGAGGACTCTGTGACTATCTACAGTCTTTTCTACCAGCAAATTTTCTAACCAAACCCCTTTGGCTCTACATTCAGAAGGGCTTTTTTACAGCTGAAGCAATGATACACATATAAAACAAGGTGCAAATGCAGGGGCCAGCCTGCCACACAAACATGTGCATCACACACTTGTATACACACAAACGTGTGTGACAATTTTGCATCCTTCTTATATGAACATGCCATAGCAGTGGCCTTCAGCTATCATGCAGCACCCATGTTAAGCTGATGTCCCTAATGAATGGCTGATGAATGTGCCTTCAACCAGTAAGTTTGGCAAAATAAGTACATACATACATAAATACTTCCAAACTAGTATCAGTTTTGCCCAAAAGTGTAATAAATTACATTCTTACAACCGTGAGAAGACGTAGAATATCACAATTGCTACATCACTCAAATGATTTTTTTCAACAGAGGGCTACAACTCTGAAGTAAAAAGTCATTGTTGTGAAAGATGACACAATTGTCTCAACAGAAAGAATTAAGGGAAATCCATCTTTATGCAATTAAATGTGTTTCCTAAACAGCTCCATCTGTGAAAAAGACATTAATTCTATTTGTGCACAGAAATAGTTTCAAATAAACAAAAAGGATTGAATCTGAAATTAACCCTAGCACAGTTGAAATCAGGACAGCCTCTGTTTCAGTGTGTTTGGACCCAAGCTAGTCCTTTTTTTCCTCACTAGTTCCTGTTTTGTTAGTTGCCAGTACCGCAACTAACTCATTTTCATTACAGAAATCTAAACTGTGAAGCAAGAGCAATATAATAGTTAATCAAATACTATACAAATAGAAGCATTTGTATCATGGCCTTAAGGGCATTGGCTGGTTTTAGATTGGAGTTTTATCTTGCACATCATATCATCTAGTGTAAAATTTGAATATAAATATGAGTGAACACATTTAGGTAAGCCAAAGCAACTTCAGCAGCATCTGCAGTGTCTTGGTTTTGCAAAACAGCTGCATATAAGGCCACTCTTTTCTTTCTTTCTTTATTCATTATACCCTGATGTTACCTAGGCTTACCCATTTTGAGGTGATTGTTCCAATTCTTTTTTTGGGAACGTATCAAGGTGAGAAGCCAAATGCAGCTTCTGACAAGAATAATTCCACAAGACTGTTCTCAGAGAGAGACCCTTAGATGGGTTCATTATTTCATCCTAAGCAAAATTTGCAGCTGTTAGGTGCTGACTGAAGACCTTCCAAAATTTTCCTTTTTGTTGTGGATCTTTAGATACAGTTTTGTATGTCTGCCCAACATGTCTTGACAGCTACTTGATCTCATATTATCTGATAAGAAAATGTAGAATAATTTACTGTTATTAATTATAAACTCCCTAGCATGCTACTTTGCAAACGCAGAAGAAGCAAAGTAAACTCACATAAAATGAGCAACACATGAGTATGCCCTGACAAGTTTTGCATTTATTCCCAGCAAAACCTCTTTTCCTTTTGACTTCACTCCAGCTGGTTCTGGGGAAGAAAAGATAAAAGGATGCTGGACTCTGCAGCAAGTGCTCTGCTCAGCCATAGGTTCCTCTCTGAGCTCTCTCAAACCCTGCAGGGCAACCCAGCTGTCTGGATGCTGAGGGCACTCTCTGCCTCCTGGTGTCACTCTTCCCAGCACCCAAAGGGCTGGGAGCATCCTGGTCTAGAAATACAGCTGCAATAATAAAAGGGGTGGAATAAAATTTAAAATTAAAATAGCTATGTAAAAAATCAAAAGAAAGCCAAGCTTGCCACTCTTTCTACAGCTGCACAAGGCTTGTGGGCCTGTCTCTGTGCTTTGCTACCAGTGGTTGCACATCTGCCAAACCCATCTCCCAAACCTGGCAGACCTTCAAGGCATCTGTATTAACAGAGTCCTGAGTTTAAGGGAATAAATTTTTCTGAGAAGTATTAAGTATCTCATATTACACTAGCATGGATTTCAGTCCTGAGCTGGACCTTGTCTGGCAGGTTCAAAATGCAAGTGCCCAGGCCTGCCCATACAGACACAGCACGAAAGTCTGTGTTTTTCTGCTCTCCATATTTTTTTTTCTGCTCTCCATATGTATATATCCATGCAGATGCATTCCTTCCCAGTCCCTCAGAACCATTTTTCCAATGAATTTAACATCACTAGCTCTAAGATAAAGCCTTCACTTTTTCTTTTTCATTAAACCAAATTCTCGCATGATGAATATGGATATAAACCTGCAAACCATTATTTCTTTCTCTAATCTTTATGGATGAAATTCAGGTCTGGCACAGATGGCTGTATATATCATCTTGTCCTAGATGAAAAGATTGCAGAAAAAGGGACTACAGGATTTTCTATCCAAAGTACCTCAAACTCTTAGAAGAAAGGTTTCAGCTCCACTGCTTAGTTTCTGCATAGTGCTGCAGCCTCCAGCAGTGACTCTGGGGGTGTGTTGCTGTGAAGTCAGGGATCCCTACAGCTAGGCCTGGCAGCAAGACATGAATGTCTAAGTCTGCAAATGCTGAAGCACAGGCTGCTCCCTCCTAAACTCTCTGTGCTGTGCTTCTAATACTCCTGCAGAAATATTTGTGACCTATCTGCTCCTGGCACATTGTTCCTTAGACTTCAGTAACAGTGCTCACAGTAGCCTGTGAGCCTAAAAAACAAAACAAAACAAAAAACCCACCCTGCTTATCAGGAGTTTTTATGATCTTATATTTCAATCTCTTCATGGATTAAGCTAGCTAAATGGAAGTAAAAAGTGCTTTTGCTGCAATGCCAGTTCAGCTATGAGGTTCCTGCAATTCAGCATGAAGGAAGTTTATCAAATCCCTTGTTAATACACTACAGTACTGAATCCCAAGCTAAGACTCATGGAATGAGATAGCTTTTGATTATGGAGCAGACTTTCAAATGTAAAGTTCCTAATTCTTTGCTTTGAGATTATATCTGAACATTTTTTTACAGATCTCAATCTCTCTGAACTTTAAAACTTTACAATAGCATAATTGATTTTAATCTTTCCTAAGCACTTATCTGATAAATGAAACTAGATACTTTATACTATGATTCAGCCCTCAGGCTTTAAAATTTGTAGATACATTTACTGTGAAAAATAAAATGCAAATTCAAAAATTATATCTCTAATTACAGTGTTAGATTTCTCAGTTTACGGTTTTAGTAGTGTGATTAGCATACAGCCCCTGTGCTTGATGTAAAAGGAGCCCACAATTGTGAGATCTTTTGTGCAGTGGAGCACAAACCAATATTAATAATTGACTTCACTGAAACATATTGTCAAGGACACTAACTCAGGATCTTCAGCACTTCTGCCATGACTATGTCATTTTAATGCCCAGCAATGTCAAACTCCACAGATGAGTTAAATGTTTGGAGCACTGCTGTGGAGTAAGGCCACATAAACCTCTAGGTGATGGGGCAAAAATCAAATTCATACCAAAATTAGATATCGAAGTGTCCACATTACCTGGTGGAGTCTGAAGCTTCTACAAATGGGATATCTACAGGAGAGCACTGTGTAGCCAAATACATGAACCAATAGTAAATGGGCAGAGAAGTATAGCTCCCAGTGTCTTCCTGTGGGCCTGAGGGTGCAGCACCCTGCTGCCAGATCTGTTTGCAGTCAGCTCCAACCAAAAACATGTATGGACACCTTTTGATTAAAAAATAGTTGTTCAAATTGCATAAGAAGTTTGGATTAGATTATCCCATCTTTCAAGCAAATGGATTAAAAGATGGATTGCTTGTATTCAGCCAGACTCACTGTTTCATCTGCCATCAGTGAAGCAGAGCAGGACACTTTGGGAAACTGCTTGCAGATTTCAGATTGTCTACCTAAATTCAGCCTGCTGAGACTTGTCCTCACCAGAGAACAACCATCGCTCATGAGATCCTCTACAATGTTAGGGCTGGCTACAGCCAGGGCAGAAGTGGGGTGGCTGGAAAGCAAGAGGCTTAGCCCTTTCATCAGTCTTTATGCAGTGGAAGAATATTAAGGAGCTTTCACCAAATACAGCTGCTCCACTCATGCGGAAATTGTGAAGGCATTTGGGGCAGTCAGGTGAATCCCTCCAGGGCTCACTTGGCCAATGCTGGCACAAGTACTTGTAATTTCAATCTCACAGGTCAGCAGGGGTGAAGTTGTGAATGGATGTCTCTCCTGCTTTATGGCAGGAAAATCATAAATTATGAACTGAATGTAATGTCTACAAAAAGCTAGCTTGGGTATCTTCATGTGATTTACATGTTGCAGACCTTAAACTTATGCCTTCATACTAATTGAAAATTGAGGTGATGAGTGCTTTATAAGAAAGCAATGGGAGCCAAACCTAGAAAATGAACTAAAACATTTGTTTGTTTGTTTTCTCCATGTTTTTCTTTTTTCCTAAATTACTCACTTTATGGCTACACCACCAGGTGACAGTCAAGAGTGGGATGAAAGGATACAAAAATAAAGCTGCAGTTTGTGCATTTGAGGACCCAGGTGCCACTCTTAACATGAGATGTTGTATTCTGACTACAAAACATCGCACAGGGTTTAGGACACAGAAAATAAACAGGACCAAGCACAAACACTACAAACATTAATTCTAGCTCTTAGCCTCTTATTTCAATGTTTTGAACTAGAACAGAAACTGCAGAAAAAAAATTCCTGAGAGCTAAATCTTCATCCTGGATACATGGATATTTCTCTATGTTATATGACACTCTCCAACCTGTCATGCTCTGCTATCACTCAAAACCATTTATAACTTGTTAACAAAGTGGTGAAAGGGAGCTGATTATTTTCCCAGAATGGTATTTTATTCAAGATACGTTTTATTGAAGATGGTAATTTTAAGGCCACATAAAATAGTGCAGAAAAATAGCCTTCTTTGACATCTAGAAAAAAAATTATTTGGTAGAAGGTGCTAGAATGCCGTAAGTTACTTTAACCAAAATCAGACTGACCATTGAGAGGAACAAAACACACAGATTTCTTGATAATTTCATAGCTATTATTGATATATTAGAAATAATATTGTAGGGCAAACTGTGAAAGCTAGAGAAAACTCAGATTGGGGAAGAATAAACTATTGTGGCCTTGATGCAGATTTTTCTAGGAAACATGCATTGCTTAAATTCTGATGGGAAATCAATTTATGATTTTTACAATGCTTACATATTTTCATTGTGCTTTTGGGAAACTGCCCCAAACTATGTAATCAATGATTAGATTTATATAATTTAACTGACTGAAGAAGGGAAATTTGGTATGTGTTGGTGAATTAAAGTAGATGTAAGTCCTGTCACCATGTACAAAAACTTAAGAAAGATGTAGCTAATAAATAATCTGTGAAATATAGTGAGAAAAATATAATTAATGTTAACTTCATGTCTAGAGTCCAGGAAATAAAATATAATCCTCCTTAAGAGTTTAGCATCTATATGATACTCAGTCCTGAAGCCCTGAATTAGAAGAAACTTGGCATCTGTGCCAGCATCTGCTGAATCAAAATTCACATTAGAATGGTTTCCCTCTCTCAAATTTTCAGTTTTCTTTTCTTCTTTCAGCCCTTCTTTCCCCTGTACCCACCACCACACAGCCTCTTTTTTCCTTATTCGTTGCCAGAATGCAGAGAAGTTCTTTAAGGATTTTTCCCAGCCCCATCTGAGGAAAAACATCAAACCAAGTGAGATGCAAATAAAAATGCCATCTGTTTTCACATGTTTAAAAGTGCCTGACTTTTTTGTTTATAACTTTTTAGGTTACTTAATTTTAAAACCTCAGACTATAAATGATATCTTCATTATGCCATGAAAACTAGCAAAAGAGCAAAGGATGAAGAAAACATGTTTGTAAATGAACATTTTCTTTTTCCCTGACAAGCTTTAACAGAAGTAGCTGCAAGAGTGAAATAGTTAATTAGCTGTATGATATTTAACCCTTTGGAGGCCAACTTTAATCTACATTTTTAAAAGGAATTGACATGTTTTGTGCTCTTGCCCTACTTGCCTCCCAAGTAAAACTTTGGGATAAGTGCATCCTCCTCTCCTCAGTTGACCACCAAAATGAAAGAGCTCCGTGCTCTACTTTTCCCTGTGTTTTGCTACTAGCTACACTGCTCTCCCAGAAGAACAACTGAGAGAAGTTATGACCACTGAGTCACTGGCACTCCTGTGCCCAACAATGCAATCTTTGTGAGAAAATAAATTGCTGAGATACTAACTGCAGGCATAACTGAGCACTATGATAAATTAAAAAATGACAAAAAAACCCCCAAAAAAAACCCAAACAAAAACAAAAACCCCCCAAGGTTTTGTGGGTTGTATCTGTAACATTCTCCAAAGTCCAATCTTGAGATGATGTGTATCTGTAAGTGTATAAAACGGGCCTGTATAATGATCACATTCGATGGAAAGGACATATGGGTGCAGAAAATGAGTATCAGCCACTTTTCCAGTCCCTTTATCCCAGGCTTCTTGATAGCCAAAATAACCCCCAGTATCACATGTGAGTAGGTCTAATGCTACAGAGTTAAAGCAAAACCACCATGAGAGGTGCTACTCAGGCTGTCCCATATCCTTGGGATCCCTGTCCCAATGGGCACATATTTCTTCATGCTGTGGAGGTCCTCAGACATTTGGGGTTTTTAGCACCTTGTGCAGCCTGCTGACACACAAAGGCTGAGGTAAAGACTTAAGGAGTTGCCCTGGTTTGGGCATACATCACTCAGGCTCCCATCTGATTTCTTTAGGAGAAGAAAACTGCCGGTGCCTCGGGACAGAGGGGCACAAAGAAGAAAGTGGCAATGACAAGCAACCACAAGCCTCCCCAGGTGCCACCTCCTTGCCAAGATGCTGCAGCTGCAGGAACCACAGGCCACTCCCAGAGCTCCAGCCACTGCTGCAGCATGGGACTCGCATGGCAAGAAAAGAAAAGCCAATCACCCTTAGAGGCACCCTGGCCATCTCCTGGGGCTATGCTTCCTGTTGCTGTGGGGTGCAGCCTGCAGGGCTGCCTGTCATGCAGAGACATAATTTGCTCTTCTTTCAAAGCAGAAATGCCTTTGATCCACAGCCTGGATTAAAATTCAGCTTTGAAGGTTTTCTAAGTGGTGTTACATTTAAAACTTTCCTATAAATTAATTTCAAGACCCAACAATTATCTTAGAAAAAGGATTTCCAAGCTCCACAGCTGTGTTGCTGTGACCTTCTTTCACAGAAGCTTGGGTTGGAGTAGGATACCCTTTAACTCCAAATACACCATCCCTTAACCAACATTTTACCTTGGGACATCTCAAGTAGGTCCCAAGATACAAGCTGAAAGATATTTCCCCAGATAAATCCAGGCCCCTCAGAAGCAGTGGGGTTACATGGAAACATGGATGGCAGCCATGAGTTCCAGCACACAAGCCTGGTGCCAGTGAGATGGGCTAATCCCAGTCCTCTGTGGGCATCAAATATAGCCCAGGGTTCTACACGGATCTTTCACAGAACAAGGAATTAGCCAATAATATAAAAAATTTGATCCTTTGCACTACTTTGGAGTACTGCTTTTTGGGGTGGTTTTGGCAGCCTCTGGTTAAAGACACTCTAAAACCAGATTAGACTGCCTGATTTCATTGCTGTGCTAGCACTGCATATCCTTGTTGGCTGAAAACTGCTATGTTAACAGCAATCACTGGGAAGCAACCTGCCAAATTAGAATAAGGTCATTGCAATTTACACCCAATAAAGAAGAAAATGCATTGAAACACATCCCCAGGAAAACACATCATTAAATGGATGGCACAAAAGATAATTCAAGGGTTGTATAACCTTACAATCTAGCCAAGTACATATGCACTAAAAAATATTTGCTAATCATCTAAGGAACCTAAAATTCCTGAACAGGAATGTTAGTCCCCTGTAAACACCATTTGCAACAATTTATACACATCAGTGACTTGTGTTGAGCAAAAGATCACCGTTGCTCCAAAATATATCATTTAGTACTTTATGTGTTTCGACACTAGTGCGACTAATTTTCACTTCATTCAGGCAGGAACTGTGACTCAGATTAATATGCTGATTTCTTCCCCATTGCCACATATCATAAATAGCCTCTAACTATGCTATCTTTCTGTGTCTTCTATGTCCATTTGTCCTCTTCCTTCCATTCATTTCATACAAGCATGTAGGAAAATATGTTGGGGGGCGTGGGGTGTTTGTTTCTTTGTTTTTTGGTTGATTTTTTTTCCCCGAAGATAAACGCATTTTACTGTTTTCTATGTTCATGCTAGTTATTTGCCTTTTTTTACTACCCTCGTTCCTTTTACATCTTTAACTCTTTGTCTTCCAAAATCCCTATCCATCTGCCCATCATGCTCCCCCTCTGAAGCTACATTTTTTTCTGAAATAGTTTGTAATGTTCTTTTTGTTTTAGATTACAGCTAATTCTCCTCATTCTAACATAGACAAAGTGAAATTTGTTAGATTAATATTTAACCAAGCCAGAAATGACTGAGATCGTCTAACCTAACTCTCTGAATAGTACTGGCCACAGGACTGCCTTGAATTAACTTCTCTCTCAGATGGAGGAGACCCCTAGAAGCACATATGAACTTGATTTAAATGATTCCAGTGATAGTAAATCCACCACAATCTGTGATAAACTGTTCCAGAGTTTAATTAACATCTCTATTAAAAATATGTGCTTTATTGGTAGCTTACATTCATCTGCTTCATTTTGCACCAACTGGAGGCTATTAAAGCCTAGTTTGTTTTAGAGTTCAAAAAGCCTTTTCATAGTGAATTTCTGGTTTTGATATAGGTACTTAAGCATTCATTGAGTTTCACCCCAAGGCAAGTTTTTGAGGACTCTGGTCATTACTATAGCCCTTCACCTTCTTGACATGTAGACATGAGACCCCGGGACTGTATTTTTTCTTTAAGTTCTCTGATCATCTAAAGCCACAAACAATATTTCAGGTTAAATTTTCAGTCTATATTCCACTGTTTGCACATCCAAAGAAAGAAAGTTTATTTTTTCAACAAACCATCATGTTCTGATGACAATTGTCTCAAAAATTTCCTGCACAGGAGACTGGGACAGGAGGACAAACATCACAGCCAACATCTATCAGGACACCAGATAGATGGTGTCTATCAGATAGATAGTGTCTAACCACCAGATAGATTGTTTTATTTAAGAACTGAAGTGTTGCTACTAGTAGCATCAAGCTGTTCTTACTAATGGTACTCTCAAGTACTCAGACATAAATGATCCTGCATTTACAACCTGTCTTTATTATAATTTACTTCTTCCCTCAGCATCTCAATATCAGAACAAAGTTTCATATGAGAACATTGATAATCATTTTACATTATCTTTCACACAGATCATCTTGACAGACATAATAAAATATGTATGTATGTTTCAGTATTTAAAAAGAATCTTTGGGTTTTAAATGTTCTTCCTTCCCCCTAAAAAAACTTGAAGTGAGCTTCAGATATTGTGAGTCCCTTACAGATATTTAATCACCATTTATCTTCATCCACTAAGATGATCATGAAAAATAAATCACATTTTTCTACAGCTCCTGGAGCTTCTAGAAACTTTGACATTTGAAAATATCAAAACTGCCTTTAAACAGTATATTATGGTTTTCTGAACTGAAAAATATTGGTTGCTCATAATGTGCTCTGTAGAATATTTTAGATTTTATTCTTTCATAGCTGTACATCAAAGCGGTATTAAATTTAGCAACAAGAACATAAATATCCCCAGCAGTAACTTTCTGCTACTTTCATGAATTGTAAACATTTTAGACAGGAACAAGTTAAGACAAACTAATCACAGATCCTCAAAGTCTGCTGAAATCAGCAATAGTACTACCCCCAACTTCAACATCTATAAGCCAGTCCCTTAACACTGGGACTGGAATGCTTCATTCACGGGTTTTAAAAAAATAAAATTATTTTTTAAAAAATCACTGCTGTACAAAATAGCTAGTTTTCCTGATGATCAAAAGTTGCAGAATTGTTAGTTTAAAAAAAAAAAACCCACAAACTAAAAAAATCAACCAACCAAAAAAACAAAACCAAAAACCCAAAAGAGATCAGCTGAGCTTGGGAAATAGAAAATATGGATACCCTTCTTAGAGAGTACGGACTCCCCAGCCCACAGAGCAGAATTGACTGTACTAGTAAATCTCTACTGCTCACCTTAACACACTGAACCTTCTAATATAACTTCTCCCATATGTGCAGATGTTTAAAATTGAACTACTTACACCTTTGAGGTGGAAGAGAATTTGTCAATATTTCTGGAGCTATGTGATGCCAATATAATATAAATTCTACATCCTGAGGCACTCTGTTGAATTGAACAATGTTTCTTCTGATTGCCCCTGTAGGACTGAGTCACCTTTACCAAGAGATGTCCACATGTGAGTGTTTGTAGGACATAAGGTTGTTATATAGAGCTGTAGCAGTTTGGGTTTGAAAGTGTGTGAAGTTTTACCCAGTAAGACAGTCTTCCTAGAAGGCCTCAAACATGATATGCAGCTCCTTTTGGAGCCTTAGTGTGCACTGCAGAAAGCTAGGTATTATTTTTTTTTCAGAAAAGATCCCAAATTTTGCAGTACATGAGGGAAAATTGCCAGATGTCTATGACTTCAAGGAGCTTTCATTTTTTTTAAATTTTCAAGAATTTTCAAGTTTTGCTCTGATGATGAAGCATCCATTCTACAATCCTGCTTCTGTGCTATCTGATAGTGAGTTGTTTTTATTTCATCTTTAGGTCTACATTTCATCTTTACTGTGCTGTGGACTAGCCTCTTAAATTTAAACAAGCCTGGTACAGGGCAGATCCCATCTGTCAACTCTTATTATTTCTGGCTTTCTCTGTGACCTCAGGAAGGCAATTCTATTTCCACACAACCATACAAATAAACTCACATACTTTCTCAAACTTCAGGGCCAGAAGCATTTTAAAACTAGGGCTGGGAGTTTCTCTGGAAATGTACCAACTTATTCTGGAATAATTATTTCAATAAATTCCAGTAGCTTCACAAGTGTGGGCACACCCTCAAAATGAAGACAACAGTTCTGCAGTAAGGGGTAAATTCCACAACAAATCCTCTCCATAAATTACTGCCTCAGCAAGGATATAACAATTCCTTCACATCAACACATCTGGTCTTGTTTTTAATATCTGCCAAAAGACTTTGAATGGATATTTTTGATATGAGGTGCTTTTCTCCTCCTTTGTTGTTATGATAATAATTCTGACCTTTTAAAATGAATTTTTAAAACTATTTGAGAATCTTCACCTAGAAGGGTTCACTAATTTAAGACATTATTATCATATTTACTCTTGTATTAACTGGAAATCATATTTTCTGTTTTCATGACAGTAAGAACAAACTGGGTCTCTGCTATTGTTACATCAATATCAGCCCTTGTTCTACAGTAATTATTTTATTTTTCAATGCTTCTATTACTTTGGAAATGATTTAGCTGTCTTTTGTGTAACTGGTTGCATTCCACCAAATATGCTCACCTATCATAGCATTAATTTCTGGACTCTTTCTTGACGTTTTTCTAAGCCTTTTCAGCAGATAAATAATATTAAAAAATACGCAACTTTTTTCTTCCTGGAATTGTCATAAACGTATTTAAACACAACAATGTGACACATATGCAGTGAAATAAATGAAAGCAAAATTTTCCACAAGGTATCTGTCTGCAAGCATGCACATGTCTACATGTGCACGTGTATGTGCCAGTGTAAACACTGGCAATTATGACATTTTACCATCCCAAGGTCACAAATGTTAGTTTTAAGGAAATTACATACAGAATGTTTCAAGAACATTTTTCTTTGATCAAAATTGATATTTTAGTCAACCATTGAACCAAATGAAAATCATTTACACAGGGGACGACTTAGAGAAGTGAAAAAAAAAGGTAGTGTTACTAAAATATGATCAAAAGGAAGAAGTGTTGGTAGCACATTTAAAAAAGACAAGGTGAGATAGCTTTTAATTTCTTTACCTAAAAGTATTTTAGAGGCTTGTTATTAGGGTGCCCATTTTTCTCCTGTAAGCATTTAAAATCTTCACAGGAGCAAAGGCCAAATGTCACACACTACATACTCCGAGATCGGAAGGGCACAGGAAGCTCCAGGCGTATTTCAGGGGATGGAGTTGATAGCAGTGCAATGGGAACTCATCTATCCTGCCATAATTTGGGGAAGCACAGAGCACGGAGCTTGGTGTTACATTTCCTGCTGATGCTGGATCCCCCCACCTCCTCCTGCAGCCAGAAGCTGCAGCACTGCTGGCAGCCTTGTGCTAAAGGCTTATCATGAGAACTGCATCTGAATCACTTGCAAGTCACAGCTGAAAGGCTACAGGCTTCCTCACCCCAGGCTATGAGATATATGGAAGTGTTTAAACAAAGCCGATTTCAAAGGCCAGAGTAATCTTTGGTCTCTGATCCTTTTGGCCTTAGTGCAACACCAGAGAGCTGAGTAGTCATAAAGCACAAGCAGTATAATGCATTTTGTATATCTTATCCAGTTTTACCACTTAAAGCAGTAGAATTAAAAAGTAATCAACCAAAAAGTAGTTCTTAATCACTACTCCTTGGCAGGGTGGGAAACGGCAAGAGAAATGAAACCACTACGAATATCTAACTAGCCAGGATCTCATTAAGTGAGTATGATCCTCTACAATGCTTGAACTACTGGCCCACCCCAGTGCCTTCAGGGAACTCCTCACATATGGCCCTCATCACTCCACCCCAAATCACTCACTGCCTCCTCCGGAAAAAGAGACATGTGAGGGTGTGTCTCCCACTAACCCCTCTCCCAGGCACCCGCAGGAGGACCTGTCACAGGTGGCAGAAGGCAGGGCTTGCACAGCAAAAGCCAGGACTAAGAATGCCACAGGACTTCTTCCACAGGCCGAGAAGCATTCCCCAAAAAAGATGCAGTAGAGCTGCAGGTCGCTCTCCTTTCCACAGAGCTGGGATGTCCTCAGAGGACAGTGCACCACCAGACTGCAGACTGATGTGTGAAATGGAGATAACCCATCTTGCTTACTGATAACTTCTTTGGACTCCAATAGCAACAGGATGACAGCACAGTGAATAATTTGTCCAGGATAATTTGTTCTTCACCATGCTGTTCATTCAAACTGCTTCTCACTCTCGAGTTAGGCATAAATTAGCTGCAGTTACCTCAGGATGAGGACTCCGCTGGACCCTGGAATAAACACAAGTGGTAGGGACTGACATAATTCCCAATGAACCAAGGAGGATATGAGATATCTGCTCAGTTTCAGAAGGAGTCTCTGGGCTTATATAACGGCAAACAAAGTATTATTTCCCTTAAAAGACCTTTTACAGGAGATTTTCATACAAATTTCCTAACCAAGAGTATATCACATAAGTTTTACCACGGGAAGGGGAAACCCAGACCATTCTGATAACCCAGAAAAACCTGTTTAAAACTTCTGAGCTTAGGGCATCTGCATATAAAATATTCTTAAAAGATGGGTGTATGCATGAAACAACTGCATCAGATTATACACACTTCCACCTCCTACAAAATTACATATGCAAAAGAAGAAAGTTACATGTAAAAGAGAGAACTGCAATTGTCTGCATCAAGATAGACACAAGTTTCAGGAAATTATTTTGGCACGAGGCTTGGAATACTAAATAGAATATAATGATAAAGCATAGTACCATGACACATCTTCAGTTTAGATAAGGCTGCACAGCATAAAACTGTAGAACACTGTATTTACATCATGGCAGGTGGGTGCAGATTCCTGCCAGACAAATGACAGCTAAGAGACAGCAGCACTTAGAGAACATAAATCACACTAACCAATTGTAATATTCAGAAATTCTAACTAGTGAGAGCTCAAGTTACTCTATGGGTGGGCAGAATGAAATAGACTTTGAAATCCATCAGGAAGTACAAGACTTAAAATATGGGAACAGGGCTGATTTTTCATACTAATTGAAGAGCCCTCTAATTCTGCTCACAGTATCTTCTATCTTGCCCTCCTACTGAAAGGAGCAGCTACTCACTGGGAAACATGTGAAAACGTGCTTCAGCACACTGTACACATGATACTTTGAACTTAAAATTTACATTAGGAAGTCTTCAATTTAAAGCAGATAAATAAAAAGTTTCTTTCTAGTAAAGTGAATAGTTCTATTTATTTCAACCAGCAGATGTGGCAAGCAAAAAAAACCCAAGAATTCCCTATGTTTTTGTAACTTAAATACTTTCTAATGTCCTAAGTAATTAAATCTAAAACTTACGTCTTTTATTTTCCAGCATCTGTGTTGCTTGTTCAGCGATAACATTTTGTCAGCCATGTCATAAACATAAGCATCTTCATTTTATTTTGCTGTCAGCCTATGTCCCTCATGCATGAAGAGCTTGTAAGCCAAATAAGAATTGAATGCATTTTTAATAATTTTAATACATTTTCTGGAGAAAGAAAAAGGAAACATTAATTTAAATGGAGGGTTCACAATTAATTCAGAATTTACAACATACTGTATGTTTTGTTTGAGCAAGCACATTTTCACAAAAGAAGTCCCAGACATAATCCCTGCATTTAAGAAAAATATGTAGAGATTCTACCTTAGACAGAACCCACTTCTTTATCTATGGACTATGAAGCTGTTTGGATGTCAAGCACAAGTCAACTTGTGGCTTTCAGGAATTTTTGTGAGGATTTTATGTGCTGGGATTTTTTCTGCTATGGTCTGTTACAGGAATTTTTGTTTTATTTTGAAGCATCTTTTGAGGCTTTGGGCTATGCCACCTCGATAGGACTTCGTATAAAACCAGGGCATATGAAGAACAATTCAATGAGAAAGGAAGTGTCAGATTACTAAAAATTTGGGCCTGCTCTAGTTATCACCAATTTTCACTCCCTGAATAGTTAGAAGTCAGAGAAAGGAACACTCTGAAGAAAACTCAGCAGTCCTATCACTGTGAGGACAGTGGGAGACTTCACAGTGTGATTTGTAGGAAATGTGGAAAAAATAAGACCTCCAACAAAATCAATCAAGTCCAGACTTGTCAAAACTTGTATTTATTTTCGCAATTAATGGAATTTTCAAGCGAAAAGGTGAAAAAGGACAGTAGGGGAGATTTAAGAACTATTTTTAAAAGTTAATTATTCTTTATATAACTCCTTATATCTCCACCTTCTATTCTATTTGTAAAAATACCAAAATCATTGTCATGCAAGGAGACTCTTCTTTCCCCTTTCTCTCTATTGTACTGAAATTAATTTCCAGATATCAAAAAAGGAATATACTTCATATTAGTATCAACATAAAATTCTTACATATTTTCATACCTACTAGCAAGTTTTCACAGTTGTCCTTTTTTGGGGGCTAAAAGATTTATTAAGCAGAACTGTATATTTCCTTGATAGAAAATTGGGCAAGGTCTCAGTTCCCTGGCACAACCTAATTCAAGCAATGGGAAATAGAACTGCAAATTCTGCACCAGTTAGCCCTTAACCCAAAAGCTTTTTTACCACATCTTTTTCTGTAGTGCTGGACCATGGTAGGCTTTATTCTGTTCTTACTTTCTGCTGCTTATTTTAGAGTTTCTTCAGTATTTCTATTGTAGTGATCATCAAAACAGACATCCTTCTATACATCCCCAGTGTTCTTCATACTGACAAACATCTGTAAGATGCTTCTGATCCTTCCAGACAGCCAACTCAAAGAAGTTTATTTTTCTCTTCTGTTTACCATGAGAGAAGGATCTCATTGCACTAGGGGCTGAGAAGGGAGAGAAGTTGCTGTGTCTCAGCTAAGCTGTGGTAGCTGCTTATGCCTGTTCCAAATGCAAACTTCAACAGACCAGAATAATCTAAGTCAAAGTATGCAGTAATGCTATAATCTAGCAGCATACACAGGGAAAATTTTTCTGTTTCAACTGTTAATATAACAAGATGAAAAGTCCAAATTACTGGCTTCAAAAAGATTAAACCCATTACAGATAGTATATATACAGATATTGTTACGTAAACTGTAGCAGCATTACCATTAAATGTGGTTAACAGTTGGCAAGTATTTGTAACAGTTACCAGTACCAGTTAACAATATATTTGTAATTATTTGGAGGAAATGCCACAAGCATTAAATAGAAATACTGGCACTTTACACAGGAGACCTTGTGACAATTAAAGCCAGTGCCACTCTCAGCACCTCTGCTTGCAGCAGTGTCCTCCTCTCTATGGGCTGAAATGGCTCAGTTGGTCAGGTATGGAAAGCCCTGGTGAGCTTCAGATACTTCAGGGCACTTCTGTCCACTACAGCAGTTCACTGAGATGCACATAAGGAAGGCTCTTTGCACCTGCCAGAAAGGGAAGAGATGGGATTTTGCTTCAGACCTCTGCAAGGTAGTATTGACTAACAGCAGCATCTAAGGCCAGCACAGACATCAAAAAGTCTATTGTCTAAATGGAAGTCATCTCACCATGCCCACACATACTGCAATCACACCTTCCAATGGCAACATGTGGATAACCTCACGTTATATTATTAAAGACCCTTTTATTTTGTAAAAATAAAACAGCAGAGCAATGGTGTGGCCTCACAGGAATACCCAAAACCTTTCTAGCTGATTCTGCTGTTGCTAACTCACATCAAGGGAGAGGCTTTGATCTGTTCAGAGAAAGTGTTATTTAAATTTCTTTGCCCTCTCCAATGCCTCCAGAGTCAGCATGCAATTTTCTCATTCTTTGTACTCAAGAAACTTTAAGAATGTAGGGAATTATGACTAATGGCCCCACTTCCCCTGCCTGAAAGCATTCACAAAGGACCAGCCACATCTGTCAAAAATGTTTGAAAATCAAGCCAGACAATATTACAAATATTAGTTTAAATGTGATCTCAGCTGAAAACTTTATTGCCTTCTAAAATAGCTGTAGATAAAACAACACTGTAACATAGTTTTTAAAGATTCCCGATATCTCACAAAGCATATTTTACAAAATTTTTACAAAATAAATGATTAAGTCTTCTAAACTCAATTAAATTTATCCCATCTTCAGTCTATCCCACAACTTCAGCAAGCAATATTTAACCCACACAGTCAGAACAGATGGATTTACATCCATTCTTTACAGCTGAGTTAAGGACCTTCTTTTCTTTCATTCTGGTGTTGTCTCCCACATATATTAGCATACTTCACATGCAAAAAGAATGAGCTGAATTTAAAACCTCCAGAGATACATCAAGTAAATTGCTGAGCATCCATAGTTTGAAACAACAGAAATGGCCAAGGTAATTTATATGGTAGGACGATATGTTGAATTTTCAAGTAGTGATAGCTGTGAAAGTGTGGCTTTCACTCTTTTATAAAGACACAATTAGCACAGATGCAGGAAAATTTCATTATGCCTGAATATCAGATATAAAACAATCTTTTCAAGAAACATTCAGCCTTGACAAAACACAAAATAATTTCACATGTACACATTTGTCTATACCAGATATTGTTTTTAATCATGAGGATGCAAAGATGTCATTCACCAGTGCCCCATTCTGCTTAAGAGTGCTGACAAAGCATTTCTAGTGCACACTGCCATGGTGGCTTAGCAAAACTAGGAGCTCCAACTGTCTGTTCCACTACTGTGGAAGAAGGGCCCTTTCAAAGGGGATCTAAAACAAAGTCTCTGCCACTTTTGTGCCAAGTCTAGCATTTTGATCACCCCTTTTTATGCACAGATTAAATCAAGTGAAAGAAACTGTGTCAGCAGAGGATTAGGTTGGATATTAAAGAAGGTTCTTCACCCAGAGGGTGTTTGGGCACTAGAACAGGCTCCCCAGGGAAGTGGTCACAGCACCAGCCTGACAGAGCTCAAGAAGTGCTTGCACAATGTTCTCAGGCACGTGCTGTAGTTCTTGGGCTGTCCTGTGCAGGGCCAGCAGTTGGACTAAATGATCCCTGTGAGTCCCTTCCAACTCAGGATGTTCTATGATTCTGTGCTTCTAAGAGGTAGGTCTGGACAGAAGCCCCTGATGCACTGTTCCTGCTGTCTCCATTGGGAGAACACAAGCAGTTAGCTGGGAATAGTGTGGTGACCTCTTGGAGGTGGGTCTCAAGATCTGTGTGAACTCCTCTGTGTGGTTTTCAGTGCTACCTCTTTTCCCTTGCATGCAGTGAGTCTTCAACTTTTACCAGCTTGCTGCATTTTGTTTATATACCAAATTTCCTGGGGGTTTTTATCTTTGTTCTCCATGCCAGAAGAGAGAGAGGAAAAAAGAACCTTCGGCTATTTTTGCTGCCCTCCTTTCTAGAACTCCTTGGTCATGAAATATTTAAACTTTCTCCCACGAGGTATCAAACAACATTATCATTATCTTTAATTACAAACTAACCTGCTGTATTTTTATAATTAAAGGGAAGTAAAAAACATGTTGAGTTTAACTGTGAGCTTCTGTGGAAGGCAGTGGTTAAGTTAAATCACTTATTGGACATATAAAATACTATTCACAAAAGATGAAGGTGAAAATGGACACAACGACAGACAAACGTGAATCATATCCACAATACCTTCTATTTCAACATAAGTGTCTCTATGGTTTCAGCATGAAGAGAAGAGAAGAGAAGCCTAGCTCTAAAATGTAGTTAGGGAAACCATATCATGACACTAAAATACAGCTTGGAGCAGAGCTATGCTTATTGTGAAATAGGGATGAAAACTACTGTTGGTACATCCTTAATTAAAAGGTAGCTATCAAAGCCTTTTAAACCAGAGAGATTACCAGTTCCCAAAATGTAAAGCTTATACTCTCCTCCTTCTATACAGTCTTCCAACACTCAAGTCTGTTTTAAAGTGTGTGTGCTGAGAAAGAGGTGCATGAAAGCTGTGGATACCAAAATGGCAAGACACACATAGCATTAACATGATTTTCAAGGGATTAAAGATGCAGTAAGCAGTACAATTATTTATACTGATTCTGTCCATTTCCAAGTGGTGTGACATGCTGCTCCCTATGTGTCAGGCAGAAGGAATCAGGGAGCACATGGTGTGCTGCACACTGCCTTTCCCACAGGATGGCAGGCAGCACCTGCTCCCTGGCTCAGAGCAGATCCCTGCCCCACCAGACAGCCCAAGCCAAAGGCAGCCAGCGACCAGGGGCAGCATCTCTCCATGTGGGCAGGGGCCCAGGGAGCCTGCAAAGGCTATGGCTTGGGACAGAAGGATGGAGGGCTTGCTGCTGTAGAGGATATGCAGGCAAGCTGGTTTCCAGCAAAGGAGTCAGCACCCCCACAAAACCTTTGTGTGATCTGAGCCAGGCAACACTGAGCTTTGGCCAGGCTGAACCAGCAGGGCTGAAGGAAGAGCAGATGTGCAGAGCTAATCTACACAGCGTGTTGGTACAGCCCCAAACTGCTGGCAACTAAGTCACTTTCCCATAGCTGGCTGAAAGATAATCTTTTAACAGTGTGAAAATGTTGTGGTAAATCACAGTGCCAATAACATACATAAGTGTATTTATGGCACTAAGGATGCTAAGAGGTTCTTACATCCGAACCTTTCATTTTATGTTGCAAAAGACAGGGTCTCTGCTATAGCACTTGCTATTTGTAATATTGTAAGTCTCTGAGTTACGGTAACTTTATGCAAGGTCCCATACTTTTCAAGGTTGCACCCCTGTAAGTCTTACATGAAAATGTAGCACTAATCTGTAAATCTCTGCACATTTTCATAAATACCACAGCAAACCTCTTAATTGCAGATTATTGTCTTAATGCAAACTTCAACACATCTTTAACAGTGTTCACCTGCCACTTTGCCCACTGACCTCTGTGCTAGAGATGTTTTCCAGTGATTTAGCATCTTCTGCTAGCTTTCACTCTTAGAGTGATGTGTGGGCCACCATCAAGAAAAGACACCTTTCATGAAGCCAAACTCTCTATGTAATGGGATTTGGCCTGTGTCTGCACACTCCTATCAGCACAATGAGTCTAGGAAATAAGTGCATTTGAAATCACACAACAATGCCTCAAACTACGAGTATTTGATACATCCGGACAGTAGTGGTGCTCTGAGGGTTCCTGAAGCCACATCTGTCATCAAGTATATCCTGAACCCACTGCTGGCTAGAGATTTTCCTGGCAGCAAAAATAGCATGAACAGTACTGGGCACTTCACCATTCAGGCAGGTTCACAGAACAAAAGCCTCTTGTTTTCAATCAGCCAAAATTCTAGCACCACCAAGCACCAAGTCTTTGAGTAATTAGATCTCCCGCCAGGTACAGCACACAGCTTTGTGATGCAGGGCACTAGAAACAGGTTGGGCTCTCTGAATGAACAATGAACTGTTGTCCTGTACATTTATTGGGAGGTAGTAAGATACCCCCTTGTCCCTTAGATATATGTGTCTCAGAGATATCAGATGTCCCATCGTTGCCTCCTTACCAGTGTTTGTTCATTCTTTTTTCTGGGGCTGATGAAGAGGTATGAAATGAAATAATACTTATTCTTTATTTTTTAATTATTTTTGTATCTTTACCCAAAAGAGATAGGAAGTGAAATAAAAAACACACATATCAAATGGATTGTTCTAGCTGTTCCCTTGCCCCAGTAAGGTGCTTGTTCATCAACACTGCCCATGCAGGTTGGATAAATCACAGGACTAATTGTCTCACAAATGCCCAGCAGAACAAATTTTCTTTCTCCAACCAGAATATTTCACTTGAGGCAGCACTTGACAGAAGTGCTTGCTGTTCATAGCCTGATGGAACTGATGGTAGCCTGCACATAGCCTGACAACATAGTATCAGCCAACCTGCTTCCGATCGCTGTTTATCTCAGAAGATGATACAGCTATTAAAATCAGCACCTGGTGTCGATACAATGCCAAGTTCATAGGCAAATCTGCATTTTCTCCCACCGGCCCCTCACGGAATCCTCCAGAGGTGAAGCCAAAGCACTCGCATTGCTGGCCTTTCTGCTTCCTACAGAAGGAGACACTGCAAGGAAGTGCTGCTCTTTGGCTATGGCTGTAACTCAGGTCATAGAGTGAAGTAAGACTGGGCATTGCCTTATGTGCTTAATTAAATTTAAGTTGTTGGCATGTTCCAAACACTTTCCAGCATGCGAAAGGGAAGCTCAAACAGATTCTTCCATTAGACTCTCTGTAAAGAAATTTGTATACTGGCACGATTTTGTTTGGCACAAAAGATACCTCTTTAGGAAGCACCATGCCCAACCAAAGCTGGAGAAGTCAGTGTAGCTGCAGTTTGCCTGAATGTGAGTACAACATAGCTGTACACAGCAGGTACTTACAGCTGGTTTGAATGATTTATTTTTTCCTTATCGGAACAAATAGTGTACTGGGGACAGACATACAGAAACTCATGAAATAACAAGTTTTATTCACTTTAAGTAAGCAAATACAGCAAAGATCAGGAAATAAGAGCAAACCATTCTCAGAAATCCTCTCATACATGTTTTTCCCGTAGTAGTGGTGAGTGACACTTTGTGAACCTTTCACTGATACCAGTACAAAATAAGTATCATGAAGTCATAAGTGTTTTAATCTGACTACAATCTTTTGCAGAAACAGTCAGTGCCATTCCAGAACTGTCACTTTTGTACCATGGAGGATACAGGATGTCTTCTTCTAAAATACTGTGCTCAGTTTTGATCCCCACTACACAAAAAAAAAAAAAATGTGAACAGGTTGGAGAAGGGCCACAAAGATGATCAAAGGACTGGGAAACCTGCCATTTGAGGAAAGACTGAGAGAACAGGGCTTGTTCAGCCTTGAGAAAAGAAGGCTTAGGGGAGACCTTATCACCATGTTCCAGTATTTAAAATGTGGCTACAAAGAAAATGGAGACCGCCTTTTTACAAGGAGTGACACGGAAAAGATAGAGGTAATGGGTACAAGTTACTCCTGGAGAGATTCCAGTTGGACACAAGAGAAACATTTTTCACAATGAGGAAAATTAATCACTGGAATAATATTTCCAGGGAAGCGGATTACCCAACATAGGATAATTTTATGATTTGGCTGAACAGAGTGCCGGGCCCTCTTGCCTAGGCCATGCTTTTGCCAGGAAAGGTTGGACCAGATGATCCTTGAGGTCCCTTCTAATCTGGTGTTTTATGATTAACTCTGTGATTGAAAATAACTTCTGACAGGAAGTGCCACAAAGCAGACTGGTTTCCAGAGTCCTGAGGTCTCCTCTCTGTTCACCTCTCCTGTCTCACAGGACCCATTTTGTCATCCTCTTCCTCTTTTAGTACATACAGATTCTCTGCTGAATACTCCAGTCTGCTCTGAGAAGAAGCATGTGTTTCAAAAGACAGAGAAAAGGATGTAAAAAACACAGAGTTTCAAGGCTCTAGTCCTTCTTGTACCAGAGAAGGGAACCTCTGCAAGGAACATCTGTTCTGGCTTGCAGGAGAAAGGCAGGGGCAGTGTAGGGCCAGGTGCTGCAGGTTCAGAAGCAACAGAATAAAAGGTCTATATTGTGACCACTGCAAACTGTTACAGTGACATATCAGCAGCACCTAAAATTTCTGAAAACCCTTGCTACTGATGATGGTGATCTCAGTATACAAGCCAGAGTTACCCTATAGATCTATTCCCATCCTGCAGCTTCTTGTAGACTGCATCTTCACACATTTCCCGCTTACAAAAGGAGTCCAGCACAGCAGAGGGCTTAGTACAGACATTTGCTGTGATCTTGTGGAACATGTAGGAATCAAATAACTTACAGATCGTGGCTAGTTATTACAACTAAAACTTAAAACAAAATCCCAAGTGTTGGTATAGAACAAGTTTTCCCTGTTTATTTTAGTATGAGAATTTGTGGGCATCAAATAAAACAAATCATGAGGTCCAGAATAAACAGAAGAAAAAATTGCTTCATCCAGCATGAGGTTAAGTTGCAGAACAATAGGGACATTATCATGTTACTGATGGTTTTGGCCGTTCCATGAAGTTCAGTTCATTCCTTGATAAAAGTGTATGTTTACTAAAAAAAGTACATAGAATAGGTCAGAAGCTGGGTTATATCACATAAATAATGGATTCACATTTCTATAGCTCAACAAAAGAGAGCAAATATGTCACTCAAGAATAAGTCAAGAATTAGCACACTTTGTCATGCAAGGCCATGTTCCACAGAATAAACAGGATTCTAAGAAATTACTTTTCTGTGGAAATTCAGCCGAGAACTAAAAAAAGCTACCCTTTCATCACTTATAATATGACTTTGAAGATATTATTAGAACTTACAATTGCTTTTCCTGAGCCATCTTCACTTAGACTTTACAGTCTCTTGTTTTTTCCACTGTTTTTTTTTTTTAACTAGTTTTTCATATCTCATTGCTTTTTAGAAGAGCACAAAGATCTTTAAGGTGAGGAAGAGTGCAAAAATGTATCTAGGGAAAACATACTGAAACTTTGCAAATCACGAGCTAGGAAATGTGTGTTAAAGTAGATACAGAATTCCAGACTAAAAACAGATGAATGTCAGAAGAAGAACATCTGCTTTGAAAAAAAGTTGGCAGCAGATCAGCTGAGCCTGATCTCTTTTATAACCTCTGCTCTTTTGTTTATATTTTTCTTTATTCGTTTGGTATTTTTATGGCTGTAGCTAATATGGAAGATTTCTTAAGGACAGTAGGATAAAGCTGTGAATACTTCATACATGAAATATAGTTTATCATCTATAACCAGGAAACAGGGAAAAAAAAGAAAAAGAGCAAATCTATCAACCCTTTCAAAGTAGAATATGTGAAAAAAAAAAAAAAGATGTATTGCAACTGGGACTGCAGACAATTGCTTAAGGATTAGATCTAGTTACTATTTCTTCTGAGACATTGATCCTGTTCAGATGTCTTCTTAATGGTAGTGCTATTTATTAAAGCTGCTTATTTAAGAGTGGTGACAATCTGTATATCTTCTTGTCTTTAATTTCTTCAAATAAACCTACTCTTCTCTGGGAGGTGAAACTCAGCCACAAATTACACTAATGCTGCTCTACGAGTCAGTTAATATATCATCATCTGAGGACAGGTTCTTTATGTCTGAATATCCAAAAATAACATGCAGGCTAGGCCTCAGTTTAGAAATTTGCATTTATTTATGTCCTATTGACTGTCTCCTACTTAAAAATATGGACGTATAAGTGCTTTGCTGTATGGATATATGGATGGAATTAAATCTCAATTCTCTCTCCCTTTTGAATATGAGTTTTTTAGTGACTAAGATGAGGCTCTTGACTGCAGAGGGAGTACGTGCCCACAGTTTGCAATCATTCCACGAGGAACTTGAACTGCTCAGCACAGAAATTTGGATTTTGGTTTACAGTATGTGTACTTTGGAATATAGGATTTGATATGGGCAGTACAGGATTTTTCATTTGAACTACTGAAATAAACTCCCAGATGCCAAAGTAATGACCAATAAGGGAGACTAGAGTTATATCATTAAGGTCTGTATTAATATAATTCACAGGAAACTACAACAATTATTTGAGCATCTTGACTACTGCATTCCTATTGGTTCGTGCTTTAACTAAGTAGGTACTGAATCAAAGCTCTGGTATAAAACAGTATTTTAGAAAGCAATTTCAAATAAAACACTGACAAAAAACCAATTTCAAATAAAACACTGACCAAAAAGAAGTCAATAAACTTTTCTTGGTTTGTTCTCAATTACTTGTGGGGAAAATAAACATTGGGAGAGAGGGCCAATTCTGCTTAAGATTGGCAGAAAAAAGAGAAGAGGAAGGGAAAACTAGTACAAGATCTGTGAAATAGACTGAGAGTGTCTTCTTTAAATGGGAAAAAATCTGAACTATGAAGTGAGAATAATGGACAAAACTGAACAAATGCTTGAAGATAGAAGTGTGGTGATGTGATTGCAGTGTCTCTATGATCAGACATGTATTTATAAGTAACATTTTGTCTAAAATAAGAACATTCATTTTAGTTGAAACTAATTTCATGAAAACTTTAAGAAATTGAACTTTTAGAAAATATTTTGCTAGAGTTTCCTTAAGGGAATGCTTCTGAAACTGTTTTGATCACAACTAGGCAGGTGGCCAGCTATGATCTCCACCCCAGATCACTGAATTGCACATCTCAGATTTGTTTCTCCATTCCCTTTCTTTCCACTTAGCCTGATTTCATTGCATCTTCTATAAAGCAGTTAGAATTTGATTTGGAGTTTTGGGGGGGTTATATTGTTTTCTGCAAAACATAATGTCTCGTGGATGAAAATTCAGTATGCTTTAAGAGTAATGGTTGGATAATAAAGTGCTTTGAAGGATAGGGTGTGCTACAAGGTAGGCAATTTTTCTTTAAAGCAGGATGACAATACAGTGTTTCAAAAATATCCACTGGCTTCTGACATACAAATTACAAAATCATTGAATCTCCTGTTTCAGCTATATGAGCAATAATCAAGCCTCAGCAGCCTTGGGGAAGTCAATTCATTGACACGACTCCACCAGCACCTCTGGGAAGAGTGCTAGTTTATTAAACTTTGCAGGCTGGCGCAGAACTTCACCCACCCTAAGAGGCAGAAAATCACAGTGGACCATTTCAGTACAAGTGAAAAACTCTATGTAGAAGAGGGAAGAAACCTTGTGTTTTCATTTAATGAAACAATGAAGAACAGAGACATGACAGAATCTTCTTTCTTCACTTCTTGGATGTGTGTGAGCACAGGTAAGGGCTGGGAAACTTCAGTGCACAATAAAGTGGGAAGCACACTATTGCCTTAGGGATGCTTGTTATTCTTATTAATCTTCAAGAACATTTTCAATACAGAAACTTCTTCAATACAGAAGTTTCAGAACCAGATTATTTTGGTTTGAAATTCATGCAGACTTGCTTTGCATTATTTCAGGTATGGTATTAGAAACAATTATTTTTACATTATTTTAAAGGGGTAGGAAAATATACTGAGGGGAACTGGATGGCCATACAGTATAAACTGACACGATTTCTTTGATTTAATTTTAACTAAAACTTACACAACTGAGAATCTAACACAGTGAGAAGAAGTAACTTGCCTCCAGTCATAGGCATGTAATAGAACCAGGAATAAAACCACAATTTCTGACTCCCAATCACAGGTAAATTAGCTATTACTTCCTACAGCATGCATCTACATTATCCTTGAGGAACACCTCAAAGCCAAATTCCCAACCTTCCACATTATCTAGATGTGGCAATGCCCGTGAGGCTTCCCTTAGAGTGATCCACCTGGTGAGCCAAGAACTAAAAATCTCCATTTTGCTTAGATCTTTAGGCACTCATAAGGGAACAAGTCAAAGCTGTCTTCTATGAAGACCCACGGGGGAAAAAACCCACAGGCAAACTGCAATAAAAATTCAGGACCAAAGACAGGTGAAACAAAGCTGTTTTCTCCACCCAAGTCATGAGGTCAGAGACCTGCTATTGCAGAACACATAAATGGCAGTCGGAATTTTTCTCCCTGAAAGTCAAAAACTAATGGAACAACATCCAAAGCTAATATTAACTAGAGCAAGTTGCACTGCAATTGACTGTGCAGTGTTTCAGATCAGGGTGAGTCTGATGACACACTAGGTGATAACAGTGAACCAGTTTTTCAGGAAATGCCAAAGGGTCTTGATTTTTCTGCCTAAAGGTGCTGTATCTGAAGTTCTTAAACATTATGACTCTCAAGGAGCTTCCAAGTGCTGAAGAAGGAAGTGGGAGTAGGTATCAGCAACACCTGGCCTAACAACACCCATGTGATACAGCAGGAGCAGGATGTTAGCTTTTATCGGCATGGCGATGCAGATAATGCAGGAGGTTGGATTTGGGTATTCTAAAACATCCCTCCTGACCACAGGACTGACTTGCCTCATGGAATGATATCCCCCAGTGCTTTAGGAGAGGGATGATCAGCACATCTGACATCACTGGGACCAGGATAGATAAGTGTTGATCTGCCATAAAAGGTTCTGAACATGGCCTTCCACCTCTGTAAATCATCTCACCACTCATCATCAGGAGACAGCAGCCACAGTAGATGTGCACGACGAAAGCTTGTAACTGCACCAATGCTGCTTGTGTGATATTTATAATAGGACATCCAGCATTTATGCCACACTTAGAAAGGCTGCAGCTAGCACAAACAATGGCTGCATGGCCAGGGAGTGTGGTGTAACAATGGCACTGCTTTTGCTGTGATGATTCCTGACCTCCTCTCTGAATGTCTGTTGGAGCTTCTATGTACTGAGGGGAAGCAAAGGGAAGAGGTGCAGCAAAGAGGTGCAGCCAGCACTAGTATAAAGCAACATCATAAATCATTTGAAGTACATGATACAAGTATATAAGGCATAGCTTGAATATTAGATACGTTAAGAAAGGAGCAGGCATACAAAGCCCTTTATTTGGTTTGGTTGTTTCTTCCACACATAATTTTTCCCAAGATTTAATTATATTTAAGAAACATCTCCAGAAAGTTCTTATTTCTATCCACTGACTGTCTTTTATGGCTTTGACCCAGTTAAGCCCTGGCTATGAATAGCAGCCCTGGATCTTGTTCTGTTTCCCTAAAAAATCTTAAAGAGGAATCTAAGAGCCTGAGATCCTCATGTGGTAACAAGAGAAGGATAAACCCAGTAAATGTTTCTCAAGCAAGATTTTGTCTAAATTTAGAAAAATTTAAGCAATTAATTGGGAAGAGAGCATCTCCCTCTGCAGGACTTCAGGGACACCTCTCTGGTTTCGCACAAGAATCGCAAGTGTTTCTTCCAGAAAAGCTTTTGATACCTAGAGAGTAAGTTAAAACCCCAGTTTCAGCAATTTCTGTTCCTACCCCAGTAATTTCAGTGAGTAGAATCAAGCATCTAGAGAGGAACCTAATGGATTTCAGACCACTTGTGCTTGAATGCCTTGATAGGTGAGTGATTACGAGAGAAAGCATGAGCTGATGATCAAAAAGTGTAAAAGTGAACTGTCATTTTAAGTAGGTTCTGTTTCTGGCTCTGGTCTGTTCTGTGCTTTATACAAATCACAATCGTATCCTCATTTTATGTAAGAAGAAAAAGTCATTATCAGCTTTTGGAAAAATACTGAACTATAGACAATTGTTGTTATTACACACATCTGGCCAAATTTTGAGGAGCCATAGAATAGGAAATAGCAGATAGTTCAGGCTGAGAGGCTCCACAATGAAAAGTAAATGCAAAATGCAATGCTCAAGCTCTAGCAGGTTAAATTGGCAATAATTAACCTTACTTCTCTTTTTCATATGTGTGAAAGAAAGATCAAAGACCTCTAATAAACCATTAGGACTTGCTTTATTGCTCTTTTTTCCCAGAAAAATAAGAGGTACTTTCTGTGAAGAGCATTTTTCTTAAAGTACCATTGAAATTAAAGGGATTATTTCAGTTCTGCACAGCCCACCTCAAATTTTATTCCAATATAGTTTCATTTTTTTCATTTCTAGTTTTACAAAGCTACAAATGGAATCTTATAAAAAACTTTCTGGTGATACAGGGTTGTATGTCAGAAAAGCACAAATTAATGCTGAAAGAGAAGTAAACAGCCTGATAATTTTCTTTTATTTATAATAGATGGAAGTGGAAATTAGAGAAAGAGAGAAATATGTGGTTGGTTCATGGTTTTTTCCAGTGGTGTATACCTGAAGGTCAGGTTCATTACCTGCACCATACTCCTTTGTATGTGCATCATCTCTTCTCCATCTCAGTTACCAGAACATCTCTCAAAGGCCTGCCTAGAACGGTGACCCAAACCAATATTTAACCTCAGTCCAACTAGCAACCGAATCACATTCTGCAGCACCCTGTGTAAGGTTCTCGAGTCTTTCTGGAAATGTTCCTTGCCATCTCCGGGAACCAGAGTGCTCCTCGGCGGCGCAGCGCTGCCCACAGTGCGCCATCCCACCAGCAGAAGGCTCCCTATCCCACCGAGTGCCGCGGGAGCATCATTCCCGAGCGGCCGGGCTGCGCAAGGCGAGGAGCGGGGGGCGAGCGCCGGGAGGGAGGAGGCTGCAGCTCACTCACACACCAGGAGCGGAACGAGGGATCCTCCCCACCAGACACTCCATCGCTGCCGCGCTCGGCTATCCCGTACCCATTATACGCTGATTGTTTGCTTTTGTGCTAATGCTTAAGGCGACTGCGTCTAGCCTATTGCCTCTTTTTACTTTTGGCTTTTAAATGAATTCTCTGTTACTCGGTGTGCAAGTATTTGCATGCGTCTACCGGTTGACAGGCTCATATCACTTTCATCTGCACGTGTGGTATGCCCAAAGTGTGGGGTATGCGTGGATGGGAACTTCAGTGACATCTCCAATATGGCTGATTATTCTGAAATCCATCCTGCTTGATAGTGTATGTTTTATTGAAGTACAGAGGGCTGAATTAATCTCCGTGCCAAAAGCTAACTTAGCCTCAGATCACAGAATATGAAATTCAGTAGTACATTTCTTCTGCCTCTTCTCTGCACTGCAACAGAGAAAGTCACAGCAGGCTTCCCCTGCTCACCAGGGCTACGCGGGACCCTCCAGCAATCCTCAGGACTATGACCTGCAGCAGCACAGAGAATGTCTTTCCATATACTTTCATGCCCCTCAAAGCCCTCTTCCGCGGCAGCACAGTGGTGACCACTTCAAATGAGCTCTAGCTAAAAATTGCCTTTACACAGAAAAACGCTTCTGTGAGTTACTTATGGCAGCTTTACAGCTCATTTACGTAAAGGAATCATGAGCCACAGATGAATCAGGCTCAAATAAAATGATTTGCAAAAGGCCACACAGTAAGCAGCAGGGAGGGTGTGAGCCAGGGACATAGTGCATGCCCTATTGTGCTTGGTTTTGCCAGTGCAAAAATCCAATGCCAGCGTGCAAAATACACCATTTTCTCTGCTCCAAATCTCGACAAAGAGACAAACAAAAGTAGTTTTCTCTCATGTCTTACAGCTGCCTAGCAAACCAACCTTCACATCTGACTTTCAGAACTTTATGGAAAATTGTAACTTCTTTTTTGCAGACAAAATTATAAAGCATCTTTTAAAGAAAACTTTATACCTACACTATTCTCCCATCTCGGGAGGAAACTTAAATGTAGTGAAGACTTTGAAGTAAGCCTTGGGTTTGATACAATGGTCTAACCTGATTAGAAATCATGCAAACTCTTGCTGCTCTTTAGCTGTATTCCCCCACAGGCTGTATTACAGCTCTCTAACCAGTCCCACAGCATTGAATGATGTCATGGGATCTGCAGCTCAGTGAGATGAAAGGGATAAAGCGGAACCCGCTGGCACTGGGGAAAGCTTCCAACACACAATCCACAACACAGCTTGGGAACTCAAAAGCTACAGATCCAGCCACTCAACCCCAAGCATTTCAGAATCGTGTGCATTCTCCCAGCGCAAGCAAGGAAAGGGGGAAAAGAGCTACTGCAGAACACTGAAAGGCAGAATTTGAGCGCAACTACCTGCTGGAAAAGGAGCTCTTTTTCCTCGTCAAAGCACTGCCTTTGATGTACGGCAACTGATCACTGATCAGATTACAGGCATTTGGTCTCAGTGCTCGTCTGCCTTTGATCTGCATGGTTAATTTTATTTTCCCGGATTTGGAGTTTCGTCTGGGCTTGTGCTGACATACTTTTTTTTTTTTTTTTTTTTTTTTTTTTTTTTTTTTTTTTAAAGGAGGTAAAAGCATTTAATACAGAAGTTCCGGCAGTGTGAAATTAAGCTGCAGAAACTCTGGCACTGGAAAACTTCATCAGATAACAGGTACTGATTTTTGGGGTTTTTTTCAGTTTTGTGTTGCAAGATTTTAAGAAATTATGAAGTTCACATAACCAATAATACTACACACCGTTGTGTGTACAAAGTTCAAAAGATTGTTTGTAATTTATGCAGCATTTTGTTTGCAACTCTTGGGCAGAATTATATTGAGAACAGACTATCTAGAATAATAGGTAGAAAACTGAAGCAAGCCCAGTGTTTTTCAATGCTGTGGGGGTACATAAGATTTTGGGTTGCACTGCTCATTCATACCATCTATAGTTCTGTAAATTTATATTTGAATACATGTATTTCATGACTCAGGAGAGTACTTATTTTCTAAGGAAAGACCAACCATGTCTCCTACACACTGTGATACTTTGTTTGCTCTCAGTGCATTTATTAAACTGTGTCTTCTTCAAATACATTTTTAAGCCTAATAGTTCCATACTTGAGATGAAGAAAAGTTTCCATTCCCAAAAGTTATTAGATCTAAATTTATAAACATAACATCTTTATACACAATAGGAAATGGTTTTATTTTAAGATTGAAGAGATTAAAGTTCAGCTGTCCCATATGAAATCTTGAAAATAAAAATAATCTTTTAACCTGATGATTGAAGTTTCCTCTAAGGCATTTTAATAAATATAATAAAGAAATCTTAGGTTTGTCTACAGCCAACAGCAAGTGCTGCTGAACTTCATAGAAGTTTGGGTGCATTTTAGTGATGCAATTTCCATTCACAGTGTTTTGTGTTTTGTTCCTCAAACTCATGTTTATGAAAAGCATTGTGTTGAAGAAATTTTAAGACATCTACTACAGAAATTCATTATAAGGGAACAGTCTTTTGAAGGTTTAGGATTATACACACTTTTACAGTTTTAAAGGGCCAGATCTCTGTGTGAGTTTGGGCCAAATCCATTAATGTTCTGTGCCTGCATCTGGAGTCAGACTGTGAACATAAGACTCAAACACCTTCTGTAGTATTTAAATTTAATTTAGATTTTCAGAAGAACTTAGAACCCATAATTGGGACCAGACTTGCAAACATTCCAGACACTGAGGTCTTTGAAGATTTAGTCTTAATGGTGGCTAGGAATACTGACTTATATATTCTTAAGTCTAAACTTAAGTGTATATAAATCTTAAATACATTTATTAATAATTTGCAACTAAAAGTCAGCATAAATTATAGCTGTTAAGCATCACTTGAAAACTATTCTTTGGGGGGTCTACCAGTCCACAGGACCTTCAAGATGTTCATATTTCGTTATGCCCATAGTGCAACATAGAACCCCAAATTTTAACAGTCTGCTTGCATCTGAGTAAGATCAAGTTATCAACGCTTCCAGATAAATGTAGTTAGCTTTCATTAGTCAGTCTGCAAAATTTGTTTCTTCTAATTAAAACTATATTTGTATATATAAAACTTCGATTTGCTAAATATCAAGAGATAATATACCAGACATAAATTAACTCGGCCTGTCTTGGTATAATTTAATTTTCTATGCCACCAATTAATTCATATTCTCACTTAACAAGTCAATTATATTATAAGGAAAGTAATTAGCACTGTATGAATAATATGTGTATAGCTGTCAAGGAAGAATATGATTTAAGGCATAGCCAAAGCAAAATTTAGTATTTCTCCCTAACAATGATGTACTAAAACATCCTGAAAAGATGTCTTTATTTATTAATTCTATGCTTCACTGATGAGCTTCTCTGCTTTTCCAGTCCCCTCTTGCTTGTTGCTTGTTTTCCAATATGTACATCTGTTTTCTGAGCAAAATTGCTTCTAAACCTTACCTCTACTTGGTGTAAAGTAGAAAGGGAAGCAAATTTTTAAAAATAGCGGAAGAAGGAGTCTTTTTCCTCAGAAGTCAAAATAGCTATGCAAGTCTCATATAATTAAACTATCACTACAAGGATCTGACCTATCACACAAATAGGTGAAGTTCCACACAGAAGGAACACTGGTTAATCAGCTAGATTACACTGTTGAGTGGGATTTGCATAGATAATTATTTGCAACATCTGGGCCCTGAAAATGCTTGCAAGAAACAAGGTTTTTTTCATTTTGTAAAAAGTCCCCAGGATTTTAGGTAATCTCCCCAGATATTTAAACAAAGATGGGCGTCAACCCAATTAAACTGAAAAATATCTTTGCTTGTCTGTGTGTAAGTGAGGCTGAAAATAAAGCACACTTGAACACATTCATGCATAGTGGGAAGAGGGTTTTCAGCATTTTTGTTGTTTTAAATAGCAGCTCTCTGACAGGTTAGCCTGTCATTGATCTGACTTTTAAAGATTAAATAGTAATAATTCTTGGCACTAGTAACTTCACTTTTACTAAGAGCTGTATAAACATTAATTAATCCTCAGGCTTAAGCCTTCAGAAACAAAAAGTTCACAATGCTTTTTCAAGCAAATCTGACTAGGAAACTCACAAGTGTATGATTTATTTATTAAAATAGCTTGAGAAAATTCCGATTATAAATAGAGCCATTTCCAAACAGTGTGCCTTAGATAACATCATAAACATATCTTAAGGTTTGTAATAGTTAAGATTATCAAAAGACATTGCACAGTTATACTGACATCAGTTTCCAACAGCTGTCATAACAAGAGTAGATCTATCTCACAGTTGACTGGGGGAACTGTGTTAGCATTTGAGATATGGAGATAACAACTTCCTATTGCTGTACAATTTCTGCTTCCACATCAGATATGTCACGCAACTTAGTCTTATCAAAGGGGTCAGCTGAACCTGCTTTCCAAATATTTCTTTTTTGGTTTCTCTGTTGTAGTGAGAATCTCTGTACTAGTTCTAACAATTCACTTCTTCAATTTCCTGAGAAGCATCAAGGTTTAAAACAAAGTAAACACTGCAATTTTCAACATCTTTCAATGATGAATGGAACTAATTCGTCCATTTACATTCAGAGGAAAGATTGTACATGCTACAACAAGGACTTAAAAGTTTAAGCTTCAGTGTTACAGACAACATGTTGCTCTGAGCTCATTAGCATAGTAACCCACTGTCTGATCAAAGTCTTAGTGTTTCTTTATATGGTAATCCTGAGTGTTTAGTCAACACTTCAAGAACTCTGGAATATTTAAATGCCTTTGTCTAACTACACTACTTTAAAACAAGTATCTGAAACATACAGGATCATTCTGCTAAGAAAAACTCATGCGATAGTTTCAGTGGTGGCTCCAGAAAACAGACAACTTACAAAAGATTGCCTGTAAGTAGTGAGGCTGTGTACAATACTCAGTGCTGTGCAGCAGCTGCTATTCACAACAGATGCGCTGCTGTCACGCCGCAGTATGCCATTCCTCACTGAAATTCCAGCCTCTTGCAGAGCTCCTCCTGGCAAGGGTCCTGAAGCAAAGCTCTTCTTTGAAGGCCCTTTAGAAGATAATTACATGAAAACCCCTGTACATTCTGAGCTGTTTGGGTTTTATAATTGAAAACAACTAGCTTTACAGCAATGACTTCTCTCTTTGCATACAACTTGCTGGATTTCAATAAACACTCCTTGTTTTTAGAGAAGCCCATGTGGCTGGTGATCTTCAAAATTTTGTCTGTGAGGAGCTCTAAAAATTCTGTTCATTTGAAACTGCTTTACCTCCCAGTATAAGCATTCGTTCATTTTTTCAGAGCCTAACCCAGTTCCTTCTGTTTCTGTACAGTTGTCTAGACTGTAAGTGAATCATTAACCTTTTCATTAGAAGTAAAACTAATGACCTGAAATCCCTGCAGCAGCAGTTCTTTTACCAAGGTCTCCAAGACTGGTTTCACCAATGCTGGACCATCACTAACTTCAGAAAAACTCCTAATTTGTGTCACAGTAAGTAGCAGTAACACCCGGCCTTATGACTGTGGAAAGGGCTGGGTTTCTCCATTTCTCCATGGATACTGGCATTTGGTATCGACACTGTGCTTACAGCTGGCTAAGTTATTACCTGAAGAATGGATAAAATATTTCAGGCTCTGAGCTAGCAGGAAAAAAAGGCTACTCAAGTACTTTGGAAATGAGGGTTTGCAGAGAGGGGAATTTGCAGTGTGTTGTCAGAAAGCCCCCATCATGTTTTTTGGGCAGAAGAGGTGGAAAGGGCTTTGCTGAGTTACAAGAACTCATTCTACACTCACCTGAACAGTGGTCAAGGGCCAGTCCCTTTAGAACAGCCCAATAACCATAAGCCTGAACTCCCTCTGAGGGGGATCAGCAATGCCAAGGCTGCAGTCCCAAAGCCGGGCAATGTCTGGAGGCAGGGGTGGGCACAGGAGTGCACTGGTATCCTGTCCTTCTGGTGGGATGAAAGAGACACCAGCTCCTCACTTGTGATTCACCCTGGCTTTGCACCACTGGTACGAGGNTCCGTCCATCCATCCATCCATCCATCCATCCATCCATCCATCCATCCATCCATCCATCCATCCATCCCATTGGCTGCCCGCGCTCAGCTGACGGGGCCGGCCCGGGGCGGGCGCGGCGTTGCCGGGGTGACGGGGCGGGCGCCGAGGGGAGGCGGTGGCGGCGGGGGCGGCGCGGGGCGAGGGGCGAGCGGTCCTGGGCCGGCCGGGGTGGCCGCTGCTGCGGCGTGGCAGGTGGGTGCGTGCGACAGCCGGGCGGGCCGAGCCCCCGCCGCGGAGCGGGGCGGTCCCAGGGGAAGCGGCGGCTCCGGGCACCGCTGCCCCGAGGCTGCCCCGAGGCTGCCCCGGCTGGCACCGACCCGCGCTGCCGGCCACGGGGCCCGCGGTGGGCGGCGAGGGAGGGAGGTGATGGTGGCGAGCTCCGCGGAAAGCGCAGGCTGCGGCAGCAGGGGCGCGGGCAGGGCTCCGCCGGGCCCCTTCCTCCCCGCCGTGGCTGCGGCTCTGCCGCTCCGAGCCGCCCCCGCTGGGTGCGCGGGGCACGGCGCGGGCACGGAGCCCCGGCTGCTGCTGCTGGTGGGTTCCGCGGGTCTCGACAGCCCTGGAGTGGCCGCTCCGCGCCCCGGAGCGCGGCGAACAAAAAGCCCTTGAAAGCTGGGCTTTCATGTTCGGAAGCGCTTCTCGTGTCTGCTGTGCAAATCTGTTCGCTTCAAACAATTTTAGAGCTGGAGTTGAAGGAATAGGAGCTCCTAACTTTTTCTTTTTGCTGGTAAGAGGTTTAAAAGCCCCAATTACATTTCGATTTATTGAAAAGATTTTGATTGTTTGACTTCCTTTCCTGATGGCTGTCCCCATTAAATCTGACCTTGGACTGAAAGCTTTACCTGATGTTCATGAAAAGTCTAAATACTTGTTTACTACCTTTATATTTACAACTACTTTAGATGGATGCTTTTATCGAGTTTGTAAAATGGTCCAGTAGAATTTGAGTAAGTGAGAAATTGATTCAGTCTGTAGGTAGGTTCTTAACTACAGCATAGTCTCTTTCAATCACACCTTCACCATCATGTGTAAAACAAGTTACTTAGGCATGTTACCTGGGAGCTTGTTACCATAAGAGAAAAGGGTTGGGTTTTTTGGGTGGGTTTTTTTTTGTTGTTGTTGTTGCTCTTTTTGGTTGGTTGATTTACTGTTTTTTCTGTTTTCTTTTAGACCTAGAAGTAAGCTTCTTTATTAGTTTACTAGTGAGATGCTTAAAATGTCAGTTAAGGCGGTAATAAGTCACTTTCTTTCACTTTCAACAACTTGCAATCCTAATAAAAGAGAATGGTGTGAATGAAAGTAACTCATGTCTGTGGTTTTTAAGACCCTGCATGCCATCCAAAACTGCTCACGGCTGGCTGGATAAATGTAGCATATTGGCATTGCACCATTGCAAGGTGTATTAACTGTCTTAACCAGCCCAATGCTTTTTAATTCATGATCCCTAAAAATTACTTGGAAAAAGAACTGTTTGTATATTTTGGTGTAGATGAAGTCTGAACATAATACTGGCGTTCTCAATGTATTACTTATTCACATATCTGAGTACAAAAGTACGAGTGTATCTTGACACTGAGCTTTCATCTAGCAAACCAGTGTCTCCTAGAACTTGAGATGGGTGAGATGTATTAAACAGAAGGAGCAACATTTTTTTTTACCACAGTTTTGATGTTGTATGAGTAGGCTCATCAACTATGGTGAGAGTGGGAGTTCCTGTGTGAATCACAGGCTCTGATCCTCTAAAAATTAGCTTTGCTTATGTGTAGGAAAAACGTTACCACATTGCACCTTTGTTACAATATTTCACACTAATGTCCAATTAATGATAAGCTGGATATGTTGAAGAACACAAATGATAAACTGCATTATCACCATTATTCCTGTAAAGACAAGTACCTCAATTAATATAACTTGAAGTGTGTGGTACTGAGAAGGAGAAAAAATATTTCCTGGCTGTGTCTTGTGGCCCTGTCTTCTTCTCACCTCCCTCGGCCCCTAAAATACATCCAAGTGTTTTTGATCACCAGCAAGGTTCTAACTTTAATCTTCTACCTTTGTCTTTACAAAATTAGAAATAAATCCATATCTGCCTAATGTCATACAATTCCATGTATGGCAGGTCTGTAAAATACAGATCTTTTCAACATGACATTTCATGTGATGAATGTGCCCTAGCTGATAGTATGGAGGTTTTTTCCCCCACATTTCTTAGGAAAGCTGGAGCAAAAGACCTCATTTAATTCACAAAGGGAAAGACTACAAGGGTTGTGGGCACGGTGTAAAGGGAAGGTGTTCTAGACCTGTGAGACAGAAATAACAATGTGCAGCACTGTAGTGGAAGTTCTTGTCCCTAACTTGCTCCCTTTCTTTGTCTTTGTCGTTGCAGCAGCATAAGTACTTTCCCTTCTCTTGTTTCTTGCCCCTGGGGCACCGACTCTGCTAAAGCCATCTGCCACTCCTTGTTTTATTGCCTGCAGTTGACAGCTGCGGGTGGGAAGTAGGTGGTTAGAAAGGAGCTGAGACCCTGTTTGTTGGATACCAGAGACCTCTGTTGGCAAGATAACATGCTTATATTTTCATCCCTCTTTCGTACCCAGAACTTCTCAGAGTAGTCTTCCAGTGTTATAGAGCGTGTGAAAAGTGGTTGTCAAGTAAAAATATCAAATGAAATATGGGAAATTTTTAAGACCGGGTTGTGAATTAACTGGGAATTCACAACTTAAGTTTGAGTGAACGTGAAGTTGGGACTCTTCATTTCTGAAGTTTCCCTTAGAAGATGGATGACGTTGACTTCAAAGTTTTGATGCTTCCTTGTCTGAGAAACCTGCTAGTCAGCCATAATTTAGTCGTGCTGCTTTGATGCTTGAGGTGGTATGTCTTTCATAGTGGAACTTTAAGTTTTTTTGAGAGAAAAAAGAAGTATTTTTTTGACATGACTTTGAAATAAAATGATGACTACTATTCAAGGAAGCTGGTAAATATAAGAGTAAATTTTAGAGGGCGATGGATTCTAGAACCCTAAAGGCTGGAAGTTCTTACTTCCACAATACATTTATGACAGGTTTCTAATTTATGGTTTGATATTGCCCTCTTTATGCATATGCACAGTAGGCCCCAGATGACCTTAAAATTATGCAACCACATTTCCTAATGCAAGTTCTCTATTCTGAGTTCAGTACATTACCAGAAATAATTGCTTTTCCCTGAGTATTTTAGGCAAGCATATTACTGTTAACCTAATAAGATGTATTTGGAATGATCTAGTGACCTCAAAAAACTCTGTCCACCGGTTTCTTTCCTCTAATAAAATTGAGTGTAACTGATCTCAGTGTTTTAAGTATCAGTATCTGGACAAGAGTGAATAGTCTTTAAAGGTGTGGAACCTCTGTTTGCTCGCACATGTTTTAGAGGCGAAAAACTTCTAATAACTTCTTACTTGAAAGCACGAGGTAAATGGCTGGTGTCCAACAGACATCAGTATAATGGCCCCTGATACCATGAGAGAAGAAATTTGCCCAATGGCAACTTATTACTAAGTGCTGCAGTCTCTGCTTTTTAAGCAGGACTTTTGACCAAACTGGAGATTTAAACAGGAAGCATGCAGCTGACACAGTTATCTCTCCTTTGGGACTTGTGTCCAATACAACGAGTTATTAATGTGCCCTAACCATTAAGGTGCCTTTCAATTATTTTTATCAAAATGTTGTCATGAAAGAAACATCTTATTTCATTTGTCCTCTTAAAAATGGTTATTTCTTGTACACTGGCTCATTTCTTTCTCACATGTTAGTCGGTATGTAGTCTTTGCTGTTGTTTTGGTAGGAGTGGTGACAGTGGGCACAATGATGGCATGATAGAGTACCACAGGCATCCCTACATGTCTGCTGAAGTTATTTAAATGTGTTTTGGTGCTACTGAAGTGCTCTGAAGTTTAAGGTCCATAGACCTACAAGCTTCTTTTGGAATCTTTGTTGATTATAGAAGACGTATTATACAGAAGATACCTCATATGCTAGGCCTAAAGCTGTAAGATCTCATGAAACTTGTGATGATTGGTCAAAAAACTGAAGCTTAGTTAAGTGTTGGAGAAGTTGGAGAAGGCCTTGATAGTTTTATGCCAGTTATAAAACGCTTGATTTTGAAAATTTACTCTGGGTTATGGAACTCCTGGGGATTGGACTTGCCAAGACTGTTATAAAGGCAGTAGATTTTCTTTTAAATAGAGAATATTTCACAGCTGCGATCAAATTTCACACCTAAGTGAACAAAATCTATTTTGGTACAGGATGGTATACCTTATGCTTTTTTACGTTCTAAAAGTATTTGAGGTACTTGCTATAAGAAGATCATCTTATAACAGGGCAATTCTAAAACTGAAATACAAGATGTCAGCATGACCAGCAAGATTTTTTAATACTGTCTTTTGTTCTGTACTGGCATTTGATTTTTATTCCAATTATGACTCCAGAATACTAAAAGACAAAAATATGTAATTAGCTTTGTTTCAGTATTGATTTTGGTAAGTTGTATGTATTGTGTTACAGCTCTGTATTTTAGGTCATTAGGCTTAGTACAGCTCACTGGTATTTTTTGTACTGAAAATTCTGTGTGAAACTTGACACAAACATATACAATTGTTACAATCTTCAGTTTCTTTTTGATATGTTTCACATCTATTTTCAGAAGCAAAAGTAAATATTGAAACTTAAAATAAAACTTACTTTTAACCTTAGGAAGTACGCTGGTTTTGAAGTTTTGGTAGTATTCTGTAGATGGTCAGAGTTACATTAGCACTGTACTATGATTTAGCTATTTTTTAATTATTAAGGAATATATATGACTTGGAGTAATCACTTGACATTTAAATCTAAGAAATTCAATTACATTTACAACTTTATCTCCCTTGCACACTTCTGTAATTTTTTAAGTCCTATAGCAATTAAGAAAGCACATGAAGTATTTATTTTTTCCACTAAACAACATTACGTGAAATCAAAAATTAATGGGGATTTTTCTCCCAAATCCTACTAATTTCAGCATGATTCTTTGAATCAATATTTAATCAGTTTATTTAATTTAACTCTTAGACTTTTTGCTTTACTGTCTTGAACTTCTCTGAAGTCAAGCCTGTTTTACAGGACTGCTTTTCTGTAAGCAGTATAAAGTTGTTTATTGTATTAAGATTCATAGTTATTTTTAATTTCTTCATATATTACTCTTGAATTTCTCTAGCATTCCAAAGGGAATGAACAGCAAAACTGAACAGGATCAAAACTAAGACTTTCTTGATACTTATTTCAAGGTTACTGAGGTGCAAAGTCTTTCAATTTGTCTCTTATCTTATCTGGTTTTACTTAGAAGATATTCAGTTACTTTTTGGCCAGATGATATAATGTATGGTATGTGTATTTAACCATTTTTTATGTTTCAAAAAATAGATAGAAACGTTTCTTGAAATTTCCCTTAACAGTATTTTAACTGTCTCTGCTCACTGCTTGCTCTTTGCTGTTACTAGAAATGGTTTTGTTTGTGCATACCCATTTTTTTCAGTATTAGAATTGTCAGCTTCACATTACTTCAGAACTTTAAAAAATTTTTTACTCTACTTTTTCATTTTTCTAGTTGCTTTACAGTACTTTTTACATGAAGTCGTGTTTTGGTCATCTAGAATTGTTTCTGAAATTTTTTCTATTTAATATTTCTTGCCTTCATTTTTTTTCCCTCAAAAAAAGAAACCCATGTCAAATACTATATCTGTATGTACTTGTATTCCTTGAGAGTATGTCTTCTTTTTTAACCCATGTTGACATGCATTTAATCTGATAATTGTCATTGCCCCATAGACCATTACCATCACTAAGTGAGAAATAACCATAAAAATGTTATCTTGGCTTTCCCATGGACTGCTGTCTGACACATCTCTACCTGCTCTGTTCTTTTTAGGAGACTCTTCTCTTTTTACACTTCAAAATACAGCTTGTCTTAAAAAACACCAATAGGGGAACTGAAGTATATTTTCTTCTTATTGTTTAGAATTCATTAACTAGGATATTCATGCAGTGAAATGTGAAATTGTGTGTTAATTATAGTTTATGTTCATTCTGGTTATATACTTTTGCAAGCATATTATACTTGCAGTATTTCCATAGTGGAAAGCAGTTTGTGTCTTAATGTTTTGCTCTGTTATTTTCCTTTTGTTTTGGGTTCCATCCTTTCATTTGTCAGTCTCTACTCGTAAATGATAAAAACACCATGACATATCTGAAGAAATTTATTTTTGTGTGTTGATCATGTACTGGGTGTTGAACAAGAAAGAAGCAAACATATGTTAGGGATGTTGGATTAAACTTTTTTGGTGTTCTCAACTCTAGACTGATAGCCATCTCTTTCTTATGAGACTTAAAACTATAGAAACTTTGTGTTTATTTTCTTGTCTTCAAAAGCCATATGATTTTAAAGCATGTGTTTGTTGTTTAGCAGCTTCCGGGAATCCATCTGAAAATGTTGATGGAATTGACAGACTGTGTTTTGACATCACAGTGTCATGAAGTACCATGGACATGTGACTTCTGCAATTTAAATGATGTAAATATAATGATTTTTTTCTATTTATATTTTTCTAGGGAGAAAGGTTTAATCACAAGAAATGGATGCTAAAGGATTACAAGGAGATGATAAACTGAAGGTGCTTGTCATTTTACTAGCATGTTTGGTAAGTTAAAGATTAATATTTTTCCCCCATGTTGAAAAAAATTGTACTGAACACAGAATCTGTGTGTTTTGTTTTGCACATTACTGCTAACACTAAAGGTCTTCAAATGCTGCACACAGACGGTTGCTTACACATTTTATTGATTTGAGCTTAAGCTTGGTTCACTGATTAATTTAATTTTTGGCTTACAGTTACAAAATTTTACCATGTGAGTCTCTTCATGGGCAAAGGAGCGGACTAGGACAGAAAATAGAGGTGAATATAATGCTGTGGAGGTGATACTGCCTCACTTCGGAGGTGGCCATCTCTTACTCCAGTGTGCTGTATGCTTATTTTAGGTGTTTGGAGTATTCAGTTTATGGACAGAATGTAGTGGAGCACACAATTACATTGGCTGCCCAGTGTACTTAACTCTGGCTTGCTGTAGAACTAAGGGTAATTAATAATTCAGAAAGTTATTTTTAAGATCAAAGCATGGCTTTATTTCTCAGATTTAATATATTTTGATGAATTTACCTTTTTTTTTTTTTGTCATTGTTTTGTTGTTGGTTTGCGATTTTCAGCTAAGTAAGGTAATTTGTGAGACTGGAGACTGCAGAGAACAAGAATTTAGGGACCAGACTGGAAACTGTATCCTCTGCAAACAATGTGGACCTGGAATGGAACTCTCAAAGGTAAGGAAATCATGCTTTCTTGCATTTACTTTATTTCTCTTAAGTGCATTTATGTATGTGGTCTAAAGTAATGGAGATCTATACTTACATGAAATTATTTACTGTTTTGGCATTTGAGCCTTTTGCAGTGTTTCAAGAACCATGTTATCTGTTTCATTTTATATAAAATGCTCAGTTCAGAAAATGAGGATGCTACTAATAAATAGGCAGTACCATCTGGATGGGCTCTCAAATTATTGTTTTAAAGGTGAGTTACTTCTACAAAGGAGGGAAGAAACCACAAAGGGGAAAAAAACCTACAGGGAGTTAAGACTAAATAAACTTACTCTGTAGAAGAAAATGTGAAAAATTAACTTCAAACCAGTGATTGGTACAAACTGCTAACATGGAGGGGCTTAATTTTTACAGTGCTGACATTCAGAATCATTTCTGGGTTTTTGGTGACAAAGTTTAAATATTTTACATATGACTTTTTGTCTTAATAGAATGGCTTATAATAAAAAGGTCATAAGTACATAAATAGAGAATAAGATTCAAATGAGAGCTAATATATTCCCTTAGAACAGGAAGGAGACAGGCAATTGTTCTATTTTCACTAGGTCTGTGCTTGGAGCCCTTAAGGAAGCCAGGTTCAAGTCAGGCCTAATTTCTTTGTTTTACAAGTCATTAAAAATGCTCTAAACCTAATTCTTATCTTCATGCCATGTAAAGTAATTGAAAAAGTTGAGGCCAGAAAAAACACATGATAATATTTAGAAAGCACATAAGAAGTTCTTGTTAATATCATGGAGAAGGAAATACTATTCTGAATCTTATGTAATTGTATTTCGCTTTTATAATAATTGTATTTCTCCCAAAAGAAAATTTCTGTAAAAATTTTTGAATTATTAGATTTTTAGGGCAGTGGAAATCAAACAATGGAGATGAATGCTGGCTGGGATTATGGGCTGGGATTCAGTAGAACTAGAAAGTTCACTTGACAAAATTTTCAACAAAATTCCGAGTCTGAATGCAAGTCACAAGGGGGATCTTAGTTGTCTTCAGTGCAGAGAAAGTAGATGCTGTGCATGAGCAGGAATAGAGAACAATGAAGGAAGATACAGCTGAAAGAAGAAGGAGGCAGGGATTTGTTGGGATTCACTAACTCAGTTACTGGAGGTGAAAAAGACAACAAAATGAGTTGTGTGTCTTGGGAGACTGGATGTCTTGAGGGAGCAAGCGTGTTCTGCCAGAGACGTGAGGATGGTAAGGCAAAAGGAGTGCAGGGTGGTGGTAGGAAGGGTGAGTAGACCTACTCATGCCTGTGTAAAACCCTCTCTTCAGTGCCTAGCTCTATACCCTCATCTTGCCCATTGCTGGAGTGTGAAGCTGTGACCCTGACATAACTGTGCAGTCAGGTCCATACCTGAGAGGTGGGGCCATAAAGAGCACACCCTTTGCATGCAGAAGGGCAAACTCTGTCTTGTGCTTCTACTGATAGTGGAAGAAGAATGGTGAAGGTGGAATTTAGGGTGTTTAGGGGAATTTGTAATGTTTCTTTTGAATTTTTTTTAATATGAACTGTTTCTAAGTTTGGTGTGTATGTGTGTTCAAACTGCAGGGGGAAAAAGAAGCTTTCAGTTTATGGCTCTGTAGTTCCTACTATGTTCAGCTCTGAAAAAAAGCACAAGTTAAGTACTGTGGCTTGTGTGTGATTCGAAGGGATTTACTGAAATTGAGTGACACATTTTCTCTATCTCTTGACCCCCTGTGGTGAGTGTTGGGTGCATTAACAGAAATACTTAGTTTCACACTTCAGTGGGAATCCCTTTGTATGTTGGGCAGTATTAGTAAAGCTTTAGTCATACCAGCAATGCTGTTAAAGCAGAGATTTGGGCATGACTTAGGACATGAATGTGGTTTAGTTTGGATTTTTTCAGATTGGCCTTAAATTTGAGAACTCAAAGGTTCTAGGGGCTGTTTTAATTTATAAAGGCACTTGTAAATATGGCACTTTGTAACAGTGGGCCAGTACTATGTGCATTTATATAGTCAGATAGTATACTTACCTACTTGGCGAATAAAACCAAAAAGCATAAAAACTAAGGCCCTCGGTAATTACTCTCAATTTAATAAGGAAACACTAAACTAAAACAGCGAGGTTATGGTTTGCAATAGTACACTATTCAAGTTTATGGTTTTGCTTCACCTGCTTTTGTTTACAGTCTGATAGTCCTGATTCTTAGGACCAGTTTGGTGTTTTTGAAAATATGAATGCTTGATTAATTTCACTATGTAAGCAATTACTTCTCACAGACAGTAAATAGACTTTCAAAAATACTGTTTTCTATACTAGAAATAAAATAACATATTTTGCTCAAACCTACATGAGTGGAATTGTAATTTCCTTCATAAGTAGAGGAACAATTTTCTGTGAATCATAGTGAAGGATGTCATGCTGTGGCTATAACTGAAATGTGGTTGAAAGTAGTCATGTAGAACTACAGCTTGAAGCAACAAATATGTTAAGTCAAAGGTCAGAATGCAAAGGGAAGAGGTGTTTAATGATACACTTGAAGTAATTTGCAGCCCAGGAGAAGTTTTGTTTGCTTGGTTTTTTTACATATGAGAAAGCAATGATATAATAATGCTATAGTTTAATAACAGCTTCTTAACACTAAATAATGTGTCAGTTTTCCTATTAAATATTTAGTGGTCATGAATATGACTAGATATACTGCTGGATATGTGAGCATGATTGTGTGTCTAGGTGTATAGTAGAACAGAATGTTAGTGGTGGGGTTTTTGGTTCAGTTCCCCCTGAGTGTTTTAAGCAATTGACAGACAGGTTTCTTTTTTATGTTTGTAACAAAACGCATCAGCTTATATTGTTGAATGCAAAAGCCCAGCTTTTCTATCTGGTGCATGAGAAATTACTTTATCTCAGTTACAATTTAAATATGTAGTTTTCTTTCCTCTCATGACTGACTTTACAGAAATACAGGGCAAAAACCCAGCTGTACAGAGTGCATATGTGTGTGTGTGTTATTTACAACTTCAGTAAGATATATATATATATATATCTTTGTTGCTATACTATATGAGTATTTCACCTTTCTAAATTAGGGAAGTGCTGTTGCCCTTTCTCAATTTATACATGAGACACTAACATAAATCAACTTGCCCATGGTAATGCAGAATTTTTTTGGTAGAACAGAGTAGACAGAGGTCTTAGAGTGTAACAGAGGCTTTCTCTTCACAAGGCACCACAAGACAAAGGGTGATGGGCACAAATTGTACCAGGAGAATTTCTTTTTTACAGTGAGAACATTCATTCACTGAAATGATATCCCTGAAGTCCCCATCACTGGGAGTTTATAGGATGCAACTGGACAAGTTGCTAGATAATCTCAGATCAGATCAGGTCCCTGACCCATGAAAGTTTGAATCAGATGTTCTTTCAAGCTTCCTTCTAACCTGGCTGTTCTGTGATTCTATGGTGAGTGTTTTAATTCTGGTTACAAACCAGTGCTCAGTCTGTTGCATTGACCTGCCTGTATAGGTAAGCAACTTCAGACACCCTTGACAGCGTGAAACAAAGCAAAACTAGCAAAAACCCCAGCCTTATTTCATGTAACTAATTCTGAGTCTAAACCATTCTTTTCAGCTTTTGCTGTCACACTTTAATGGGGCTCTCTTTTTCCAAAATGTTTTTAAAGTTACTTTCTTCCTTAAAGTAAGAAATAAGTAGTGCCACCCTCAGCTCTTCCTTTCTGGTTGCCTATGTGCTATTCTAACAACATTGCTGCAATGTTACATTAACTTAGAACTAAAATCCATTGATCACTTATGTTAATTGTATTTTTAGTAAGTACTTTTAACATATTGCCATTGGAAGAAAGGAAGCTTTGTTATTGTATCAATAGAATTGATGGAGAAGAGAGTGAAAGCTGCTTCCCATGTTTTTTTGCTTCTATTTGTTAATTTAAAAAAAATCTCGGTAGAACCTTTTCTTCTGATAAACATGTCTTTGGTAATGTTTGTGAAGCCTTTGAATCACTGAATTAGCTTAGTTTTCAGTGTGTGCAGCCTTTGTTTTAGGTTGGGTTTTTTGTTTGGGGGTTTTTGTTAGGTTTTTTGGGTTTTTTTCTTTTTTTGTTAAGCCGTGCTTTCTTCTGGGGTGGGAGACTGAAATGGTTGTGTTGATTCTTAAGGAAGTGTTTGCTTCATGTGGCTCAGCATTATTGCATTTCTCATTCATTCAGTAGGCAGCAAAGGATCACGTAGTTAAGCACAAATCATTTAATATCTTTCATTCTCTGAGTGGCTTCAGTTTGCCAGTGCCTGAATAGTCATTGTTTTGGCTAGATAATAACAGCCTTTCATCCTGTCGTATATATGTTTCTGAAATAAATCAAACCTTATATATTATTTAAATTTAGACAAATCACAATTAAGGAAGGAAAGAAAACAAATGATGTAGTTTGTGTTTCAGCCGTTTTCTTAAAAGTGTTCAAGTATGGAGATGAAAGTCCTTCCAGTCCTTTCACCATCTTTTTTTTAAAGTTATCAGCTGAGCCAGTACACTGGGGACAATATGTGACAGGGAAGGAATAGGAACCAAGAGGTAGAAGGCAGAGTGCCTGAAGCCAGCAGTGCCATCAAACAAGCCATGATAAATACTGTCACCGAGCTGGTGGGACAGAGGCAGCTTGATGGCTGCCAAGGTGGGGCTGTGTATCACAGCTTGCTTCCTTGTACCAGGCATACGATGAAGAAAGGGGAGACCTGCATGTTGTCTCAGGAAAAGGAATTGTGAATTAAACAGGCAAGTATTGTTTGAAGTTACTCCAGATGTGACAGTCCTCGCACAGAACATCACAGTGCTGCGACTGACGTGCTGTCACAGTGAAGCCACCGGGAGCAGATGCTGCCGTGTTTAGCAGTCACTCTTCACTTTTCAAAACAAGAGAGCTGCTTGTGAGGAAGCCTGCCAGATCTCAGCTCAGGAGAGGCCAACATGTGTTTCTGGAAACTGGAGCAGCTGCATGTAGGCATGTCAAATCATCTTCACTGAGAGTGGAACTTTTCTGACCCTAACTGTGCACTTCGACCCAGCAGCTAAGTCTGATGTTTGCAGAATGCTGTTGCAGCCTGTCCTGCTCAGAGACTTCTGCTGATAGATTCAGCTCATTATTGGATTCTAGACAAGGCTGACCCAGAGCCTGAGGAACTTTACGAGGCTAAAACTGTGTGCTATTTAACAAGGCCATGTACTCCAAGGTATTAGGAAAAACTTCATTTCCCAGCACCAGTGTAATGCTGCAACCTGTTACATGACTGACACCAATTAAAAGTGTTTTAATGCCTGGAAGACTTTTTCTTGAGAATACCCAAGTATTCTTGTAATCATCATGGCATAAGTGGAAGTGCTGTGGCTGTGTTGTCTTGGGACTTACATATGTTGTGGATAATCAGTGGAACTAGAAACAATTCTCAAAGGTACTTGCAGATTATGATCTTAATGATGCCTGAAAGCATTTTTTAAATGAAATTTGAGGTTGTTTTAATTGAAATAATGTTTAAAATCTAATTTACTGTTCATTTACTGTCTGTGTTGGATTCATCTTTTAGGGAAAAACCATACCACCTAACTCCAGTACCCTTTATAGTCTGCTCAATTTATGGTTGTTCTGTCTGGATCAGTGTTTGGGTAGTACATAGTGAGAGAAAATTTTAACAGTGGCCTGGTATTTCTTGAAAACATGTCTGCATTATTCTGTGCTTTTAATATTTTTAGCTAGAAACAAAATTATGAGTTTGGTTAACTAGTTTGCAACAGGTTCCTAGGCAGCCTTGACCAGTCACCCCACTGAATACCTCAGTGAAACACTTCTGAACGGTTGTTCTGGAAGATACGTAGGATAAAGAAATGGCACATCACTGTGATAGTGAAAGCTGTATAGATATCAATAAAATTGAGATGCATTTTAATTTTGAAGATTTTTTGTAATTAGCTTGAGTTCAGTTTTCTAGAGAAGCGTTCTGGCTTTTATGGCTTGTACTGTGTATCTTTTGAGAGAGAAAATTTTCATTAATTGAAAAGGGAAAGGTATGCTAAGCATTCTTCACAGTAAGCTGCTCAAGAGCAAAAAAAAAAGGACAGCATATATTTGTGCTCTCTTTTTCTGGCATAAAAATAAAAAATGTTTTTTTGAAATCTAGCTAATTGATATTACAAATTTTATTTCTCTTTTCTGCAGTCCTAAGATCAAATGCCACAGGAGATGAGCTCTCTTTTAAAGTTAAGAGTGGGAGGATAGAAAGGGTGAGGGGGAGTTGGGAACTATTCAGATCTCATTAGCTATGTAACTTGACAGCTTTGTAAATAGAACACTGAGAAAACTGGTGCACATCAGTTTTGCACATGTACTGATAAAAGATGAACAGTCAATTGTTTGTATCTTTGCTGGACTGCTAAATTATAGAGTCCAAGATTTCAAAGGGTTTGAATCCATCATCTAAATCATATCCTTCAGTTTGGGGAATGTGGTTAATTATGGGTACCGATCTGTTTGAAGTTCTGCCTGGTTTACAAGCTTAAATATTTATTTGCACCTGCCAGGCAGTTAACTACCTCAAATATTATGTGAACATAAAAAGCACATACATAAAGTTTTAGTTGTTGTGAATTAGTATCTGCGGAATTCCTGGCAAGGACTTAGAAGCCATCTTTGAAAAGGTGGGAGACTCTAAATTCCTTGGGCAGAAGATTTCTTTATATTGCATCCACCATTTTTATGGCTTTAAAGTAAACCATTCCAAGATGCAAAGGATCACTAGGATGTGTCCACACATCCAGCTATGTAGCAAAGCAGATCTGATCTAGGAACAATTTACTCAGCTTTGGTAGTTTGGGCCAGTGAGTGAAAGCATTTAATTCTAACTTTTATTTCCTGCTTGTGTTTTGATCCAAAGCTTCAAAGGTAGTCTGGAAAGGAAAACTTATAATTAAGTTAATTCAAGCCTTGTGTTTGAAAGTTTGATAGGACTTGGGAGGGACTGATTCCAAGTGATTTGTCAAAAGATCTGAATATATATGGTTTAACCGAGTTGTATAATATATTCCATAACACTACTATTTGGATAAGCTCACTAGAAAGAGTAGGTATTTAGAAAGAGTGCATTAAAGACTTACGATATTCAATGAAAAAGTTTATTTACACTTAAAGAGAGTGAAACCTAACACAAGTTAGTCTGATTCCAGTCTCTGGTGGTAATCACATAGCTTTGTATGCAATCTCACAATTACAAAAATGAAATGGAGTGTAAAAATGAACACAGAAAGATACAGCTACAACTGACATGGCTTTGGCATTGATTCCTACTAGAAACTTGTCAATTTGAAATAAAATGGTATAAAATGTTCTACATCTGAAGTAAGTAAAAAAAAAAAGAAAATAATTTTTTTTATATTTTTTGAAAACTTTTTGCCTACCAGCAATGGTCCCAGTATATCACAGGGGGCCCGTGCTGTACAGTGCCTGAAACTGTAGGATGTTTTTTGTTGATACTGACTGCAATGTTTTGCCTGTCTGCTCCTTGATCTGAGAAATACTCAGTAGTAATAAGCTACATTTCAGCTAAAAAAGAAGCAAAGCAAAAGCTAAAAATTATTGTTCAAGTTCATAGATCTAGAGACAGAGGAAGAAGACTATTTTTAGAGTCTTTTTGTAGTTGCTTTCATAAATTGGTTCATTTTCTGCATACTTGAGGGCTTGTTCTTCAGATGAGAGTTAGCATAAAGGAAAATTAAAAGTTCTTAGAATGGCCTGTAAAATGTGTCTGAAGTTATTTATTGTTACTTTGTCATTTCAGGTTACAGGCACTGTAAAATTCATATTGACCAGCTTGATCACAGAGCTTATCCCATAGATGCCTTCTCAGCACAAAGCCTTGGGGAATCTGAGTGTGTTTGTAAATTTTAAAAGCTTTTTTATTGCAGCAGATCTTGTTAGGTTGGTGACTTTGGAAAAAGTTGTTTATATGCATCAAATACATGCATCAGGCATGTTTATATGCATCAAACATCATGTTTATATGAAGTTGCCCTAGCTGAAGGTTTCCTGCAGCTTTCCCACTGGGAAGATGCCCTATTCTTCCACTGAAAGTACGTACTGGAGAACAAGGTCCCCATATTGTGCCTTTCCTAATAAGTTCTTTCTGGAAATTTGTTGTATTCCCCTTGCAGTTTTGTGGTGTAATGCATCAAATCAAACTTTAAAATACCGAACAAAATTGATAGGATATTTGGATGATAAGAAGGAATAGCAGCTCCTAGTAACTTGATAACTCATAAGAAGTTGATTGATAGTTCTTGGTAATCAGTTTATAGGATCCATCCCCAAACTATTACATATGGCTTGGTGTTTATCTTTGCAGTTTGTCCGTTGTATTAGGTGTCTGTCCTTTTGCAAATGAATGGAAATAACGCCTTTAAACTGCTAAATCTGGCAGAAATAATCAACCATAACAATATTGCTTGTACAATAATATACTGTGCCTTCCTGTGATCTGCAGATTTATTAAAGTTTTCCAACAGTTTGAGAACTGTTAGAACTGTAGTGGGTTGAGTTTTCGAGATTCTTCGTGGCTAAGCAACATTTCATGCCTAGCTGATGGTCATTAACCAGCTCTGGTTTATTTGGTAACAGAAGTCCTAAGCTTTTGAAGATCAGTGCACTCTCTTCGGTAATTAACTTTGTTCACCTTAGCTCTGAACCTTAATATCAAAGTGCTTCTTTGCTGTTTTTGTAACCGAGTAAGTGCCTTTATACTTCACTTGTCCCAGTTTCTTCGCTTTCACATGACTGACCTAATTAAAAAACAGACAGCTCAATAATTCTACCATAAGCTAGTAATAATGAAACTGTGGGAGTCCTTGAAGCTCTTTATCATTCAAATACACAGTGGTTTCATGAATAAAGTGGATGACTAAGTATTACTTATAGAAGTAAGGGAGATTATTAGCAGTGGAAGACACATTTGAACTTGCTGAAAGGATGGCTTTTGTCTCAAGAAAGACCTACTCTCAGTAATAATTACACTAGGTCTTCATTTTATCCCAGCATTCTCTTCTTGTTCACGCTTTCAGTGACTGAATAGCTTGCTGTTGCTTGTTAATCCCTACAGGAATGCGGCTTTGGATATGGGGAGGATGCACAGTGCATGACATGCAGGCCAAACAGATTCAAGGAGGACTGGGGCTTTCAGAAGTGCAAGCCTTGTCTGGATTGTGCATTGGTTAACCGGTTTCAGAAGGCCAACTGCTCTGCCACCAGCAATGCACTCTGTGGGGACTGTTTACCAGGGTAAGACCATTTCTGAAGATGAAATTTGAACAAATTCTAACCTAATTTACGTTAAAATTGCTTGTTCGTGTTTTCTGCATAAATGTTGGTACCCTTTCTGTATGTATGAAGGTCCTATGTTCTAATCTTGGCCTTACTGTGTTATCTGAGCACATAATTTCTGAACTGCTGTAGTAATTACCTAGAAAAATGGTTTTATAATTACCTACTTGGTCTGTGAGAGTATTGTGTGTACAGCACCTGAGCAAAATACCTCAAACACTGTTGCTGGTGAATTAGTTCATTGTTATAAATAATTAAACATTTGGAAACATACACAGCTGCCTTCCTCAAAAATGATCAAATTATTTGCTTGGATTTTTTTCCCTCCTTATGTCAATGTCTAATAATTCTCATGCACACATATTCTTAGGTCAAAAGCAGTGTCTGTGGTTTACTGTCTGGAATTTCCTTCACCTTTCTTTTCTTCAAAATTCACAAAGCGTGATCCTAGCTGAAAATCATAAATCATCTGAAATAATTGTTTGCTGAAACTGCTGTTATAAATTAAGAGCTGTGCTTAGTTTGTTGTCCTGCCATTCCAAAACTCTGTTGCTAATTTTCTCTGTAGTGTTAAATCTGAAGATCTCTAGAAGGCTATTCTTTACACTGTTGCCAAGTTCCGATATTATAAACACCTGCCATGAATTTGTAAAAAGACATTTTTGAACTGGTAATTGAACTGATAGGAGTAGTGTATGAGAACTGATTTGCAATTGTAGCAGCCTTTGTATTTTCAGAGTATATGTTTCAGACATGCTTAAAAGTTCACATTTGTTTACTATCTGTATTTCAGTGGTTTTATTTTATTTTATATATATATATTATTTTTTTAATACCAACTATCTAATACCTGAACACTGCTGAAGCTTCTGCCATTAGTCCTTCTCAAGCCAGAGGTGAAATCTCTTCATTTAGAAGCACTTAGTAAAGGTTTGGTAACTAATCTTAGCTTAAGTCACTGTATAAGAAGGTGCAGCCCCAGGCATTATCGATGTTACTCACAACCACTTTTGACACTGCTTGCAGCCATGTGGTGAATTGATTTATGCTTTTATGGCATATTAGTGTATATGTATTGTAGGGCTTACTTGACTGTCAGTAGGGAAAAGATTTTCTTCTTCTGTAAACAATATAAGCTGAATTTTGGAAGATGAGAAAGGAATAAAAAAGAAGCCACATTGGGATGTGAATTAAGGGTAAAGCTAAAGTAGAGGATCTGGGAATGCTTCTCAGTATTCTGGTCTCAAATACATCCTAGACATGTGTGGAGTATGTTTCAATACGAGTGCTGCTTCCACAACCTGACTTTCCTGGCAGTTGGAAACAGGAGGAGGGAGGGTGTCATGGCAAGGGTAGTCACAGGACATCTGTTCTGGATGTTTTGGGTAACAGAACTTTAGAACACGCCACCACTCATACCTGTCCTTCAGTTTAGATACTGCCCAAACGAATGGAGGATACAGCCAGCCTAACCAAATAGTTTAGCTGATGTTTTACCTCTCAGCAGTCTTACTTATTTCTGTTTTGCGTGGGTTTCCAACATGTCATTCTCTATTGTTCAGCGTCAAAACAGTACAGTGAGCATGTCAGCTAAAAACAAATATTAACACATTTTGTTCAGAGTAAATGATCACAGTGACCCCTTCAGTCTTGCAGCCTATGGATCTGTTTCTGTTCACATTGTTGAAGTGGGAGTTTTTTGAGCAGTTGGGAAGCTGTTTGCTTTAGCTGATAAAAGCTTCATACTTTAATGGCATTTGCAGTGTTGGGAATATAACATCAGTAGAATTAGTACCTTTTATTTCATGTGTAGTGGTAGTGACCACTACAGAAAAAAATTCATGTACTATTCTTCAACAGGCCATTGCTGCTGATTCTGTCTTAGTCCTAATGAATTGTTGAAAGACAGACAGACCTCTTTGATTAGGAGCTGTAGATAAGTTGTTTAGAGGATGTCATACATAAAAAATTGAAATACAACATTCTAAAGGTCGAGTTTTTAATGGTGCTACTCTTCTTCCCTGTCTGGGAATGTAGGGTTTTGCCCGTCACTGTAGTCAGTATGCTCTTCAAACATAAGATCACTAATAAAGTTCTTGAAGGGTCTTTAAATAAAATGCCACTGATATCTGGCCTGTTATATATTTTCAGAGGTGATCATTGCCTTGTAATATGTAAATCATTCACTTCACTTTTATTTTTTAGACATGTAAATAAGATTGCATAAGGTAAGTTCTTAATGTGTGTGATGTATGTTGTGATCTTTGTGGAAAATGGGATATTGATTTCTGTCTGAAATCTCCAGAATTGTTTATTTCTTCTGTGAATATAAGATTATAGTGACCATGCCTTTGGACTAACAGATCTAGAAGTTTTCCTCGGTTTATTTTAGATCTATCTTGTACTATTAATTATAAGCTACTGTACTTTCATTTACTTTTATTTTCTTCTATTTCCTGATTGTTTGCATTAAGACATAGATTGACAAAGCTTGCAATTATAGAAGATTTTGTTAAAACACCTGATAAATTTTGTGAAGAATAATAACCGGTTTCAGTTAACTATTTTTTCACATTCTTCTGTCTTCTAGATTTTATAGGAAGACTAAGCTTGGAGGCTTTCAAGACATGGAATGTGTTCCTTGTGGTGATCCTCCTCCTCCCTATGAGCCTCACTGTAAGTGCTGGTTTTCCTTTTGAGTGCTTTCTTTTAACTTTAGAGCCTGGCAAAAAGAAAAAAAATGACAGTCACAGTTACAAACTCTTTTAAAAACTCATTTTCTTCTTAGTAAATGGTTTGGTTCATAGATTTCAGCAGGTCCAGTGCTATCATTGAGAAGTTCCCACAAATAACCAGTCCCTTGCAGATAAACATTCCTGTCACGCCACCTGGTCCAGGAGTCTTGACTCCACTTCTGATCTCATCTTACAATTTTTTAATTTCCGTGTTAATGCCAAAAGAAAGGCAATTCCAAGACCAAGGAAAGGTCTCCCTGGACCTTCTGCCAACTATCAGGTAGGGTAGTATCTTTTCCGGACACCCAAAAAGGTATTTGTTGATACCTTTTAAAATAACTTTTATACTAAGGTTAGTGAGAGAGAACAATATAGATAATATTGTTCTCTCTTTATATTCCTGTATATTGTTAAAAGGAAGTAAGTAATTGGTTTCTCTATTTTTTTATTTTTTTTTTGCCAATGAGAGAATTAGGATCTCTTCAAAAGGAGACAATGTCTTTATTCTGTAGCAGAAGCCTTGTTACCAGGTCTTCTTCCAAGACTGTTGTTGGTCTACATAACATCATGTTTTTAATTCAATGAAAAAAGAAACTATTCTTTTTTGTGTTTATTGCTGTCTACTTTATAAAATGAAAAATACATGTGATTCAAGATAATTATGTGGAAAATCTTGGGTTTGCTTGTTTGTTTCTGTAACTGTGAAGTTTAGGAGTTTTAGGAGTTTTTTCCCCTTGTTCAAACATAACATTTGTTTACAGAAAGAATGAATTGTCAGGTTCCTGAAATACTTTATGCTACTTTAATAAATACACACTGTTTTTTTATAAATATATTTTCTTTTTTTTAATTGTGTAAAATTAAAATAGAACCAAGAGCATACTATTGTGCATTAAAGCCATACTTTTCCCATACCACAAAACTGTCATTTTATATTGTAATAACTTCAATGAAATAAGGATTCATCTTCTTCAGCATTTCATATATTGTTTAGATAGTCTTTTTTCAAATAAAGCAAACTTTTTTCTTCTTTTTCCATCCTATTTTTAGTGCCTTTTGGGTAATAAACTTATAAAACCAGATTTTCAAACATTTTCCACGTTTATAAAAACTTTTACTCTTAAGGACTGCAACATTCAAAGCCAGTAAATCAGAGAATAAGTCAAATAAGGTCTAATGTTTGTATCAGTAACTCATGCCCATGTATAACATAAGCCTAGAAAGTAAATTCAAAAATGTTCAACTATTTTTGTAGTCTAGACAAGATCTTAGAGTGTTTAGAAAGAGTGTTCTTCATATGAAGCACTGCTGGGTTTGATGCCAAGAATGAAACGTTGATCTCGACTTACTGAAGTAAATCACCCAAATTCAATAAGCTGCAGAAGCTATTTCCAGACAGAGTATGAACAGAGACAGGCCATGTCACATATGCACGCATTTTAATTCCTTCAACTGGGTAAATTCAGTATTATCCCTTTCATCTGTTTTTACTCTCTTTTTATCTGCAAAAAAAGAGAGTTAGTGAAATGTAAAGTGCAACTCATAAATTCATTTGATGTGTTTTTTTCTCTTGTTTGTTCCCTTCCAAGAAAGCATGCTCTTCAAACATGAATTCTGTTCTCTAGCATAATCGAAGACAGGAAAAAGAAATTATCTCCCTTATCATTCAGCTTTGACTGTAATTAGTGACTTGTGTATTTCCTATTTTTCAAAGTCACAAATTATTATTTTGAAAAGGTGATGAAAGAACACTTGCCAAGTCTTCTGAAATAACTCAGATTGTTTAGTTTATAGTGATTTGGCTTTTGTAATTGAGCCTAAGCTTGGATCCTAAATTGAACCATTAGGAAGCTATTATTCATTTTAAATGGACAACAGGCAACCCCATGGAAAAGAGCATTTCCTCTGGCACAAGCTGCAGTGGTAAATCCAGATTAGAGACGTTTTTGTTCCCTACTCTTATGGCTGGCACACCTTTGGTTAAATAACAGAAGTGGTAACAGCAAAGTTGTGAGAATTGGCAAGTATTTCTAGCTTTCACAGAAGCAGTAATAAAAGGTTTGAAATCATTAAAATGTTTGTTATTTGCATACTAACTGCCCATTAAAATCCTGAATAACAGAAATCCTACCATGAAGTACGGTTGCCATATGTCACAGTAGTTTTCAGAAGGGTTTTGTTCAGAAAGTGTGTGTTGGTCCTTCAGGTTCTAACAGCAGCTGCCTCAGTTTTGGAAAGTGTATATGCCTTCCTCAAGCAACCTAGGTAGTTTTTCCTACAACAGTGACTAAATGAACTGAAGTACTTTTGAGTTTTCCTTAGCATTGAATAGGGGGAAATTTAGATCCAAGTAAAAATCATGATTATGTAAGGATACATAAATAATGGTGTGTGGAACATTTTCCATGTAATGCTGAAAATGTTAGTGGTCTATTTCAACAATGGATATATTTTGATAGTTAAGACTGCATTACTTGAAGCTGAGTGGAGACAGACCATTTAGTGTGTAGGACATGCTCTCAATGATCAGAGAACTAAGTTCTAATTCTCTGCCTTTCTTATCCTTCTCTCTTTCTACTGTGAAACAGAAAGTCAAATATTAGTGCAGCTAGCTCTTATGTTACAGATGAAAAGGAAAAGTTTAAATGTCCTGTTTCAATGAATTAATTGTCCTCCAAGGTGTGTGGCAATCTTTTGTTTGCTTAAGAACATTACCATAAGGGCACAAAGGCTCACAGCCCCCTACCTGGACTACAGGTTCATGTTAAAGCTCAGACATGGATCAAATTCTTTCTAGGAGCAGTTGATTATTACCTGGTTAGCTATAAATCTAAATACTTGCTTTTATCTCCTTTCTGTAGACATTTTAAAACAGATCTGGTTTAAATATTTACTCACGAAAAAATGAGTTTGTGAATTGCTAGAGGCAAAGTTGAAAGGATTCTATAATGAACAAGTAAAGAGAGTATTAGAGGCCAGGAGAATTGCTATCACCTTTGTGCAAACTTTAAAGGGGGACACAATGACTTATGTGTGTTTTTTAAATGTCAGAAAATTAAATACACAATGATATAGTTATATTTTAATTTACTTAGTTCGGGTAAATAAACTTTAAATACCAATCTTATGTATTGGGTCAGCATCTAAACATTAGAAATTAAAGCATGTTTTTAAAATTGTGATTTATGCTCACTTTGCAAACTGAAGACATTTTTCTCACCTGAAGGCTTTTTTTTTTCTTATCTGAATGACAAAATATGAATTCTTTGAACTGGAATTTGAATTCATCAAAGATGTAAATTCTGAAATAGAAGGTAATATAGACTGTCCAAAAGTGGAGAAACAGTAACGTTGATATGGTTCAATGATTCTTTTGTCTTAGTACTAATTTAGATTTGCAGAGTTCACTCTCCTGTCTGCTCAGGCCACTTGTTGTGCTTTCCCCGTGGTTATGCTTAAACTGTTACTGAAACTGCTCAGTAAGCAAGATTTTGAATCTATCTGTGATAGAAAAAGAATTAAAATAACTCCCTTCTTAAGGTTGTTTTTAAATCTAATAAGCTCATTGACCTCATAACACTTGTGGTGGCACAAGTTAAGGAGAGATGTGGGAATGGTTCAGGTAATGAGCACATTTTCCAGAGATACCATTGCTTTCTTGGAACAACCATTGTCTTCAGCTAGTCTGTCTTACCAAATAAAAAAAAGCACCATTAGAAACCATGCTTCCCTTCTTTCAGTCATGAGAAGATGGCAGATAAAAATTGAAGCAGGAGAATTACATGTCAGCTATTCTTATAAGTGGTTCCTTTTGTATTGTTCAACTCAAAGTGCAGAAAAGCCCCATAGTCACAAGAATCTTTTAGTTTCTGGACAGGCTTTCTACTAAGCAGAAGAGCCTGTGACATGGAACTTTTTTGAGATGTATTACAAAAATAGTTCCTAGAATTTCCACATCAATCTAAAACCAGTGGTGTTCCTGTTATATGTGCAAATTCAGTGTAGAATTTGGCTGTACATACAGTTAATTTGGAATAAATTGTGAGTGTCAAGGAAATGAGAAAATTAATACCTAGGCATAAGAGAGTATTTTACAACCAAACAGCCACCAAAATAACAGACTTGTCCTTTTCTTTTTTTTTCCTCTGGTAACCAGACTGTTACATTTATAAAAATACTAATTTTTTACACCGTGAAAAATTTCACAGGTTGTCCAGCCAAATTCCTTCCTTCTCCAGGACTATTTCTGCTTGTCTTCATGGCATAGATCAAGGAGCATGGGAAGCTGAGGGGAGACAGGATGGGGGAGGGATCCCACTCCGTGTAGAGCTTGGGAAACTAGCCTCTACATGTTCCAGGAAATAAACACATTCTTTGCTTCAATGAAGCAGAAATGTTTTGTTGAATAAGTCACAGCAGTAGACATATCTGCAGTTTGATTGTAACATCATGTGCACTTGAAATAAACCGGCACTCAGGTCTAAAAGTCCTACCCTTTTTTTTTGCCATGAACCATATTGATTTCAATTATAAAGAATGCCTCAAACTAGAAAACAAACATTTTTTTGCTAAAGTGAGGAATAAAAATAGACACTATGGTTTGTTGAGACAAAATACATAAAGAAAGAAGATCATTAAATGTGAACACATTAGATTTTCATGAGGCATCCATATCCTACCTGCTTTAAATTTTTTTACTCTAAGGAACTCCCATGACATTTTGACTGCCTTCATTAAGATTGATCACAAAGCTACCTTTACAGTTTTCTTGTGCAGATTTTTTGTTAGTTACTTTCTGTAGGTTTAGAGTATTGTTTTTTTTGGGAACTAAATATAAGTATCCTGGACCTGAGTGTCACTCTTCAAATCTACAAGGTATGTTGTGTCACTAATGCAAAGTACTATTTAAGGGATAAGATCTGGTGTTACTTCCATCTTCCTGGTGTTAAAAGCAGATGGTGTAGGAAGAGTAAAATTTTGTATAAATCTACTTATTTACGTTAACAAGATTAGGATCTGTGACTTTGTAAACTTTCCTGTGAGTGTAATGGGTATTGGGGGTATGCAAGGACTAAACATCAGAACATAGAAGATAAAAAGCTAGAAATTGCAGTTTGCAGGGTTATAACTTGCATTGTTTTGTAAAGGGGGAGCTGGAAGTTTGCTAGCTACGTGTGTATTCTGTAAAATACTTTCACTAGTGGTAAAACAGAAAAAATCCCACCGTCTCAGTTTTGCTGAAGCTTTTTATATTATTTCATTAAACATAAGTACAGCTTTTTAACTTGAGAGAAATTTTTGGATGGCATTCAATTCCACATTAGTTCCACTGTTTATATAGTGGAATTTTAATTCATTTGTGTCACTTTCTTCTTTCTGTTTACAGAATTTTGTGATCTTAAAGCTGTCAGACTCCAGATAATGTTTTTCCATCAATTAAGTTTTTCTGTAATTTTATTTGGTTGCTTTGTACAGTAAACTTTGTATTACTGACGCAAAGCAGCCTTTGAAGGAAGGCTGCTTACGTGCACATGAGACAACTGGCATCTGAAAGTATATAGCAAGCGAATTATTCTTAATTATTTGGTTCTGTTCCAACATATATCTCCTTTTTATTTCAGAATTTGTTCTGATTTGAGGTTACCTAACAGCATCTCTCATCTCTTTGCCTTTTTGAATACTGTGATAGAAAGCAGCTGGAATATTGTATAAACCTTTCACAGCATTCATAAGCAGGGACAGCTAATTTAAGTACAGATAATAGCATCATTAGCTTATAAATACCAATACTGTTTTATTACAGAGACATTACCTTCCCATTATTTCAAAACTGAAATGTAGACTTTTGTAAAAATGTAGTGAGTCAGTCTGATATTTTCCATATGTGACCTGATAGTAGAGTAACTTATCTTCAGGAAGTCTGAAATAAATCCCACGAGGTGTTTCAGAGAGATGAGAATTGCTATTCATGTCTTAAAAAGTTTTATTACAATTTTATTTCTTTCAGTCATCATAAAGAGAGTTAACCTAGGAAACCTAAATGCTTTCAATTCATTGTCCTTGATAATTGAGATGGTTCTGACCCTTTGGGGTTCATGTATAACTTAGAGTCAAACAGCTCCTTTTTTTACTGTTCTGAATTTACTTTGTATGTTGGGCTCCTCTTCCAAAAGAAGTTGCAAAAAAAGAGAAGGCAGGTTTTTCTTTATTTTAATAGCAGACATATTATCACTAAAATGAGTTAAAATAGTTCTGAAGCATTACTTAATGGAGAGGAAATTCAAATGCAAACTGCAAATACATTGCAGTTTAATCATGTTCTAAAAATTCCCCAACTTACTCTCATCAACTTTCCTTGCATGGACCTCTCCTTGCTATGCCTATACGTATGGAAGTACTTAATTTTGTAGCTTGTTACCACTACATACGCATTATGGTTAGTAGACAGAAATGGTCAGAAGTGTTTCCCTCATTTCTAGCCACTGTCCTGTCTACGTCTCTTAAAAAAAAATAAACAAAACAAAAAACAAAAAACCACCAAGCCAAAAGAAACCAAAAGACACCACAAATTTTCCATAGAGGAAAATTTAGCTTATGAATTGAAATGACATTGCAAGGAGATGCAACTCCCAAACCCAACAGAATTTCTGTTAAGCAAGCCAGACACTTTACCAAGGAATCAAGATTTGGAAGCTGAAGCGCTCAGGGCATTCAGTCAGTTTAAACTGTTGAACTGCTGCCCACTTTGTTGCACTATCCTTAAATGTTTTCTACCTTTCAGTTTACTTTTTACAGTGGAAAATTTGTTTTATCAGAAAGATTTCTGATTGTATCTGTTACAGCTTAATTCTCCAAAACTGTAGGTGTGAGGGCTGTAAAACAGAAGTACTCAGTAAGGCATGTCTGCTGTATTATGAAAGTCTACAGTAACTTCAAGTAATGAATGTTTGAAATTTCTTGATCTTTGAAGCTCTTAAAGTGGCAATAAGCAGGGTCCTTATTTTGTGCCTGCTACCTAAAGTGTAACTTAGATTTCTTTGCACCGTGAAATTTTATTTCACTAAGTTCAAGTAGACCAGTTCAAGCTACAAACTGAAAGAACCAGGCTAGTAGTGAATGCTTTAGGGGTATCTTAGTATAGGTAACATTAGCCCTGTCAAGTATCTAGAGGTATATAAGGCATAAATATTCAAATAGACCCAGGATACGGATTCCAAAATTGCATCACTAACCATCCTGCTTGACAGCTACCTAACTGTGCAAACATTTAAAAGTCCAAGGGGCCTACAACATTTCATTTGGTCTCCAGGAGTATTTCACTGGTTCTGGGTTCAGGTGGCTGGGACACATCGCAGCTTTAGTTTAGGCCAAAATGTTTGTGATTCACCTGCTTTGTCCTGACTGCCCTGGGAGGAAATACATATGTGTGAACTGGGCAGGATGATCTAAACAGGTATATAACTGGACAATACAGACCTCTTTCTCTATCACAGTTGATCCAAAGATGTAATGGAGTTGGAATTCAAGGAGGCACCTCCAAATTTCTCTGTACCCTTCAGTGGTCATCCAAAGACTTTTGCAGCACTCAGCAGTTAGGTGCACAGCTGATGCTGAAGCCATCAGAATCTACGAGCTGACTGCTCTGTTGCTCATCTCTGAACAGTGTGTTCTTTGGTGCCTTCTGAGGCCAGACTCAGCAGAGCAGGTTGGGATAATGTCTGGGAATCCTTTTCTTGGTGTCTTCTTTGAGTCCAGAACTCTTCCCTTACCGTACGTACTGACTGTGTGTTGGCTCCCCACCGTTACTCTTTGATTCTGACACCAGAAGTGTGTTCCTGTCACAGGTGGTTTCCCAGCACTATAGATGCAGCTCAGGTGTTGCTGTGCTTGGCACTGCAGGGCCTGGCCTCCTTGTGATCCTGGTTTCATGCCTTCTCAAATTAGCAAGTTGCAATACAGCTCAATGGCTCTAAGATCACTTGTTGAGATAATCACACTGTTTATAATTTTCACATTCTGACTGCAACCCAGTCATGGTTAAATAGTAGAGTGTAATTTACTACTCACAGCTTTTCAAATGAGGGGGAAAGCATATCTGATATGTTTCCTTTTTGGATATCCTGATGAAAATATACCAGTAAGATTGTTCTTTTCTTGAATAGAAATTGTTCAAATAGTTAAGAATTTGAATTGTGTTTTTGAAGTAAAGTTCAGGCTGTAAAGTAGTGAATTTCCATTTAAATTATTGTCTGACTAATCAACTCAACTTTATTCCCTACTTCCTGTAGTAAAGTACAGGTGACTGGGTCAGACTTTCTATTTCAATTATTCTGCTCTTTAATCTCAAATAATGGGCAGTCCTCCGTTTTGGTTGCCACTACCTTTGTATTATTAGATGCATCGAGACTGACCAGCAAATCATAAAGGAGGTCTGTTCATAACATCCAATGGAGACTTAAAAAGCTGAATATGACACCATAAAGGCTCTACAAGGGTTCAATGCATAGTGCATTGCTTCATGCACTATGATGAGTAATCCTCTGCATCAGGGAATGAATCTACACAAATGAATCACTAGATGACATTCTGCTGCGTTAATTGGTGTGGGTTTAACCTCTCTTAATTCAGAAATGTATTGTCTTCTTGTCTTTCCTTCATTACAATTGTATTTACACTTCTGAAATGCAAATATTTTCTGTGTAAAAAGACGAAATATCCTTGATTTACAAGTAAATATTTCTGTGGAGTATGCAAGACCAGGGTATGGTTCAGTAACAGAGTTTGCAGTAGGTGTACAAAGCCAAACAGAATTTAGGCTTTAATGCATGTCTTGGTAGTATTTCTCTCTGGAGGCTTTAGAGAACTTGCTTTGAATCCCCCTTTTCTTGTGTCATTTTCAAAGCAAATTGTTAAACCTTTCCTTTAACTACATATACTAATTATAATATATGATTTTTCTTTTGACAAAACGTGGTTTGTTAGATTGATTTCGCACAGGTTTTCATAATTAGGGCTTTGTGAGATGGATTGTGACACATTCTTCTGGATCAAAATATACCTAAAAAGTTCCATACTGAAGAGTTTTTATATATGAAGGAACGCTGTAGTTCTTGCAACAGAGGAAAGATACCAAACTGGAAAAACCTAGTTCTTTCCTAGTCCTCTCCTGCTGTTTCTTTGTGCAGGCTTTGATGCAACACAAGTGGGATGCAGGCATAAGGTTTTCTCTTCAGAACTGGATGAGCTTGTGTCCCACACTTGTGCTGGTCATCTCTCACAGACATTGCTGCAGGTATAAAAGGCTTTCTTGCTCACAAACATCTCCTGTTGTTCTACACCGCTCTCTTTTTTAAGTTCTAAGTTAAGAACTGGGTTGGTTTTGTTGCTTGAACACCCATCAGAGAACTTGGTGGTTATTATTGAGAACATGGATCATTTCTTCAGTGCCTGCATCACACTAATCTCTGGATCTATATAAGACTCTTCCTTCCTGCCAGTTTTGTTTTCTTTGGGGGAAACTGCTTTCTCCTTCCTTGCCATGGAAGGCTAGATTTCTGAGAACAGGGAATTTGCCTTCCATTGCTTTTCGCTATCATATATTTAAGCACAGTGAATGTTGCCAGTGGCCCATAGGTGTGACAGTTGTCAATTTTGGCTACTAAAAATAATTTCAGAATTGTAAATTTAAGTGTTATTGTAAACTTTTAAAGATATGTGATAAGAATAGAATTGTGAGGTTTTTTTCATTTGTTTTCCTAGGTGAAACAGCGTATCCATACTGTTGTCATTTATCTCTTTTTAATCCTTTTGACCATGATGACTAATTCCTGTCCGTGCTGACAGAGTTACAGAGATCTCAGACAAAGAATTTTCAGATTTTACAAAAACTAATGAATGAGTAGTGAAGAGAGAGCCACATTAGTGCACTTACTGAGATGAGAAGGTTGTGGCATAAACTCCTACCACATTTGCTGATGGCAGAAAATGTACAGAAAAGAAAAAAATGGAAAACAAATTTTAATTTCTGAACCTCTTCAAACTGTTCATTTATTATGATTGAGGGGAAAGAACAGAAAAATTTGACTACTAAAGTTTGAAACTTTAAGAAAATCATCTACTTTAATACAACATCAAGATGAGTATTAGCAGTCCCTACTTGGTAAGGTGTTAGCAATATAAATGTTAAATTATTTCAGAGTGAGCAGATATAACATAAATGGCTCCATAATACAGATGGAAATCATAGAATAAATTAGGAATAGAAATGTCTTTTTTTAACACTACTTGTTCCTAATCTCTGGAAATGTAATATATAAAATATATATGGTCATAATCCAGTAAAACTTAAAGTAGATGAAGTTGATATGATGTTTGACCAAGCTGACTTGCACAGAGAGGCCTTAGCTCTCTAGTTTCAGCAAGAGAATTGCCCTAATTATATGTAATCCATTTTTATCTACTAAAGCATGTATTAATGTATTTTGGATGAACAGTGTCCCACAGTGTTCTTTGAAAATACATTCCCTGTTTCTTGATAGAATATGATGGAAAATATATATTTTTAAATGAAAGTAGAAATGTCAACATGTGATTTTTAAAGTAAATTGAATCAAATTTCATTTATTTCATGAATTCATATCAGAAGCTCATGCAGCTGATAACAGGAGTTCACATAAGCAGTACCCATGTTCAGAAGGTTGTATCTGATCAATTCATGGCAACATATAGAACATATTTTGTATCTTTGTTCTAACTCACAGCTGGCAACTCTATCTGCTAATCCTAGTGAAAGCTGCAGCTGGAAATGCAAAACTACTTTTGAACTTGCATATCCTTCCCCAGAGATGTCTGAAGCCTTAGAAATGTGTTTCTTTTATGATTCCTGCTAAATTAGGAAATGAATTGTTGCATTAAGAGTGAAGTCAAGCAATGAATCCTCAAATACCCATTGTAAGACCATGTTTTATATAACAAAAGAAAGCTAAGAATGACCAAGAATACTTAATTTTGCATTTTTTTTGCAAGAAAAACTCACTGTAGAGGTCATTTCTTTATTACATTTAAAAAAATCCTTATTATGGAATGATGAAGTTATCACTGTATTCACTTCTACCTTGTTCATCTAAAATACGAACGAGCAGTTTGCAGGCATATTTGGTTTTGTTGCTTGACACTGTTAAGTACAGTTAGAAGACTAAATTCTCAGCTGCAGAGTATGAGAATTTCAGTGTGTTTTTTCAAAGCAGCTTACCATACTTCAGTTTCTAGTAGTAACTTGTGCAACCTTTCATCTTATGAGTCAATCCTATAATTAGTATCCTTCTTTGCCAGAGGCATACTGCATGTTTGTTTTAGGTACAGAATGTCTGCAAGAAATTTAACTTAATCATTACTTTTTAATGTAAGAGCTGGTTAGCTCAATTACACTAGATTAAAGTGAAACTTGAAATTCCTGAGTTACAGAGAAGGGGCTAATCTGTGACCTGTAGTGAATAAGTCCTATTTCCTATGTTTTTTTTCCTTATGTGCACTTACTAATGTGGGTAGCCCTTCAGCCCAGGCTTGCAGTGGCTATAAGCAATTATCTGTTTTCTGTATGTAGTGGATTTGCAAGGTTCTTATTTAACTTGGCCATTAGGTTATTCAAAATTATTCCAGGGTGGCATGCATTGCAGTAAAGCTGCCAAATGGTTTTTTTCAGCAAACTTTTTCTTTGTTGTTTTTAGGGGTAATCTGAAAAAATAAGTACTGATTACAGCCTTTCAGTATTTTTTAGACAATTTCTAATTACAGAAGCATTAGACTGATTTAAATATATTAATTTAATAACATGCTTTTAAGCTGTATTCAGACTGAAAATACTGGTTCAAATTTATCTCTCATAATCACACAGGGAAAGGTTGCCTTAGCACCACTTCAGAAGCACTGAGTTTTGGTACCTCTGGTATAAATCCATGCTGACTGCTGGGTACAGAGTCCAAGCTGTGACTGACATGTGAATGTAAAATATGGTTAAACAAGTGCACAGTGAGTGATGTTTGGGGTTTTTATTCTACTTGGTGCTGGTGGGTACTCTTTGACTCGATGGTCTTAAAGGTCTTTTTCAACTTCTAAGGATTTTGTGATTCTAAGTTGCTCAGCTACAAAATTCTCTGGCTGTGTTCCACTTAAATTTCTTGTTTTTAAGAAAATGTGGAATCTATCTAGGTTTAAACTTTCCACACTGCCAGCTCTCTATTAAGAAAACCATTATCAAGCAAAAGGACAGTGAAATACCACACCAGAGGACTGGAATTACCTGGAGGACTGGAATGTATTGGAAGTAGGATAAAATGCAATGGCCTTATAACAAGAGTTGTATGCTGAGGCCCTTGGCAGTAATGATTCATCATAAACCAACACCTCATGAGCTGGGAGCAGCCTTATGGAAGAAGGGCCTAATGTTCCTACTGATCACTTGTATCCTCCAAATTGTTGTCCTCTACTTTGATCACCTTTAAATTTTTGGGTGATACACCTCACACAGTCTCACTCTTACAGCTTCACTTGTGCTAAAGCAGTGTACTGCTGAACTCCTCTTTTACAGAGATCACAGAATAATCTCATATGTTATTGTGGGCAGTGACATGTGTCTTTGAGGTATAGTCTGTGACTGTTTCGTAAAAACATGAGCTCTTTGTTAGACCTTTTTTAACTAAAGGGTTGTGTCCACCAGTTTTAGTAAAGTTTCATTTCAGACCAGTGGTATGGTTCTATGGGCATATTACTGGATGTGATTTATAGTTACCCTGTCTGCTTGTGGAAATTTAAGATGGAATTAGTGCACCCTAATTTCGGCATCGAAAAGTTAATGCTTAACACTGAAGTTGTCAGCCCAAACTCCCAGTCAGGAGTGAGAATTAGGTACCTCGTGAGTTCAGGCAGGCCAGATAAGGTAAGCTTCAGTGACTAACACTAAGCAGTCTTTCAAGCCTTTTCAGAATTACTTCTCAGGAGATTCTGTTCCTGGCTTTGTTTTAGAAAGAGAGCCTGAGTGACTAGCTCTGGCTTTGTCTTCAGACCTTCAGACTTCCATAGTTATGAATTTCACCTAGATGCCAATATTAGGTTAGATGAAAACTTCAGTTCAACATTGAATGATTTTGTCTGACTCCCTAAAACCTAATCATACTATTTTTTTCTTTTGAAATAATATTAAGGAGGAAAATGAATTTTAGACCGTAGATTTTTTTTACTCCTGCTACATAAATAAAAACACACCAAAAAAAATAGGAAAATATTTTTCTTACTTTTTCATAAAATGTCTTACAAACCAAAGCCCATATTCTAAGAGAACTTGCTAAGGTTAGAATATGCCAGAATTGAGGCCTGCAACCATAATGAGATTCCCTCATGTGTAGTTACTCTAATACAGGTTGTATTGGCATTATTGAATATTATTTCCCACTGGGCCTTTGTTCATTTAAAGCACAGGATAGGCAAAACCTATAATTCTGTAAGTCTCACTTTTTATTTGCTACACACGATTTTATATTCCGTGCAGAATGTGAGGTATTAAATACTGCTGGACTTTTCTAGGGTTCTGCCACTGTAAAGAAGCTGTTACAGATTTTGCAGTTGTGACCGACTTTTATTTTTTCAATGGAAGTGGTGTAAAATGTTTAACATCTGTTAAAAAACTGAAACAGAGGAATTCAAAGGCCCTCAAAACCCTTCATTGTTTCTTGACAAAACCAGAGCAGGATATCACCTTCTTGACTGTGAATATAATGGCTACATCTGTGAGCTGAAGTTCACTCTATATTCAGTGGAGAGATCAAGGGTGGTGTTTGAAACAAATCAGACTAATTACACCCTAAAAGAGCCTTTCTCCTACCCACACCCCAGCCCTCCCCATCCCCGGTAGAGAAAGTTCAGGTGATTCCCTCCAAAGCAGATCTTTCCTTTGGTCAGATGAATCTAACTTGCAGAGATTGACTTTTCAAAGGTGACCTTTCAGAATGTCTTTTGTATTCAACGGCCAATTCCTACTGACTTCTGTTAAAGAGGGGAGATGTTATGTTTCAGATTAAGTAATAAAATAAAACAAGGCTCTTGTATATAGCAGCCTTTTGTTCTGTATAACTTGACTTTATCCCCACAGCTTTAAGTGGTGAATTAATAACTGCTTTTCATAAGCTATTGTTATTTCTGATGTCAAAGCTACAGCTTTTTCATTTATAATACAGTTTGCATGTGCATGCACCCTGATGCACTGTAGGTAACTTCTTTGCAGTAAATCACAGCATTTATGATATCTGCAGTAATACAACAAGCTGGGGATGCATGGCCAACTTCTAAAGGTGTTAACCTCTATGTTAGAGTTTTGAAAATTTATATTTAATCCCAGGTATTTCATATTACTTACCCCAGAACTGTGTTTTTAAAAGATCCCGAGATTGCAAAGTTAAAAAGTTAAAAAATACTAGTAGTGTTGGTTATGCAACTCTTAACCTTAAGTCAGAATTGTAATTCAGCTCAGTGGAGTGTATTATGAAACTGTCTTAATTAGATAAACATACTTTCTGTTTTCCCTAGTGCAGACTTATTTCCCCCCCCGACATGTAACTTGTGTGGAGAATTTAAGGTAGCTTAGTGATATTTAAGCAAAATTGTAAACAGGAAAAATATAAGTGCTGAGCAAGCCTAAGTTTAGTTTATTTAATTTTGTTCCAGTCTACATATCACGTGACTGGCGGCTGTGCAAAGAGGGGCCCTTACTACTTCTGCCAAAGCTTTACAACTGGGCAAGTTCAACTGGAGAGAAGAAATAAGCTCTTACCTAGCTCAGCTTCTAGCCTAGTGGCTAAAAACCGTCTCCATGAAGATGGTAGAAGAGTCTTCATTTCATACTTCTTAGCAAAGAGCTCTTAAACTTTCTCAGAAGACAGAAACCCCATCATTGCTTCCTCTTTCAAGAGTTGCATCTGAAAGGCATTATAAGCCATGCTTGTGATTTGTCTCTTAATTTAATTTTAAAATAAGATCATAGATTTTTGTTCTCCATAGAGTTTTAAGAGAAGTGGAACCTCCTCTCTGCCTCTGAGTAATATATGGGAGAGCAAAGTACATTATCCATCTCCAGGTTTCTGTATCTACAGGCTTGAGTATGCTGACATAAGGAACCGTCTTACTCATAGGACAGATATTTGAGATTCTGTTCCATATTTAATCTTTTCTTCACACTGTATAGGAAGTGTGTGACCGCATACAGGCCTCTAGCTTCCCAGATAGATTTTGATTTTAAAATTACAGATTTCACAGCTTAACTTTTGCATACTTAAGCCTTGTCCCTTTGTCACTTTTCAAAATGGATACCAAAATACAATGGCATCAATGTTTTATGTGATTTTTGGATTACTCTGAATTACCTGCAGTCTGAAAGTTGTGGATCTTCTGTTCTTTATTTCTCATATATTCTCTCAATTTGTAAATAACCTTTTTAAAATTTTATGTAATAAATTGTCCAGTGTTGGACACACATGCACACACGCATGTATTTCCAGATCTCTTTGAGACCCGATTTTTTATTAGTCATATCTAATAACTAGGCTCTTTCTGCATAGGATTTCTAATACTTGGAAGAATTTCCTTAGCATTTATATTTTTCATATTTGGTAACAAAAAGTACACTAAGAGAACTTGAAGAGTGAAGGTATTTCTCACTATCTGGATTTCATTTTCCTTTCCCAGTTATTTCAGATTTTAGCTTTAAGCCAGGAGGCAACAAGGGAAAGGTACTAAAACTTTATTGAATTTTCTGGTAGCTGCTGGAACATCTAGCTGTCTGGACTAGATAAGCTATTTGGCCAGTTCAAGAAGTTGCTTTTTGAGAAATATAAGGAAATTATTTCTGCACCTAATTTGATATTCGAATAGAGTAGTTTTTCCTAAGGTATAGCTTATTGATTCGTTTTTGAATATACAATCACTATTTTCTAGAGCTTTAGAAACTTTATTAATGAAATGTATCACAGTATACTCTGTTATTCTGATGACAGAACTGCTTGCAATCAGAAGTGACGTAGCCGAGTGCTGTTACCTTTACAAAGCATTTTTAAAGCAAGGACAAAAGCCATAGTTCTTAAAATGTATTGCATAGACTATTAGTGATGTTTATGAAAATTTGTGTTAACAAACTTAGGCTTGCAATCATTATGAAATCTTTTGCTTTACTCCCTGGATGTTACCACGGTTGGACCAGGATAAGGGGGGAAATATTTGGGATAGAAAGTGAAGTGTTAGAAATTACTTCTTGTTGAATCAGAGAGAGATAAAAACTCTTTTATGACTGATTTACATTTAATTTGTTGTTTTACTGGGATTTGTACAAATACATACATAGATTTATATGGAAGAGCATGTATGTTCCCTGCCTAGGGAGAGGCTTAGCTGCTCTACCAGCCCTCAGTCATGGTCACAAGATAGAGTTTTCCACACTGTCGTATTTCAACCTACTGAAAACCAATCCATGCACCAATCTGATCACACAGCAGCTGTAAGAGCTTGTTTGGACCTTTTGGAACAGATCTGTAACCTGTATGCATGGGCTTCACGAGGTTCAATAACACTTTTGATTAATGAAAGCGGGTTACTCTCTATTGGCTAAAGAGACAATCCTCAGACATGCTTGTTCTTCTATTTCCATGCGCACCATTGTTATGTAACTGGTGAATATACAGGAGAATTCTGAAGGGTTCATGGCCCCCCTCTCCTCCCTTAGCAAATGGGTGATGGCAGCAGTTGCCCACATGAACATGGTTTGCTTTTCAACAGTGCTTTTTCCTCCTCTGCTTCTGTGGGCAGTGTCTTGGGTAACTGTTTTGGGACTTAGAGCAACAGAGAGTGTACAGAGACTGAATAGAGCAGAAACTGTCATAAACAGACCAAATGGACTCAAATTCTGCACAGGGACATTCTTTGTTCTCTAACTGGGTAATCCTAAAGATTAAATGGGACCGCACATACAGAAAACAAAGTACAAAAGTACAAAAAATACTTCCTGCTTTCATTTTCTGTTGAAAAGATCAAACAGCTTTCATAGCCTGTGTGGGATGGATGCAGTCTATAGTTGGATTTGAACAAAGGAATAGCCTAAAATAGCATGTTATATTTCACAGAACATGTCTGGCAATGAATGTGGGTAAAAGTACAAGTTAGAGGTGATGTAAGAAAGTAGATTTTCTGCTGTACCTAGCAATTTCATGTGTTCTGACATAAGCTTTATGGGACATTGCTTTAACACATGAAAATACCTAAAAAAGGAGTTGCATTTTCAAGAAAATAGGTGTTGCCCATCCTCAACAGTCAAAGATGTAAAATTGGCTTCTAGAAGCAAAAGTCAGAAAGGTAATTGTTGACAAAACCACAGTCATTAACAGCAACATAGATTTGGTGCCATCAAATCACACTGGGTGTTTCCAGTTTATGGAGATCTGTCTTTTCTTATTAACAAGGAAGGTAGAATGTGTAGTTCAGTGGTGACACAGATTTTATCCAAATTCCTCTGATTTTTTTTTTTTTTCTTACTCTCATGTTTATGCAAGTTATTTGAGGGTAGCAGTGATCTGAGCTGTTACTCTCATGGACTTTTATATTCACAGGCTAGACAGTTCTCGAAGTTGAAAGTTTTATGTATGAAACAATGTTACTTTCGTGCCCTTATAGTGGCTCAATTTAGATCACCATGGTAATGCCAAGATTTCACATCCCTGAATTTCTAAAGGAAAAATGTGTAGCAGAGTTTGGCTATGCCTTACAGACATTGTGGTGTGTACCCAGTACTGGAGTTCATATATATTTTGAATTCACATACACAGTGCAATTGTTCTACTATTTTAAACATAAAAGGCTGTCAGCAGCTGGAGTTTGTGAAAATACACAGTGCAAGAGAAATGGTCTTGGAAATGAATAAATCAGATTTCAAAGATTTTAATTTATAAGCATATTTCTCAGGATTTCCAAACAATGGATAAATACTTGAATAGTCATTTTCTCCCCTAGGGCTTTTTGGTACATTTATTAAGAAAATAACAAAACCAGCAAAATAAAACAAACAAAAAGAAAAAAAATTGTAGGCCATTAACTAAAGGCTTTATAGTCAGCACTTGGAGCACATTTGAAAAATGTGGTTTGACATGATGAACTTTTGGGTGTAGGCCGTGCACGCAAAAGGCTGTCTTTTTACAGATGTTGGGAGACTCTGTCCCCACTGTTTACCACAGTCTCCAACAGTAATGTTTAATAAAGTTTCTTACCTCCTACTTGAAAGATCAGGAGAAGGGAGGCAATCTGCTGCTTTGTAAAGACTCTAAGATATATTCAGGAAAACTTGCTTTTATTTATGTTAATGCTCAGTAGTATATAAAACATATGTATTTTATCTATCTATACAGATCTTGTACATGTGGTACCTAAATTGTCTATATCATATATAAGGGTATATAATACATCATTTTGCTTATTTGGGGCTAGGTAAATATACTGCCTTCTTACTTTTAAATGAATATAAACGTCTCTACTTTTTTTTTTTTCCCCCCAAAATGAAGGAGTTTCAAAGTGAGCCACATTGCCTTACACAGGCTTGCCTTTTCTGTGGATTAAGAGCACACACACACACACACAGATAGCCACTGCAGTTCAGCTGACAGGCAGTAACTTGTTAAATTACATAACTTGAGGGTATGTCTGAGCCCTTAATTCTTGTCAAATTAAGGTTGATACCACTGAGTTGGGCCATTCAACGTGAAGGTAATGGGCAAACAGTTTTTGTAATAGGCAGATATTCCTTTCCCCTGTCAACCAGGAATACCCGTATTCCAGGAATTAACAACATTTTAACCTTTGCATCTTACTTCCAATCCTGATTGTAACAGATGGCATTCTGTCCAATGTTACTCCTTTTTAAGCACAGTTTGGCTTAGCTTTGTTACTTTGACTAAGCTCTCTTTAGGTCAGCACTCACTTGACATGTTAAGAAAACCAAACATAATATTCCACATTTTATTCTCCTCAACTTTACTTGTTAGTATATGTTTCCTGTATCCTTGGAAGAAGCATACAGTGTTCCAGGTTCTTTTTTCACATAGTTGATCTACCAAAAGAAAAAAAGCTTTCTTTTTGGTTTGCTGATTTCAGTAGCGACTGTAGTTAATCATGATTCTGGAAAAAAAAATTGGAGAAAATGAACATGAAATCAGTGACAAAGGAAGTCTTTTTACATTTTGCCCTGTCTCTTGTTGTTTGGTATAATAGGCCGAAAATTCAGCTATTCTGTTTATTGGCAGAAATTTTAGTGATACAGCTGGGATTCATATGTTCCATATTAGCTGAGTTATTGCTGTTTAACTGTCGGATTAAGAGAAACTTCACTTGCTTTTAGGGACCACACCTTTGCATATACTGCCATTATAATGTAAAATTGGTAATTAAGGTAAGAATGTGTATTTAGGCTTACTGCTCAAAATTATGCAGGAGACAGTTTGATATTTTGGGTAATTCTTCTTCAACATTAGCACATTTTCAGAATATGGTAGAACTAAAAAAAGGAAATCAATTTCTTAAATAAAATACAGATAATATGCACATGCTTTCCAGAATCAGAAAACAGTGTGCACCTCCTCCCTCCGTTCTGAATGTATCCCATCCAGTTCACAAAGTGTTTAATTGCATATTTAAATTTAATCTTGTAATCATCTAATAGATGTAAGTACAAGTTTAAATTTAAAATCCAAGTCTTTGCTTTACTGAAGTGGGTCCATTAAGTCTGTGAAAAGAAAGAGTTTATGAAAATGCATACATGTCTGAGTAACACTGAAAGCAGAGTTCAGCAATGCCCAACGGGCCACTTCTACAATAGCAATCCACTTCTGAAATGTTGGTCTCTGCAGGGAAGATCACTATCATTATAATTAGAGCTAGACTACAATGGACTGCTCAGAGTAGCTATTCCAAAAAGTTCTTTGAAGATGAAGATGAGTGGTAGGCATTCTCAGGAATAGAAAATTGCTTTCTCAAGTGAAAAAAAAAATCAATGAAATAAATCTTAAATAGTTAGATGGCTAAAAAAATTTTTCAATGTTGCCATCCCTATTTAAAATGAAATAATTGCATTTCCAGTTTGAATATTGCTGATGGGCATTAAAGAAATGTATACTTTGTATTTTCCTAGAATACATAATATGTAATCATTCGTGAAAATAGATGTATTTTGTGAGCAAATGAAGAGAGACAAAAATATCGAAGTTTCATCTCCTGTACTCTATTTCTTTTTTGCCCTTCAAAATTGACAATTCTTTTTTCTGCAAATTATGAAGGCCTAATTACTAAGAACTGTTCGGTGCTCTTATGTACATTAATACAAATAGGTGTATTGGTATGAAGAATATTTGAAGATGTTCTGATCAGTTTTTTTACTGTCTGTTTTTTAAATACTTGTCCAATCTATCTTTAACCCTCTAAAGACTAGATGAGGCAGTGAACTAAAACTGAAAACCCAATACCAAAGCGCAGTCTGGTCTTCACACCAAAGCCAGCACACATTGCTATAGACAGGCTTCTATGTAGATTTACTGTTTCTCACAGATATCCTGGAACTTCATGCAGAAATTTCTTCAGTCTGCTAAAACTATAAACTTAAAACTACAGCTGCAAGAATCCTAGAAACTGAGTGAAAAGTTTTCTCTGTGGAAGATTGAGGTGCTCCTGCCAAGAGCATTCAAGTTATGACAAAATGATTATGACACCTATTGCATTTTCTTTAAAATTAACATTGAAGAGTTGGAAAAGAGGCCATAGAACTCAGCTCTGTGAGTAATAGGAATTATAGAAAAACGTGAAGATAACTATGTGAGAGGAAATATGTCTGTGCCAGAGGTCAGTCATCAAGTCTGTCCTGATGTTCAGAGGGTACCTCCTGTGTTTTAGTTTGTGTCCATCACCTCTGATCTGAGAAAAAAGCCTAGCTCTGTCCTCTCTCCCCTCCAGGGATTTATACAAATTGTTGAGGTTCCTCTGAGCTTTCTCGAGCTTAAGCAATCCCAGCTCTCTCAAGCTTTGATCATAAGAGAGAGAATCTCCAGTTCCTCAGTCCTTTGTGGCTCTCCCTTGTACTTTCTCCAGTTGCTCCACTCTGTGCAATTTGGCAAGTTGAAAGCATGTAAAAAAGATGTGCTATAAATTTGCTCTTCAGATTTTGGTGTGACAGCCGAACATAATAGTACAAATTGAAGGTAAATGGAAATATTTAAGCATATGTAAATGCAGCAACATTTGTTTCTGTTCATGCTGAAATCAGGAAATGAGCAACTAAACTTTCTTTCTTCTGTATAATGGCCATGATCTCATCTCTCTACCTTTTTATATTACCCTATTTACTAACAACTACATGGTACTATAAACTGCAGTAACTGTTTTTATTCAATACATTTAGTGGGCTATTTCTTTAATTTTCTGGATTCTTTATTACATAGAATATGGTGTTTTCTTTGGCATTAAGTGGTCTAAAGTCTTAGAATTAGGTCGATTTTTCAAAATGCCTTGGTTTTGTCAATCCCTATAGGCATTATAACAAAGCAATATGGTATCACAAACCCTTTGGTGCCCGTGTTTGATGTGTGTGGAGGAAATACCATAACTAGTGCAGAAAATTAGTCCTGAGTAATACAATTCCACTGATTGCACTAACTAAGCTAGGAAGTTCTCTCCTGCCATTATGAAATTGCAGTAACAATATTGAACAATTGTATTTATGTACAATTTGATTAGAGGTTTTAACATACTCTGGCAGACATCTCACAATTTAAACTTGTGACTGCATGACCATTTCTTAGGATATTATAGTCTTCATTTTTTAGACAAATATCTTTTGGGGTAAATAGGCACAGTAGCTTATTTTCGTAAGTTAGTAAAATATGGTTAGTGGTTTCTTAAAATTTTGCTGTCATAGAAGTACTCTGTGTTTTATTCCTTTTTCTCATTGAATTTAGGAGGACTTGAAAGTAGATTGAAATAGATGGGCTGTCAAAATTCACAGTTTGCTTAAAAAATTAATTTTAAAATACATAATTTAAGACCATTTCAACTATTGTCATTAAAGTTTTGATCCTTTGAAAATATTTTTCACTTTCCACCTATAGGTGAAAACATTTGTAGCTGGAAACATTGCTTAATTCTTCACTAATTTGAGTATAAAGTCAATCTGTTGAATGTTGACTAGAGGTATTATGTAGTATTAAAAAAAAAATCATTGAAGAAAAAGAGTTGGCAGAGTTGAAATCATCGGTTTGATCTTGGCAATGACCATGGTGTCATGACACATGCACAGGATCATAATTTTGACAGCATTTGAACTTCTGTGGGTGTCTCAGGGCCCAGAAAGTTTCCTTATTAAGGGAAGTTCATGTATTTGTGACTCCCTCTAGTGGATCACTCTCCCAGCTCTATGCTAGGAACTGTTTTCCATATTAAATTCATGTGATATTAAACATTCAGATGTCTTTGTTTTCATTGTGAGGATCTGATTTCATTCTCATGAACAGTCTGAATGTGTTTGTGTGCATCTCTGCTCATTATTGCACATTTTGCAATATATCTTTTCTAAGATTCCTTATCATGCTGAGGGTGCTGATAATCATACCTATCTATATGTACAACTAATGTTGCACATATAAATACATTCTCTTTTTTTCAAAGAACATTCTCTCTTTTTTTCTGTGCCACAAACCTCTTCTGTTTCCTAGACTTTGATTTACATGACTATATTCTGGAAGTGTCTGCAGTTTGCCTTAATTATTATTTAATTCTATTTCAGGTACCACCAAGGTAAATCTTGTGAAGATCCCTTCAACTGCTTCCAGTCCTCGAGACACTGCTCTGGCAGCTGTTATCTGCAGTGCACTTGCAACAGTGCTCTTGGCTCTTCTCATTCTTTGTGTTATCTATTGCAAGAGGCAGTTCATGGAGAAGAAACCAAGCTGTGAGTTTCCAGTTATTACTGTTTCTTGGTAATATTTATAGAGTGGTATTAGTTTGGCAGATCTCCGTGTAGGTAAACTAATGAAAGGTCTACATAATTTAAGCAAGTTTAGCATTGAGATGGTCAATGTAGCAGAGCCCAGGACTCCATGCAAGTTTGCCAGTGTGGAAGTTTCAGCTGCTACTGAGAAAATGCTGTGTAAATGCCCAGAAATATTCCAATTGTGTCAATTCCATGCCATACTCTGCTAGATGCTGCACAGATACATGTGGACCATTCATGATCCAAGATGGGACATTACAGAGTTGCAATGTCAGTGTGGAAATACCAGTTGGAAAGATTTGTGCATCAGATGCTATTGTAAAACACAGATTAGGTCATCAAGATAATGAATGTGACCAGCGTAGAGGATAGATTTGTCCTTAAAAGTTTTGGTTTTATGGACATTTGGTTTCATGGGCATATTCAAGATGAATTAAATACCAAAGACAAATTTGTAAATTTCTTTCAAATCCTTAACAGTTCATCTATGTAATTTATTTATAATAAACATTTTTCTGCCTCTTAATTTAAAATAAGAAAAAAAAAAGTGAAAAGCACTCTAGTTCCCATTTATACTTTTATAAAACTTTTATTAAAATATGTTTATCGCATCTAATGAACCCTGGATGCCAAACAAGAATACTGTCTAGGATGAATTGATGTTATTACTGCATTCAGCACAAGCAGAAATTAAAAGGTTTACAGAGGCATTGTAAGACTTGTTCCTAACCTAGAATTTGCTTTACACATGAGTTTTGAGAAATTCTGACACTGTGAATTCAGACTTCATTTAGTGAAGTGCAGCAACTTGTTTGCCTTGGCCGACAATTATGGAGATTAAAGGAAGTCTGCTGTTAATATGAAGCTCTTTAAGATAATATAAACAAAATCCCAGTGGCTGAAAGCTGACTCTGGAAAATTTCAGATGGGAATCAGTAAGAATCATTAAACACTGCGAAAATGTAAGAGTGAATAAGATATACTCTCAAATCATCAAAATGAGAACAGATGTCTTCCTAGAAGAGGCTGTAGTTGATCCAGCTGTTCTGGGGTTTGTTGCAAAATCTGTGGTTCACATTATTGGAAGCCACATGGTCACTGTGGATCTTTCAATTGGAAAATGTATGGACATGTTTTATAGCATGACAATTACACATTCTGTGAAGATGGATGGCTCTGAGCAGGGAAAAGGGTAACACTTACTTACACAGATTTTTATTCACTTTGTTCAAAGGGTCTCTGAGATCACAAGACATTCACTACAATGGGTCTGAATTATCATGTTTTGATAGACCACGGCTAAGTGAATATGACCACAGAACATGTTGCCAGTGCCAAAGAAGTACATCACAGACATGTGGTATGTTAGGTCTGCTGAAAGGTGACTTTATTTTATCTAACACTTGAGTTGTGACAATTAAATTTAACTGCAGAGCTAACACTGTCAAACTACCCTTTGTCGTAACTAATTTCTTAATAAGCAGAAAGGATTTTTAAGTAGCTATTTGGGTTTTTTCCCTGTATTCATTTCAGTGACTTCACTTGAAAAAAAAAGTTAAAATGTCTAGCTCATTTATTTCTGATAAAAAAAGCTGCATCTGGCTTTGAGACTTAAATTAGTGTGAAGGATTTACCAGAGAGTATCTAAGAACGCGGTGTGAATGCTGAAGGACATTGACAACCCGGACAATTCAAATCATTTCCATTTTGTGAAGTCGTATCAGAACGGATGCATTAAGAAATACATTATTTAACACAAAAGCACAGGCTTAAATATCATCCTGATATCTTAACTCAGATTGCTTCCACTTATGTGTATTCAACTGAGAAGAAAATTAATTTAAAAAATGGGGGTTTTTTAATGGGTGGCTTCTATATTACTTATGGAGGAAGGACTTAGCTTTTATAAATATTTCGATTTTAAAGGAATAAAGATGTTTTTAAAAAAATGTTTTTGCAGCAAGAAATGTCTTTTCTCAATCCATATATTATAATGTAACATGGATTATAATCCATGTATTATAATGTAACTAATACTCAAGTTTGAAAAAGAACAGACACTAAGTCTATACAGAGCTTTGACAGTTTTAACACTATTAAATTAATTTTCATTTCTTAGGACCAGTTCACTTGATTCCCTCACTGTGCTGTGATGAAACCTGTAGCATGGAGCACAGCAGCCACAGTTGTGCTTTTCACTCACAGACCACGCTCAATGAAAGGTAAATTAGTTTTATAAATGTGTTTTAAACATGAAGTATTTTTATGCAGTCAAATTAATATTTATGCAGAGACAATAGCTGCTTGAAGTGGAATGAGGGATTTTGATGAGCTGTACCCATATCATCCCATGTTGTGCCAGAATAGGTTTATGGTGAAAAATTAAGTATTACTTGGTAAATGCTGACTTGATCCATGGGTTTCTCTGAAGAAATGGCTTCTCTCACAAGCAGATAATGTTCCTTTTACTCTGTGGCACCTTAGAGGCTTTGGCCACCCCTTCTGCTAATGGTTAGCAAGTGGCTGCCTAAACACATGAATCTGGGGGGACTGAGGTACAGTTCTCAAGTGGCATGGGGATTTTTTTTCTTTTTTTGAGGAACTCTTTAGAACTGCAATATTTGAAATATGTATTATTTCTGAATTTCTAGCAGGTTTTAACTTTTGTTTTCTGCCTATCAGCTGAGTGTAAGAGTAGTAGTAGTATAGTAGTTACTTTTACAGCAAGGTCGTGAGCTAAATATATAAAATTTATGGTGTCCTTCAGAGTTTCCTGGTTACATATTTTGACACAGGATGTATTTATTTCTTTTAGCTGGAATAATTTTCCATATAAGGTTTAATTTGATCTTCAGCTGTTTTGTTCGTACGGCCACATGTACCCAAAAATGTAGAGGCAGCTTCTCCATAAGTATTGTTTGTGCAATGTGACTTAGCGACCTAAGTACAAATATCTAAGTTTTCTATAACAACTTGTTTAAATACCAACAAGCTCAAGTCATCCTTGTATACCACTGAGGCTGACAAATTGAGAGCTGTGTACTTTTTGAGGAATCTTTTGGTTAAGGCTTTAAAAATAACTGTAATATCCATGCTATGTGGACATCAAAGATCCTGTGGTTCCTTCCAGTAGAAATGGAGCTTGTGCCAATTTCCTTTGCCAGAATAATGTATTTCCTTCAATTGTGGTGCAGTGTCCTGACTTTTGGCCTCATCTCTGACAATGCTTTGTGTATATATCAAAGCTATTAAAGCATCATGTTTTGGAAATGAGTAAGGCTACTTAAAACTGTTATAGGCATGTTAATGTGGGACGAGTTCTGTCACACTGCATATCACACTTAATACAGCCTTTGCATTTTTAAAAATCTGTAGATGGTTTTTGGAAATAAAACATATTGGTATAGCTTCCTGGTTTTGTTAATACTTATTTTGGTGTCTATACAGTGAAAAACACTATTGGACTTTCAACTGTGTTTGGCATATTATCCTGTACTTTAAATACACTTGAGGTGGATAATACTGAGTTTTCACTTCTGCTTTCTTCCATTTACCATAAAATAAAAATAACGCTTGCTCTTCTTTAATATTATGTCCTTTCCTTGTAAAAGAGAATAGAAGAAAAACTTTTTGCATTTTGAAGACTAGACAGAGCAAACTGAAAAATCTAAAGTGAATGCGTTTTCAGGTTTAAAGCAAACATGAGGTTTCAAGAAGCCTTGTTGCTTGTTCCAGTCTCCCACATTCTTCCCATTTGAAGCCAATTTACTTTGTTTACTTCCATTAGATATTTGTCTATCTACAGTTTGGGGGAGAAAAAAAACCTAACAAACCAACCCCTCCCCCAGTGTTGGAGATTCTAGACTCTGCCCAGCCATCTTTGTTGCTGCACTTTAAGCCTGTTACATCTTGTCTTAATACTCCCCTCTTCATGCACTGAGAAAAAAAAATCCTTCTTTGTGACAGTGTTTATATCTGAACACTACTATAGTATTTTTTGTCATATTTCTGACCCTAAACAACTCCAACTGTAGTTCATGTTTTGTGGAATCCTGGATTCTCTGTCTGAAGTAGTGTTCACCAGAGCTTTTGTCATTTCCAGGCAAAGAACAAACTGTATTCCTTCTCAAAAGAATTAGTTTGTACAGGATGTCTCTAGAGTATTAATATAACCCTGTTAAACCTTCTTCAAATCCTTATAATTACAAATGATCAGTAATTAAAATACTGATAATATTGTCTGGACTGCTTTGTAAACAATGTGCCTTTTATCCTTCCGCAGAGCTTCTGATTCTGTTGGAGAAATGATTCCTGCTTTCCTTGGTTCTCTTTCACACTCTACCTGCGGAGACATTCCAGATGCTTGGCCTCTTATGCAAAACTCAGCTTGTTGTGACAGCATTTCTATCTGTGAATCATATTCAGAACTGGCTGGAGGATCTGCAAAATCCTGCAGCCCTGAGACTGAAAATGCAGCCACTGTTGAATTGGATAATAACCGGGAACTAAGTGAAATACTTATTTCAGCTAAGTCTCTTAATGGAAATGTTGCAAAGTCCTTTGAAACCTCTGAACACAGAACATGCATGGAAGTTTCATCACCTCAGAACTCGGCGACTGCTGAAAGCCAGCCAAAGTGTAATGGAACAACAAATGACTCTACGGACTGATAAAGAGGTAAAAAACATAACTACAAAGGAATGAGAATGAGTGCTCCAGGCATGTAGAGCTTGATAAAAATAGAATTGTAAGAAGTTGCAGAGTTATATTTCTCCATAGGTTACACCTAGCTATTGCTGAAATAAATTAAACCTCTACAAGAGTTAGAGCAGTTTCACATTTTTAAATCATTAACTGAATTTGAAAGGTGTAATTACACGAACTGTGGTGTTGAAATAACATTAACCAGAATATAGGGGTACGTTGGTACACCAGTCAGCTTTTATCAAGGCATTTTTTCATTACATTTCAAGGGAAAAATTCAGTTTAATAGCCTTATGACCAAACCACTGTGTGAGGCTAGCCTTTGTTTATGAGTGAGAACTGAGGAATTGGCTTTGCTTATTGCAAACAAAGCATAAAAGATGTACAAGTGTTCATCTACAAATATTTACAAAGCCTTTCTGTGGAGTTACTGCAGTAGTAGTGGAAACACAAGAGAATCTCAAATGTCTTATAATGCCATTTATATTCCCATGTCAGCAGATAAAACATAGGTTAGTCCATGAAATGCAAATTTATCTACAAAAGCTCAGAGAAAATGCAGGTCTGGGGTCAAAATGCAAAGAGGTGATAAACAATTGTCTCAACAGTGGAACTGTTGCAAAAAATCACTCTGCTACTGCTTCATCATTATATCTTTTTAAATATTAGCTGTGCTCCATATTTTTAAAATGGAATTTTCTACTTTTGGAAGTAGGCTGGAGCCTTGAGTAACTAATCTGTGAAAGGATCCCAGATTATGATCCAGGTACTGACGGCCAGTGGTGTTGTTACTCCAGGCTTATGGAGGCTGTGGAAAGCTGAAACAATTTCCTGTGCATGAACTCAGAGGCAGGAACACAAGAAGTTGCCACTAATATTAATAATGCACCAAACTTAATTAAGAAAATTATGCTATCTGTAATTATGAAAATTTTGGGCCATCTGCAGAATTAAAACTGGATCCCTTTGATCCTCTTCCATTTGGTTTGCATTAACACTTTTGTGTTACTCCTAAACACGAACTAGAAAGTAATTAGTGTTTAGCAAAAACCACACATATTCTGAAAACATGTAAGTGCAATAGTTTCTTTGTAATTCCAGCCTGAATTGTTTAGGTGACATTGTCAAGAGGAGGAAAGGGAAGGGAACTGACTGTTAAATCAAGAATTGTTTTGCCATTGACTTCAATGGAACTCGTCACCCTGAGACTTTGCTGCTGTCACTACAATTTCAGCCTTATGCAGGTGGCACATATTTCTCTCAATGTATTATTTACAGTGCTGAGTTTTGTCTGTAACAATGCTGGGCACTACCTGCCCAGGAGCCAGATAGCAGCACTGACAGTTTTATTTTTGTGTGTGCCCAGTATCATTTGGTGACAGTCGTATTCTGTAGCTGTGTGTAGGAAGGGACAGTGACATGGATACGACTTCAGATCTCAACAGTGCTAGTTCCCAACAGTTCTTGATGTTTTAAGGGAATGCATTTCCATATTAACAAGATTTTAAAAATCAGGAATTTGTGGGTGTTTTCCCACCAAACCATGCATCAACTTCAGAGGTATGCGATTAATATTATTTAAGAGTTTTCTTAGATCAAAAGAAGCACAGAATTTCAAAATATGACTGCAAAAATTGGCTTTTATTTCACTATACTCCTTATGGTATATGAACTGTAAATTTTCGTATTGATTCCTATGTGTATGGAGACAGCTTTTCTAGCATCTCAAAATCCTGTATGCTTTGATAGTTTTCTGCTCTCCTCTGTTACTACTGAGATTTGTGTATAATTTTGAACAATCAAGGCCTTCAGGAGGGTTAAAGTTTTTCTTCTTTTTTTTTTTTAATAATAGACCCTAATGATTCATTTTCCACAGTTTCTCCCCGTTCAGACTCTACAGTGCATCATTATGTGTGCATTTTTGGCAGAGGAATTTCAGTAGTGTTCATGGGACAGGACCAGGACTAGGCTTACTTGAGGTGTATTTTCAGGATGAGCACTGGCTAGCTGTACAACTCCAAGACAATTATTTCATCTCAATCTATAGCATTTTTCCAATCTGCTCTTCAACTTCCATGTCTTTTTGAAATATTTTGAGGCAAGGATGGTCTTTGTGCTGCCTGTGGGTGTATTACAGTCTTGCATAGGTCAATGTTTTATTACTATATTTCAAAAGAATAACATAAAATCAGAAAATAGCACATGTTTGTATATGTACACACAAGTCTAAGCTTTTTAATGTGGGTTTTAATACAGGTTTAATCTTCAGGTTTAGGTGAATTTTACAGCAAGCAGTAAGTATACCTCTAATCTTTTGGTGTTTAGTCAAATATAGAAGTACATGCAGGTTTCTTATGCATCTATGTAACCACTCTCCCGTCACTTTTTTTTAGGGACTGGAGCTATTTCTCTCAGCACTAAAGCTGAATGCTTCCCTTACACTCCCCTGCTGATCCTCATCAAACACAGTCTGGTCTTCAGTGTTGCATGGCTTCCAAACCAGCTGGGAAAGAATGGCATCATTTCACACCTTCTGAGCAGTCCTGTCTGAGCTGTAACAGCTGGGAAGTTGAACTTCCAGGAGCATCCTATGAGGATCCTGAAAGTGGATTTATGACCTTTTCAATCTCTCTTTCCCTTTCCTCAGAGTCTCAAAACAGCTAATGGAGTGAGCTTAATAGTATATGTAAATACAGCAAGAAATAAAAATACTTTCGTGTGTTTAGGGTGGTCTCAAATATGGCTCCAGGTGTCAGAAGATGTGGGACAACACGATGCCAGTTACTCTGCCTGCAGATTTGTGCGTGCATTAGGATTTTTTTTTCCTTCTGGTTCTAATTTTAAATAATATTCCTGCTATTGAAGGACGGATAAAAAATCCATTTCTGTTTATAAAAGGATCACCCATTAATAAACTGAAGCTTTTATTGTGTATTACATTATAGTCAATAAGCTAGTTTGGGGAGTTAGAGAATTAGCATGTTACAATATGTGTGGTTGAAGTCCCCTCCATCCAGTTATCACATTTTTGGGAGGTGGCATTGTTCTGTTAAGTGTACCAGGAGATTAGCTTTAAATTAGATTTAGTTTAATGAAGGTCAGACATATAGATAAGGATATTGTGTTTAATTATTAGGTCTCAGTATTGGAATACAGCACTTCTTGTTATAGCATATAATTTTGAATGTTGAAATAATTGTAATCAACTGTCAAATCAAAATGTCAGACTATAGCAGGTGTGCCATGAAAGTATTTATACAGTGAGACTGTTACTAAGATTTTTTATTAATGCATTATTTTTAAGGGTCAAGCTCTGTGGTGAATTAATTCATTCGTTTATGAGTTCCTTCCATTCAAGACACTCTGTCTGTCTCACTATAGTTCCATGTCAATTGAAATTTTCCACACAAAATATAAAAAGCTATTTGCTTTATCACATCCCTTAATATCTTTTGTTTCCCTGCCATTTTCATCCCTAAAATAGTTTTTGCTTCTGTGGGTAATCCCAGTAACCTCTACTGATTCATTACACTCAACAGGCTCACACTTGTCTGTGATGAACTCTAGCAATTATTCCTTAAAGTACCCAATGTGCCTTGACTAAAGCAAAGCAATCAGCAAAACAGATGCAAATTGGCAATAAATATTACTCATCTTTCCACACATGGTTTGTGTGGCAATGGAAATGTTGAGACAATATTCAGAATCCATTATGGAAAAAGACTTTTGCTTTGATGCACACAGAAGATTGGACCTGCACAAGGATAGCGAAAATCAGTACAGGCAGCCATGGCAGAGAGATGCTCCAGCTCTTCACCAGTGAGAATATTCATTTGTGCAACAGCCATGAATAACGTTCCCAAATTCAAACCTAAGTCAATGAGTTACCCAAGGGATTTTTTGCTTTTGTTTGGTTTGGTGTTTTAAGTAGTAGATACCATCTTTTGGTCACTGATGGAATAATAAGCAGTTACACAGTACAATTACTCAGATAAACACTTTCACATATATATTTAAATATGAGTAGTTTTGATTAATTTCTTTGTATACTTTCATACATTTAAGAAGTTACAAAACATTATTTTCACTACATTTGCATGAAGAGACGTGTGCTTCTTTGTATATACTTTGTAAATAGAAAAAAAAATCCAATGTGCATTTCAGTACATGGCAAAATATTTTTAGAACCTACTGAGATTTAATTTTTCACTAATAACAGTTCTTCAAAAAGTGATGTTCAAAAATTTTGCCAGCATCTGCCACAGTATGTTTTCCCATTGGAATTTAAACTTTGTATAATTGTTTTTACCCAGCAACCCTAGAGAAAGATGCTCTTTTATTTTTTTTTTAAATGAGTGAAAGCTTGAGAGTAAATTGGGAGGAAAAAAATTGAGTGTGTTTTTTAAATATATGTGTATATTTTGTATATACTTTTTTTTCTTAATTTAACCAAATTGGTCTTTTGTATATTGCCTGTGGCAAGCAATGTTGTACATGCCAGTAGAAAAAAATCCACTATCGCTGCATTTAGACTGCCCACATGTCATGTCTAGGGACTTACAGTGCTGTTTTAAATACTCCTTTAACAAATGTAAATTTAAATCTTGTATAAATTGTTTTGTAATACTTTTTCTACTTGTGAATAAAACGTTACATGAACCAGTCTTGGTTTGTTGACCTCAAATTAATAATAGCTTTCTGTACAAATTTAGTGATGAGTTCTAATTTTTTGAGAATTCCATAGTGGTGTAATTATATTAAGGTTATGGTAGAATTCGGTGCATCTTTGTCTTGAGATGTTTGCAGTTTAGCAGTAACATCATTCTTCAAGCAGGAGGACCCTGAGGAAGCAGTAAGTTAATATCAGTGCTTAAAATCATTGTGCTTCAAAACTGTTTAAAAATTTTGCTTCTCAAGAAAGGAGGTGGGGTGGAAGAAAACTGGGGGAAAAAGACAGACTACTGTCTTTACAATGTGTTAGAAAAGAGAACCTGGTGCTCCACAGCACTAGGTTGTTTCAGACAAGACAGATAAGCAAATAATGAGGGGAGCTGTATTTTTGAAGCAGGATTGGAGTCATGGCCCCTATTTAAGTGATTAAGAAAGGAATGGCACAGTCTGACTGACAAGAGTAGATGACTGAGAAGAAAGAGTAATTTGGTAATTGCATAAAATTGGTCCTTATGATAAAGCCATAAGCAGTGACTGGAAACTAGATCCAGATAGGGATTGCAGATAACATAGAGCCAGGGTGCTTGTGCTGGAGTGCGATAGCACTCTTGATTTTTGGGGGGAATGTTTGGGGGAGGCTCAAAAGCTGCTCTGTCCCTGTTTCTGGTTTAGCTGAGCAAATTTCACATTGGTTCTTCTCTGTGTAATGCTGTTATTTCTACATTCTTTAAAATACACAATTCAGAGCTTAACTGGGGATCACCTGCCCAGAATTGCAAGGACTCCTTATACCCGTGTCCATGTGCTGTCCTCCTGAGCAGTCTTCTACTTGTTTTCTGCTGTGACTGTCACAAGTGGTAGCAGTTCACATGCCCAGCCCACCTGAGTGTTCTTTGGAGGTCTGCAAGTCTGCACAGCAGCACCTGGCAGGTTTGGGAGGTCACTTCGTGGCAAGGCAGGGATCTCTTGTGATTCTCAGCACTGCCAATGGAGTGCCCCTGAGAAAAAAATTTAAAAATATAATCAATAAACAAACAGGAATTGGAAAACAGATATTTGCTCTATCTGGAAACAAAGTGCAACTCAGAACACATGACAAACATGACCACAAATTTTGCATAAACATTTGCTCATATCAATTACTACATAAATGTCATTAACAAGCCTGCAATTTTCCATCCAAGCTTTCCAGAAGGTCTACAAAAAAACCAACCCATCCACCCGAAAATCTTTTCCCTGCTTGCATTGCTATTCAGTACAACAGTATTTCCTGCCTTTTCTACAAGGTAGACCAAGCCCTTAATCCAGTGCTCCTCATCCTACCGGGAGTTTGAGATCACATGGCTTTTCCCTTTGTTGTGGTCCCTTTGAGGGCCTTTGGTTTGCATTCCTATGAAGTCCCTCCAAGCAACAACCTCCACGCATTAAATTAATCCTCTCGCTGTCTTTGGTGAGGGAGGGTTAGATCGCTACCTGCAGCACATTCCAGCGCAGACACTGCTGCTTTGTTTTGCCCTTTTAAAAAAGGGAGATTGAAGGAGGGTGCAGCGTTTTATCAGGCTTGGAGCAAGCTGAGGCTGGGCACTGCAGAGCCACACAATGCACACTTTGTGCTGGCAGGGTGCAATTTAATCCATATTTCATTTTGGCCTGAGAGATGGTAAAACTCATTTGCTCTTCACATAGCAGCACATGAGCCATTTCGATTATGTCTGATAAGGCAGAACTTTCAATAGGATAAAAATAATCGCGGGTGGATTTGCTGGGGAGCCTGCTGGTTTCCACAACAGCAGTGAATGATGGGATTAGAGGAAATGTTTTCTAATAGCCTACTGATGGAGAGGGTGGCAGATTGAGGGCACTGCTGAGACTTCCACACAGAACCACAGCTTCAACAGCAGTGTCAGCCGAGTAGGATGGAGGGGGTTTTCCCATCATCTGATTTTCTAAATCTTATCCCAGTTGGATTATTTTCTTTTTATTTTTCTTCNTTTTTTTTTTTTTTGTTAATCTGACAAAAGGAGATTTGACTTGTTCAAAAGGTTATAAATGACATTTTTCTAAAGCATTGGTGGAAAAACAGACAAAAAGAGAAGGCAGCTTTTTAGAAAGTGCTTCTCCTGAGCCTCAGTCTTTGTAGAGTTTTTAATTCCTTTTGCCTAGGTCTCAGTCTCAGTTTATGGATGCCCAATTCACATGCTATTTAATGTGCAAAAATTACCCCTAAGTATAGCAGCTAATATATCAAAATCTGGTTGTAACCAACAGTCTAAGGGAGAGCACTGATTTACCACTCAGAAAAAAAATTAAACCATTGGAATTCTAGAGATCATTTTGATTTGCCCCAGATCTGTATCCCACAGTTCACTGGAACATAACAACAAACATATATAAATACAGGATGTGTACAAAATAATAAACTTGTCACCTTGCACATGATCTGAGGCAGGGCATTGTCCAGGTCAGTTAGTAATTTTATTCCTAAGTCCTAAATTGGAGGAAATTACAGAACACTATGGACCAATTCAGGGGAGACCAGTACACCACCCAAGCCCTTACTCTGCATGTGGCAGAGATTACAAAATGAACTGAGAACATTAAAAAAAAAATACTAAAGGTTCTGTTTCAACTTTTTAAAATGCCTTTCAGCCCAGGCATCCAAGAGCCCCAGACACTTCATAGGCCAATATGGGAGCCTTAGGGGGGGAAAAAGTTCCACACAATGGGTGTTCCACAGATCAATATTGAAAAAAAACGGCAGCAGTAGAGGTTATTTGCTATCAAAATAACAATCAGAGAAGGATATCTAGCTTTTAGTGCACCAAAAAAAAAAAGAGCAAAAGGGTCCATTACATAGGAAAACATATTTTAAAAGTCAAAGTAAAGCACTAGTCTATAGTCACCTTAATTCTCTAACTTCATTTTCACCTAGACACACATAAACTCTGCAGCAGCCCAAAGCAAAATGAGGCAGATCTGGAATCAGCAGAGTTACAGCATTTACCATGCCAGTTTTGTCCGTACCTTGCAAACGTGCTTTCTTACATATTGATGTTGATACCAGCAATATCAGGTAGGTGAGTTTAACCTGAAGAAGCTGAGCAGCAAGTATCAGCTTGGCCATTCGTTGTCTCTCTGTTCCATGAGAAAAAAGAAAGTTTTTGACCAACCTGGAGCTGTTTTATGTTGTTAGATACAACAGTAATTGTGTTTCTTTATCAGAGTTTCAGCTTCATTAAACCTTATCCCTAAGGATGCTCAACAATTGAAGTTAAGGAGACACTACATCAGTGCAAGAGTGAGAATATCTTTCCGACTGTAATACCAAAGGAGACCCATAATATCCCAGCAAATAACACTTGCATTTTGTCAAAATTCATCATACTTTTTTTGATAGTTTGAGACTACAAAGAGACCAAAATCTTTGATCAAAAAAATTTATACACCTTGACAAAATGCTGTGAAAATTCACACAAGGAAGTTTTCTCTGGGAAGTTTTGTGCAGCTAGTCTTCATGTTAAACTCTCAGTCTAATGAAATCCTTAATTTAAGCTGTACCTTTAGACATACTTTAAACTTTGGAGGATCTTTTGTTTACTCAAGGAGGACCAATCTACTTTTTATGGGCAAGAACTACCTCAAGGTTATCTTAATACACTGTTTTTCAACTGGCAGAACAGATGGACTCAGGCAGAAGAGACTAAATGCTTTAGGTGATAAAATGCCTATTGTATTGATGGGTTAATAGAAGCAAACCCTGTGGGTTCAGCCTTCTCGATACAATGAGAGGAGCTGTGGGATCTGCAGGGAAGAGCTCAAGAATGCCATAAATTACGTCTCCTGTGGCTTTCAGCAACAGATACATAGTGTTGGAGTTTACTCAAGGTGTTGGCAAGTGCTGTAGTTGGGATTTCTGAAAAGTATCTGAGTGCCAGATGATGTTTCCTAATACACAGAGTGTCACTGAGGAGGGCTTGTGGCATTTATGGCCCAGATGCTTTCCTTTCCTAGAGAAGAAATCTTTTTGCTGCCTTTCTGCAGAGAGGGGACTCTGGGCACTCTGGGCAGCAGCAACAGCTGCAGGAGGCAGAGGAGAACAGGGAGCAGTGCTGGCACTTCCAGCACACACTGCTGCCTCTTGCAGCTGATTTCCCTCAGCAAGTCTAGAGGTGCACACGTAAACTGTAAAAGTGCTTGGAAGCCCCAAAATCCCCAAAGATGCAATATTGCACCTTCTGCAGATGTATCAGTGTTGTATCTGCAGCCACTGAGAGAGGTAAGTAAAAAGAAATTATCATTCATTTGTTAGCTGAGGGGGTCACCCAAAAACAACAAAAAGTTTTGGACTCAAGGCTTCCTTGGATCTGCTTTCTAATGTTTGCTTTTCATCCAGTCCAAGGTCTACAGCTGCTGCAGCTCCTCTGAGGATACTCCTGTGGTTCTTACCTGATCTTAGAGAAGTTGGCTTTCTGTTTGGCCTTGTCACAGTCCATGCTGTGAGAGCTGGAGGGTTTAAATGCCTGACAACCTCTGGTCTTTTCCTTATTATCTCAGGTTTTGGACAAAACAAAAAAAGAGACTGTAGTCAGATTTTGCTTAACTTGCATTACATTTTCTCATGGAAAGTAAAGGCAGATATCCTAATGCCACCCAGAAGCTGGCCCTGGAATCAGCTACTGCTTCCTGCTGCTCTGGCCCGTTTTCTGGCCCAGTAACCAGGCCAGGAAAAAAAACCCAACAACCACATCTTTGACCAGATCAACCCCAACCCACACCAACAATCCATTCTTTAAGAGTCTGCTATTGAACCACTGCCTATGGGTAGTTCAAACAAAAGAAAACAAAAAAGGGGGGAAAGAGGCTGGAGAAAAAAAAAATTGCATAAAAGTTGTGCTGGAGAATCATTCAGCAAAATTCCCACTTGTGTATTAAAAGCTTAGCTAAATAACCCTGGGCTGCATGGGAAAACAAGTAGGAAAGAAAACTCTTCTATTCTCCAGAATTACCCTGCCCCTCAAGCATATCAGGCATTTTATCTTCTTAGTCTTCACAAAAAATCCATTTTGTGAAGAAGACATGCTGCATTTACTCCTTTTTCTTGACACAGGAAGATTTGTCCTCCCCATCCTCTGCCCCCTGTCAGAAATAGTAACACACTGAAGACTCTTTCCATTCAGGAAAGGAATGTCTCTGTCTCCTAACCCCTCTCCTCCTGTTTTATGGCTCTTTCCTACATGTCTGCCTTATTTAGCACTGCTGTAATTGTCAGGTACTTGTTTGCCTGCTTTCCTCCAGGCCTGTGTTTCCTATTCTCCTCAACTGCCTGGTCTGATCTCCCATTGCCACTGGAAAACAGAACTGGGGGCTAAATTTCATTAATTTGGAAGATTTAGCACATGCACAAGGTAAAGCTTGCTTTTAGAAAGGCAGAGAGCTCACATTCAAAGCCAGTCTACCCAGGGGTTTATTTGGTTGGATTCCTATCTGTGGACAGCTGCTTCTGAAATGGAAGATAAAGTGTTTAAAATGGTGATTTTTAAGCGCATGCCCTGATTGGGATTTTTCTGCAAGAACCTTCCATGAAAACTAGGGACAAGAGCTGGTCACAGCAGCAAAACAGAGCTATCCATGACAGTATGTAAAAATTGCTGATAAAAGGACTTACCCATAGGTACTGCAAAAAAATTACCTGGGGAAAAGATCAGACAGGTCCATTGGGAAGTGTGATGGTTTAAACTGACTGAGAACACAAAGCTATCCTCTTTTTTTGGCCTGGAACAGTCACTTTCTCTTCCCTGAGATAATCTTACCACAAAATACTATAGCAAAACAAATAATCCTTCATATCAGATCTACTTTGCACACCTGGTATTTGACTCAATTTCCTAAATGGGTGAGTCAAAGCAGTTTGGGCTGACCTGTTAGTTGAGGCACAGCAGGGCATTCCATCCTGTGCTCTTAGGCTGCTGGAAAACAGCACCCAAGAGCAAAGAAGTTACAGCAGAAAGGATGACACAGTTAAATTAGTCTCCTGCTTAGAACTGCTAATTATAAATCAGCCAAAATCACATCCAAGTTATTTGGTTATACTCAGTTCAACAGAAATTATTTTAACACTAATGTTTTGAAACACTTCGAAAACTTAAGAACAGCAAGATGGAGGAAGTGGAAGAAAGAATCCAATCTAATTTTGGCCAAAACGGGCAGGAGTCCCCATGGGCAGTGGGAGGGGATGCCTGGGCAGGGAGACACCTCCATACTGCCTGCAGGCTCACTGGCAGCACCCCACTCCCACCTCAGACCCATCTCTTCAACCTCACCAGCTATTGCTGGTGAACAGATCTAGTGTAAATGATAGAATTATATATTTTTACTTTATGCTCTTACAATCTTTACACTTCTACAGGAAAGAAAACTACAGGGCCCTAAAATGGGGGCTTTCAAGAGCCCCTCCAGCTGCTCATCAGGGCTGGGCTCTGGCTGATTCAGTCCCTCTGCAGCTCCTCACCTGTCCCCAGTGAAGGCAGAAGTGATACTGTGGCCATGGCTGACAGCAGCTCCTCTGTGTGTCCCTGCAGCAGGAGCAATCCTGTGTTATCATGGAGTCTCCCCCTCTCCTTGCTTTTGCTAAGTGTTTTGTTGGTGTTTGCTTCCAGCGGGTGAATGGCTTTTGCACAGGAAATATGTGCACCATTGCAATGTCCTGCTGTGCTGTGATGTGTGGCCACAAAGGAGCATTTGCACTTGGTCTGCTGGTCTCTGGCTCTTTATAAGGTGATGGAGTGGGAAACTGCAAACTGGCGTGGATTAGTGAGCCTTTTTCTGAGCACTACTCATGGACCTCCAGCAGCTGAAGAATGTACTTCTGTCTGCAATTCATCCATCAGTTTGTGGTTTATGGAAACCCATGCCAGAACCGTCTGGAAATGTTGCCACTGCCATGTGCAAGCTCTTCCAGTGTTCTTCTGGGTGGGGATTTTTTGCTCCTCTTATGCTTTAATTAAGCAAAAGTGAAACCTCAGGCTGACCTGGGCAAGGATGGGGATTCCAAACAGCACAGAGATGGTGTAGCTGGCAGCCAACTCAGTGCAGCACTGAGGAGTGGGAGCCATAGGAAAGTGAAACATATTCATCATCTTCCCCAAAGGGGAAGAAAAGACAAGATGGAAAGCAGGTTGTACAGAACAGATCCTAGAAAAGAGTAAAATTTGTATCATGCTGTCTGGGATTGTTTGAAGACAGTGACAATGGGCTCTCTCTCTATGAACACTTCTGAAAGCAGTTTTTAAGTAAGTTTGAGTAAGGTATTCAGGTAATTTACATGTTTTCAGCCCAAATGAAAGACGTCGACATTTCCTTGGCAGGCCTAAGCAAGGTTTAATTCCCTCTTTAGAGCTTTTTCAATTCCTTTTTGAATGAGCACAGCTGTGCCATACATATTTCAGTTCAAACCAACCTGTAAGAACATACTTCCCTACCCCTGAGTTCAGCAAGGCAGCAGAGGATGTGATTTGGGTGCCTGCCTGCAGCAGCTTCACCAGGACCACCAGGGCCATTATGGCTCCCTTAAGACCAGCTTGCTGTAATGGCCCTTTAATTACCTCCTCCTTTGCTAGCTGATCCCACCTCACTGATCTGAGTGTGGAACTGTAATTTAAATACTGTAAAATTCCAGCTGAGCCAGCCAACAGATGGGCTCAGGCAGAAGAGACTCTAAATGCTTTAGGTGATAAAATGCCCCTTCAGCATCCCTTTTCTGGGAGAGGGCAGAGGCATGCTAGACTCGGGCCAACAAGAGAAGTTACTGAAGGCATAAACACACTTAGGACATGGACACTGTGGCTGTGCTGCTGAGCAGCAAAAGCAGGCCTAGTCTCCACTGGTACAGCCTTCTCATAAGAAAATCCACCGATTACCAACACCTTCATCCCCTCAGTGTCCATCAGTGCCCAGATTTTTGGTGGACATTTTTCAGTCCCTGCAGGAGAGATGGCCAATTTAGCAGCCTCTCTGATAATGATCCTGAAAGTGCAGTGAGATGTGGAGGCTTCTGGCAAGCACCCCAGTGCTCCTGAAGAGTAGGAAAATACCAGTTTGGCTGCCACAGGCCCTGCCAAGAGATGTTACAAGCCCCAGATGACCCCGGGCATATTAACACCTACTCTTTTCCAACCAGTGGACATGCTGAATCCAGTGCTTCCTTCCACTTTGAGCTGGTTTATTCACATTTAAATTGCTTACAGCGGTAATAATGGAGAGAGAAGTTACAGACAGTTATGCTACAGTAATAGCAGAAAGGCAAATAAAAGGTGGGAGAAGGAGTTGGCTGCAGAGACAGAATTTATCTCTCCCAGCATCAACTTTGCAGGGCTAGAGAGCAACACCCTAAGAGTCCAGACGGGATTTCTCTGTAGGGTAAGTCAGTATAAACAGGGTAAATTTATCTGGAGGATTTACTCAGATTTGATTTCAGGTAAGTGGAGGGTGGTAAGGAACAGCAGCAGTACAAACTGAAAGACCCAAAATTGGCTTTGATGACAAGGGATTTTCTCCAATATGCAGAAAACAAACATTTTCATCTACCCCATCATTTTCCCCAACATTCTGGCGGATAAAAAATAGAATTCTAGGATGTCAGCCAAACCACCAGCTTGAACTTCCTATTTCTCCTATTTTCATGTTCATACTGTGACTGCGGTCCCAGGTCTTGATAAATAAACTATGCAGGAGCTCACTTTTAACAAAGCCTCTCAACAAGCACAGAAGCCCCATGCTGTCCTTGGCCCTTAAACACTGTTTCAGAGGTCCAGAGCTAATGCAGCACTCACACACAAATCCTTTAGTTGACTGAGAGCACTGGTGGATCTCCTACCTACAGCCGGAACACCAGAAGGACCTTTGGGTGAGCACAGTGTGAGCTGAGGGTCACCTTCCTCAGTCCTGACATTGGTAAAAGATGCACGGCTGCTCTGCTCCAGCCTAAAAGCCAGGTGAAAAATGGAAAAGGAAGAGCAAAGCTTGAGGGTCCTGTTTGCTTCAGCAAGTCCTTCTGAAGAGGTTACCCTGAAGTGACCTTTTCCACAGGGTGTGGGTGGCTGGGATCTGAAGTGGTCTCAGCTGGCACAAAGGCTCCTGACAGACAGAGAATGAGTTCTGAAAAGGGGGTTTGTAGCATTTACTGACTCACTTTAATTCACAAAGCTTTTTTTCTTTTTTTTACCCCCAAATAAAGCAGCTAAAGCTGGAAATGCAAGATGGGATGAGAAACAAACATGAATCAGAGAAGAAGAAGAAAAAAAATACTGGCTATAACCAGAGAGGCACAGGTGCCAGACCAGCTGACAGTTCTGACAGACCACAGGAAAGGCATGGAAAATGGGATAGCTCACAAAGGAAGAAACTGAATGTCAAATTAGCTATTTCCCTGTACTCAGCCAGCCTACATCAGTTTTTCATGTATATTTGAGACTGTCAGAAACAAACCAAAAAAAAAAAAAAA